>CM064912.1:21384629-21984629 GCA_032727855.1 Quercus ilex subsp. ballota | reverse complement strand
TGACATGGCCAAAAAGTGTTGTGGCTCGGATAAAAGTTGTATAACAAGAATTTCTCGACTAAAACTGCTAGACAAAAAAAATTTCATTTTCTATTTTGGCAATGAACAAAGGCTCATATGGAAAACTCTTCTTCATGATGGCTCCGTCTTCCTAGTTATTGAAATGACCATCACCGATATTTTAAAGTGGTATTGTATCAGCAGTTAAAGTATCTCTTATTCATATAAGTTAGCAGCAAACTGAGCATAATCCTTGCAAGGAAGATAGAAAAGAGAAGAAGACATACCATCATCTATGGCAGTTGGTTTATTTGGGAGATCTTTCAACACAAAAATCTCAACAGCATTGAGGATTGGAGGAAGCTTAGTTCCCTTAGCTGCAGATATTGAAAAGTGAATCCGCTCTCCACTAATTGGCGGATCGTTTTGGGCTATGGTTTGTGGTTTTAGGTAATCCAGTTTAACAGATTCTGTCAGGTCGCGCTCACCGTTCAAATCAATTTTCAATTCCCTCTGCTGGCCAGCTTCAAGCTTCTCAATCTCAACAAAGTGAAAGTAAACATAGTATTTTGAAAGAGAATCTGCAGGACTCCAGTATAAGCTCAAGGGCATGCTTGAGTTCTGTGTTTTGGCAGCAGTCCTCAATACTACTTCTGGTAAATTATAAGGATTCTCACTGCTCTCACTGTAAATGGTTGAGCCTGTTGTAATTGGGATCCATTCATCATATAGTACAGGGTGCCAAATGCGATCATAGGTATCTTTTGGATACCTAAAAAGAGAGAGAAAAGGAGAGATCATATTTTTGTTGGATGGTACTAGAACAACCACATATATTATTTATGTAAGTAGGCATTCAAGTGCTTTTGTAGTTTATGAACATGAACAAATTAACTAGAAACTTAAAATACTGTCACCATGGAAAATTTACTAATGCATCAGGGGTGTGAGCTCACTTTTCTTGACATATAAGTTTGAGAACATATAACTGAAATGTGATAATCCTGAGTGATGTAAAAGTTATCGTAAAATGAAGGTATGCAATAATTTTTTTTCATATGCAATGGAATAAGTTCAATAATTTTCTTCGTATGCAATGGATTAAGTTCCAGCCATGCCATTGAAGATGAATATTCAGTGATAGAGAAAAGTTCGATTGTAAAAATAAAAGATAAATGAACATGAAATTAAATATGAGATCCAGGATATTGTTGAACTAATTTTAATTTTAGCTCAGGAAGGTATAAAAGATTCACCTGAATGCATTTTCAGAACTGTTCCTGCCAATGTCATATCCCCATACTTTCAGAAGTGCCCCGCCCTGAGCTTGATAAATGGAATTTTCCAAATGCCGCAGTTCCAATGATGAGATGAAGGGTACCCCGCGGCCAGTGTTTATTAGACACACATCTATGTAATCCGTCAAGGGAACATGAATGAGGTCATAATAGAAACCATTTGGACCAGCATTAGTTAAATTCACTGTTGTCCATTCATTGACTCCAAGATGTAGGTCGAATTCCGGTATCTGGTTTTCACCATCGTAATTCCCATAAACGAATATTGCCCTGATCAAATAATTATTGTTTTTGCCTTGCTCTGGTCTCAGGGTGTAACAATTCCTTGTTCCCTGGGGAAAACTTCTCAAGTTCTTGGCATTCCGTCGAAGATTTGCAGGTGAATCAGAGGATACTGTCTTAACTATTCCAGTGTCTATCAATCCTTTATCTGATATGTAAGGGATTTCGGTATCCTCATCAATGTAATCTTCATTGCTGCCACAATCAATGCTAATGAAACCTTGAAATTTTGAAAAAGAAAGAGGGAGTTCATTAGACATAAGCAGTCTATATAGTCTCCACAAATAAGGTACCAATGAGTTTCAGAACACCCTATGTTTTTCAGTGATAAAATAAGTTTGGCACCAAAATTCCTAAGACACATTTTCAAATAGCTTAAGCTCCAAGCTTGGGTGAGCCAATGTTGTTGCAAGTTGCAACACCTACCTTTTTGTGGCCTTGTGAACTCCCATGCTAAGACAAAACTGTATATGTATGTGAAAGCCAAAACGTTGGTTTTGGTTTGTTTAAAGTTTCAGATTATTCAGATGTTTACCTTTTTTTTTATAGCAAAAGTGTTTACTAATTAAAAGCTACCAGCCTATTACACAAATGAATAGGAATTAATTATTCATTTGATAGAACAACTTCCTAAACCACCTAGTTGTGTTTAACAAATTTACACGGATTGGGGAACATAGTGACTCTCTAGTCAAAGAGACATACAATTGAACAGACAAGCTGTATTAAAGCTTGAGAAACATTAAAATGCTGAAGCAATAGGGACCAAGAAAAAATAATTGATGAATTGAACATGCACATGGGCAGCTATACTAATGAAAAGAATCAAAAGATAAGTGAATGAACCTCTGACATAAATCTTAAGTGCACAATGCTGTGCTGTGCATAGGGGCCGTTGTATGCATGCTAACAAATTAACAAATAATAACATTAAGATATCCTAGATGACTTTATAAAAGCAGTTCTGAACATGGAAACACGTTTGAAAAAATTTGCTATTCAGAGCATTTTGGAAATTGCAATGCTTTTCCGTTAGACAAAAAACATTACAATATCGATTGTGCATTATCTTGAATAGAAACGTTTGTCCTACAAGGTTTCTTACAAATGTCAGAAGAAATTGACTTTGATAGTTAGGTACAAATGCTTTATCCCATTATTTTTTAAAAAGTCCAGGTAATGAAAGCCCTTAGGATATTTGTTAATGGATAATTTTAAAAAAAAAATTAATATCACTTTTATGAAAAATATAAAAAGTTGTTAAAAAAATTAATTATATTTTTCTTTTCCCATAAAAAATTTCTAAAAATACTTCATAAACCAATACTCGGGCATCCATTAACTTCTCAAAAAAAAAAAAAAAACTTTAAAAAGAGCATGTGTGCCAACTTTAAAAACTCTCTTGGAAGCAGGGTTGTTGTTATGAAACACATTTGGAACCTTTTGATTAAAGTTGGTTCTCTTTGGGTTGCATTGGTCCATGCGGTTCTTTTGAAGGGTAAAGTACTTGTGGAATGTTAAAATTCCACAACAAAACACTTGGAGTTGGAGAAATTGCTCAAACAAAGGAATGAGGCTAGGCAATTTATTAAGTTTGAAGTAGGAGATGGTACTAAAAACGTCATCCTTTGGCTGGATTGGTGGCATCTAGAGTGTGTTAACCAATGGGCAATGGGCTTGGTCCCCAGCTTGATGAATTTTAAATGCATGATACTTTACTTACAATCAAGTCTAAAAAATAAAATCTTAACCATAAAATGAATTCTCTATTTTAACTGAAATGGATAAAATCCTGTTCTCCCAATTTTCACAATGAATTCATGAAATTGAAATAAAAATATAGTAACAAGTCATTCTTGGAATTGGGCCATATGCTTGGGCCCAATAGGTACCCATGTGGACAGCCCAATATCAGGAAATAGTAACCCGTTGCAGCGCTTCTCCAGAAGAACTAAAAGAAAATTCTGTATTCAAAATAAATCCTCACCAAAACTAAACTTGAAGATGCCAGAAAAATTTGTACACATAAGCCTATACAAAAACAGAAACTTTGATCGAAAAATAAGAAAAAATCTCGAACTCCAGTCAAAGAAATGGAGAGAGATTGGAAGAATCGTGAGCCTTAGAAGAAAGAAGAAGAGGAATAGGTGGTGAGAGTTTGGGTGAGAACTAAAAACATGGTCTCGGTCTTTGTATTGTATCCCAGACTCGAATGTGCAACCTCTTTGCTTTGGTCAGGAAGTTTTTAGATGGCATTGTGGCGGAAATTCCTTGTCTTTTTTTCTTTTTTTTTTCCTATAAAAAAATATTTTGATTTGGGAGTGTGTGATTGTGTGTATTTAGCTTTCTTAAAAAAGTATGACAAGACACCAATTTAGCTTAACTTGAACTGAGTAATGTTACATATACAAATTATTTTACAATATTTTTACAAACTACTGATATATATAGTTTTAGTATTTTTCAAATAATTATTAGTAAGTAAAAATATGAGAGTAATACTAGAGATACAAACTATTTTACAAACTGCTAATGTAGTGAGTGATTATTAGTAAATGCAAAATTGATATTAATGGTGGACCTAGATGAAAGTCAATAAGAAGTTATAAAATAGTTTGTAGTTGTAGCATTACTCAAAATATGATGTTAGCCAGATTAGAATTAGTAAGAATTTGCCACGTTAATAGTTTGTAAAAATATTGTAAATAGTTTGTGGCTGAACTGTAGTATTACTCACTTGCACTTCTTGTTGTTTCTAAGGAAAAATTCAAGATTCAAATTCCCCATCTTCAAATTATATATATATATATATATATATAGTCTTTTATTTGAAGAAAACTTTTTAAAAGTTTTATCCAGATCATAAAAAAAAAAAAAGTAATATTCACTTCTTTTACTTGACAATTGACATCCTTATTAAAGTTAATATACTTAAAAACAAAAGGTACAGAATCTGTATGACTTGTCATAAACCAGTTAAAAAATTCAAGTATTTAATTAACACTCACGTCCAAATCTATTGGTAATAATCGCAAACACGGTTACATTCTCTTTCTTGATTTTGTAAAAAAAAAGAAAAAGAAAAAAAAAAGACAAGCGGAGTCATTTATGCTTGAGACTTTCAAGTCAACTTGAGGTTAAGAGGGAACAAAGCTCGAGTTAAAAAAGAACAAAGAACAAAGAACCAAAAAAGAAAAAGAAGTGGAGTAATCTTGATCATAGGAATACAGTTTCTAAAAAGAACAAAGCTCGAGTAAAAAAAAGAAGAAGGCTGTATTAACTATGAAAGCTAGCACAGCAAACTTCTCGACAACACATGAATTACTCGCTCCATTGTAAGAGACTAAGATCGAGTGCAAGAAAGCATGCATATATGCACAACAACTTGGCAAGCACCAAAGAAGAAGAAGAGAGAAATGTTGGTTGACCAAAATTCGAAGAAGTACTTACCGGGAATTTCATCAAGCTTTCTTCCAGCGTTCTGATTATTTCCTGCAGCTAGTCTTGAGTTGCCAACAAAAGTTATGGCTAAAACAAAGAGGAGTCGCGCTTTTAGATTTGATGCGCTATTCATTTTGGTCTTTCGCAGCAAACTTTTTTTCATGCTAGTATTTGTTATATTAAGACGTACGAGAGTGCGAGGCATATATATATGGAACTAGCAAATGACTTGCTCTCGTTTATATAGAAGAGTGAGTAGTAACATAAGGCCGCATAGACATATATGAGCCCCACATGTCTCACCGTGTGAGAGAAGCCAAAATTTGACTCATTCTTTGTTATAAGTTATCACTACTGTTAAAGGATAGAGTTTCCCTCCCAACTCACCACCTGGTAACTCAAAACCTGGTAACTCAAAAGAGTATCCTAGTTTACTTTTAGTCACATAACCTACTTAAATGATTTTATAAATAACCTACTTAAAATGATTTTATAGATCGCTATGTAATGGGTGTTTGGAGAAAAAAAAATTTCCATTATTAAAAAAAATTTCCATTTAATTTATTCTTGTTGTTGTAGGTGGGGCAAGAGGAATTGAAACTTGTGACTCATTTCATGATGATTGCTCCTTACCATTAGGTCCAAAAATTAGTGAGGGTCTTTTTATTTATTTATTATTATTATTATTATTATTATTATTTTATGTAGAGGTAATTCAAAGTAAGATCGCTTATTTGAAAATAATAAATCTTACCAATTAAGTTAACTGAAGCTTATGGCAGAAAACTTTACCTCTAGCCACATGACACAACATTGATTCCTTATCTGTATTAATTTAATGATGTGACAAATTAAATCTTATTAAAATTTGAAATTTCAATAAGTAATAAATTAAACCTTTAGTCTATATTAAACTCTAAGACAATGTCTTTCTACTAAAATGGATTGAAATTAATTTGTTACTTTTTAAGGAATAGGGTTAAAATTAATTTTTCCCTTTATTTTTTTTAAATATTAAGGAAAAAAAACCACCTTCAATTGTTTATATTTACTATAGAGCATGCCCAATTGTGAATCATTAATAAGGGATTAAGATCTAAAATTTTTAGGGTAGCTTTACCGTGGGATTTATAAAATCTTATACATTCGTTTTCAAACAAGTAAAGTAAATTTTCCTATATCATCATAGTTTAAATAAATACCAAAATAGAGAATGTCAACATCTATTTAGATGTTGATGACTTGGTCAAATTTAATCAAGTCATTTCAATATGGATGGAATAATGGACAATTTTTGGGAATCCCATGGTGGAATTACCCTAAAAATTTAAAGGATTCACTTTGTATTGATAGTTTTTTTTTTTTTTTTGGGTGAAAAGTACACAAAACCCTCGTGGTTTTCCTGTAAAACACAAAACCCAACCCTTGAGTTTTTGACTATAACACCAAATCCCAATATGATATATTTTTTTTGTGTGTAAACAGCTAATTGTATAATATTGAACCCCTTAGGGCTTTAATTAGAGTGTAACACAAAGCTCCCATGTGGTATTTTTTCTTGTGAAAATATAACTCTAAATATAGGCATGTGTCATCATATGAACAATTCATTAATTTGTTATCATCTGAGCAATTCATCATTTATTTTAATGGATGTTTAACGGTAAACATAAAGCAACATTACATGGGTTAAATTTTCCGTTTAAAACTTCAAAGAGTTTTTGTGTTTTAATAAGAAACCAATTTGGGGTGGGAGGGGAGGGGGTTGTACATTTTTTTATTTTTTGCTTTTTCCTTTTGTAAAAGTGCCTTCCAACTCATAACTTAACATTTAATATCCATAACCTATGCTAATAGAGCAACCATAAGTCCATGACCGTTAACAACACACAAAAGAAATTGTACAAATTTTTCCTCCGAACACATTACATAGTGGTTCATAAGATCATCTATATGTATTTATATTATTTGAACAAGTTATATCACTATTAAGCATGTCATATAAGTACCAGTGAATAATTTTTTAAGTTATTGTGTGTTGTAGGTTGAAGGAACTTTCCTCCTAACTAACTTTATTCAAATAAAATTATTATTCAATTATAAATCAAGCTTTTCTTTCTAGAGGTGAATATGAACATTTAGATGAATGTTATTTAAAGTTAGATTTGGTCAGTCCCTCGTGTAAGGCACGGCAGACTGATATAATCTAGCCACCTAAAAATTTTGAAGGTCAACTTTTGTACTCCCAATAAAGTAGGTAGACCAAAATCAAAGCTAACCCTCACACAATGAGGGTCTTTTAAATGTTACCAGTACATGATTTAGGTCATTGGCTGAAATGAAATGTAAGGTAAGTTCCGTGAACAGACCTTTGGGTGTGGACTTTATAAAAAAGACTTTTAACGCTTTCGGGTAAGTCAACAGTCAACATGACATATACATCAATGAAATTTTGAGCCCGTTTCTTTGGTTGTGGTCATATTGTCTACGCGTTTGTTTGACGAAAAACGTTTTCCCAAAAAAGCAATTTTTTTTGGGGTTAAAGATTTGACTCGTTTTGCTTGTGTTTTGGTTTGATTGCAATTTTGGAATAGGTTAAAAAAAATATTTTATGTTTTTGACTCGTAGGAAAGATGAAAATCAATAATATTTGTTGTAATTTCAATAATTACTAGTATTATGTTCGTGCGATGAGCGGCTTAATCAAGAATCATGTATAAACTAAATAAAATAGGAAAACATTTTTGAATTTAAGTAAAATTAAATAATAAAATAGATAGAAAAATTTGTCATCAAATTTATTAATAATTGATTCTCAAACCATAACCATATGAATGATATAAAACTTAATAAATTTAGGTTAAACAAAAGACAAAAAAATACACAAACCAATTCAATTTGATAAAAGAAATTAGAGTAAACAAATATATAAACAAATTAGTGTAAACAAATACATACCTGTAAGGTTGTAGGTAGAAGAAGAGAAGAATAGAAGAAAAAAAAATCATATAGTAGTTATTATGAATTATTTGATATATATACACTCTATATTGAAGAAGTTTATATAAACAAAAAGTCTAATCCCAGTCTAATTTGGGGAAGTATGAATTATAGGAAAAGAAAATAAGAACAAAATATTATATCTGTTTTTTTTTTTTTTGAAAATCTAAAAAATATGAACTAATAATGCTAAAATTTTTAAGTTGATTTTAACGTATGTATAATGTTAAGTTGATTTTAACGTATATATACGATACATTTTTTTTTTTTAGATTACCATATAATTTTTTTTCTAAAATCTAAAAAAATACTAATAACATTGCTGTTTTTGGACGTGTAGTAATATAATTTATGTAAAAAAAAAAAAAAAAAAGGATTAGATAAAGAATCATATGTGTAGGGTCATGTTTTACAGCCCAAGCCCAAAAGGTATAGGATATTGGCCCAATGAGTCCAGTACAATAAATTTGTAAAGAGTGGGTTAAAGAACTAGACACTATGTGAATTTAAGAACGGCTAGTATAGATTTAAAAGATGATTAAGCAAGAACAAAACATATAGGACTGAATGAATTCATTGTCCGAGGAGGCAAATCTTGGTATAAATCAACAGAATTGATTACAAATGCAACTTTGATTTCTACAGTATCCTTTCTCTAGTTTTTCGATCCCCCTCTCATGGGGGGTCTCTCATATTATATAGTTCTATCTAAACCATCTTGATCCTACACTTGTTGATCATCTGAACCTTTACTTGAGTACTTGTTCCATCAAACATCTGCTTTGGCTCTCTGTGAGTTGTGCTAGTCAAGAATACACTATTCAAGGGTCTTCTCCACATAAATGCGACCAGAGAAGTAGCTGCAGTGCATTTAATACGGTGGTAGCAGTTTTTCCTTAGATATTTCGGAGTTCCCATCACTCTTATACGTGTATGATGAACATTCTTATCGCTGGAGGCTCCTGGAAGGTCACCTGGATTGTTGGAATACAGATTTGAACTGTATTCATCACATCCGAGGAAGATTTGCCTACTCGAACCACCCTCCATTCGTTCCTTACTTATGAAACTTTAAGATTGGAACCCCTCACAATCATTTGCCCCTCCTCAGACACAGCAATGTCCTCGGATAAGGCCCAAGGCCCAATATATAATTTTGGGCCCTTATCCCTACAATATGTAACTTAAACAAAAAATAACAACAACTAAGTTTTTGTATTTATCAAAAAAATTGACAGATGTATAGAAAAAATCAATAAGAACAATTATAATTTTGTGTCTATCCATGAGGTGTTTTAAAAAATAAAAAATAAATTAAAGGTTGATATTAGTAGTTATATATGTGTACTATGATTGTTTTAAAAAAAAAAAAAAATTAATGTTGATATGAACAATTAGTGTGAAACCAAAATTTTAATCCGCTAGAATGCTAGAACTCATAAATCATAAATGACATAGATCTCTTATTGCTAATTAAATAAATCACTTAGAAATTATAGATAAATTAATAATAAAAGGATTAGATGAAGAATTTGGATTGTATTCAAATTAAAATTTTTATTAGCTTAGAAATTATAGGAGAAGAAGATAAGAATAAAAAATAATTATATATATTTTGAAAAATCTAACAAAATTTCTGCAATTTGGTGAAGTCATGTGGAGCAACCATGGCTTCTAAGCCCAACTTTTATTATATAGTATATGATAGGATTAAAAACTTTCATTTACGAAATTATATCTCAAATATGAAAATATACCTCAAATTTGGGAATTTAGAAGCCTCAAATGGATAAATATACCCCAAATTTGAAAAATATTAAAAAAAATCAAGTGGGAAAGAAGTTAATTGAGAAAAAAAAAATCATTCATCATTCAATGTTAATCAATAATTTAATTGTTGATTAGAAGATATTGAGGTGAAAGCTGGAAGGCTAAACTTTGTACCCTAAACTTTTCAAATGTATATTTTGCACCCAAAACTATGACATTTGTTACACTTTGCACCCCGATATTAAGTTTGCCATTAACTTGGATGGAAAAATATGACATCATATGAAACTACCCAATTGTCCTTCTTCTCAAACCCTTAAAAACAAAGAAAAAATTACACTTTATCACCTTAAACTATACTCTTGATTACACTTTGGATTTACATCAAAGTTAATGGCAAACTTAATGTCGGGGTGCAAAGTGTAACAAGAGTCATAATTTAGAGTGTAAAATATGCATTCGAAAAGTTTAAGATATAAAGTATAATTTATGGTATAGTTTAAGATAGTAAAGTGTGATTTTCCCAAAATGTGTCATATGATAGCATTTGGATAGTTGGGGAGGTGGGGAGATAGAAGGTTGAGTGGGGTATAGTCATCTGGATGCATGTGAGGAAGGGACGGACATGTGGATGCTTCATGAGTGACTAAACCACAGCTAAAACATTGGTCCAAACTTGACTTAACAATCAAACATGGCATATTGATTTAACAAAGTTGCATATGCTAGAGTTATTTCGGTGGTTGCAGTTACAAAACCAGCTGATTGGTCACTACTGGTTTGAAGTGTAGGGTATATGGGTGGCCCTAATTAACAGGATATTTATATGAAAGATGTGAAATTATGCAATATTGGTACGATTGAATATCTATGTAATTTTTTCAATGATAGTTGGCAAAATTTTGACCTCAAGAGTTGTTGAAGATGTGGAAAATCAAAGAGAATCAATGTGAATTCTCAAGCTCAGTAATTTTGGAATGTGAAATTAATGTAGATCAAAACTTGGCCACATCAAGAATTTGAAGAACTTGAACCTTGAAAGAAGAGGAGTTAAAGTAATTTGTGATGAGGGACTGTAATTATTATTTTTTGTTGTTCTTTCTGTTGAGATGGACTTTCAACCATGGTCACAGATGGACCAATCATAGCTACAATTGTTTCAGATCAAAGCTTCCATAGCTGCCTTCGTGGTTTATATATATAGCTTCCATAGCTACACTTTTGTCTTATTGCATACAAACTTGTTTAATTTGGATTACCCTCGGTCTACCTAAAGAGAAAAGTGTCAAAAGGAAAAATACCAATTTGAAATATTAATAACAGGTTACCAAGAGCTTTGTAGTTCAACAAACATCCCATAGCATTTCTAAGTAAAGATATCTAGCATTTGAATCCCTTTCCTATATCTACTGAAATGTTGCGAGTGCGGGGGGTGGGGCGAAGGGGATGTCATTTGGGGAGGAAGAAGAGACATTACATTGATTTGTCACCAATTTTGATCTTTGTGGCTAAGGATATAGCATAGGAAGATTAAAATAAAATAATAAAGAAAAAAACCCCTTTTTTAATATAAAAAAATTACTCTTCCCAAAATTTTCTTTTAACTTCTTCTTTAACTAACTTAGAAAATAGAAATAAAAATCATTCTTGCTAAGAGCCTCGTAAAAAAATTAATTGACACATTTTGATATTTTGAAATAAGATATTTATTATTCAAATCATCCCTTTCCCTTATACCTAAAGATGCATCGGTGTAAAAATTAGAAAAAAAAAAAGAAAAAGGAACAAAGTTTAGGAAAATTTTAGATATATGACCTAAATGCTGATGAATCAAGTCTAGGGGGATAACCACACTTCGTACACTCAATACATGCATCATTTATTATACTCGGATCCAATTTTGTTATGTATGGGTCCTTTGTTATTATCCATTGGCAATAAGGGTTAAACCGTTTAAGACCATAGGTTGAGCCTCAAAGCTTTCAATTAAATGAATGATGTTTCCATCGATGGCAACATGCATAACATTGATTGGCATCACATCAACGTAATAAATAAAATTTTCAATTATAATTTTATTTTGTGTTAGAAAGTCAACACATTAGTTTGTAAGGCATAATTCAAAAATATATTAACAATTTTTTAAAATCTAAATGTTAAATTACATTGTGCTTATAATAATGAAATATTGAAATTCCATTTTTAACAGTAGTTTCTCATGATTTGTAATATTTTACACATAAAAGTTTTTATCAACAAATAAATATCATCAATTGTAAAATGATTCGAATGTTTCTTGAGAATTCAAAGCTGAATTAAGGACAATTCTATTACATGCTCAATAAATCGATGATTTAATTCTTATAATTGAGAATATACTGGAACATATAAAATATCAAATCGATAATGATGTTCAATTGTAAAATCATCTTGTTAATGAAAAAAAAAAAAAAAATTCTTTAGGTGGTTTAAACAACATAACAAGACTGAAATCTTGAAAGTCCCAAGCTATTAACTTTGGGTCTCGAGAAAGCAAACAACCAACATATCATAACTCACAATTCATTTGCATTCTCTTTAAGAGGAGTTTTTTATAAGAAATTTTTTCTTGTTTTGTTAGTACAAATGATTTTTTTTGGAAGGCGGCTACAAGTTCCAACCCTACATATAGGTTAGGTGGTCACTCTAAAATTTTGGATTTTTTTGAGTCAACTTTCAATTTTGAGTCTTTTTTCTACTAACACACACACACACACACACACACACACACACATATATATATATATAAACTTTTTATAGTTCAATTGTAAAATCATCTTGTTAATAAAAAATGTAGGGTCAATTTTTGTAGCCCAAGCCCAAGGAAGTATGGATTCGGAGCTCACTGAGCCCAAAACAATAAATTTTGTAGAGAGTGGGTGAAAGAGCTAGGCTAATAATGAAAATAACAGTATTAAACGGCAACACCAATGGGAGGATTTGGTTTAATATGTTCTCGGACTGATATGAATGCTATGTCCGAAGAGGTACTTTTCATTGATAATCTAAGATTACAATTCTTGGAGCTACAGTAATCAAATACATTCTTTTCTTTTTTCTTTTTTCGATCCCCCACTATCAGAGGCACCTTTCCCTTATATAGCACTATCTCCCTACATCTTCTCCGTCCACTTGTTCATCATCCAGGCGCTCACTTGAGTGCATGTCCCATCACCCCCCTCTTAGCCTTATGTGAGTGGTGGTAGCTGAGAAAGAACTGTTCAGGGGTCTTATCCACATAAATGCGGCCAGAAAGGTAGGTGCAGTGCATTAAATGTGGTGGCTGAAGTATGCCTCCTTGATATTTTTCTGTTCCCGTTATCTTTATGTGTGCCTGAGGTTCCTTTCCCTCCTGACACTTGTCAGACAGATCGCTGGAACCTCCCATGCTCGTGTTGGATCAAACCTCTTCGGATCCGAGGATGGTGGACTACTCGGACATATGAACATCTCCTCGGACGGTACACGTGCTCATCTCGGGGCATTCCCCTTTGACATGGGCCTCTGACTGAAGGCCTCGACTCTTCGGAAGAAAAGTGTTCCTCATTCAGGGCCTTGGGCCCAATAAGTTGGGTTAGGTTCTTTTTCTCCCCTCACAAAAAAAAAAAAAAAAAAATTCTTGAGGTGGTTTAAACAACATAACATGACCTCAATCATGAAAGTCCCAAGCTTTTAACTTTGGGTTTTAAGAAAGAAAACAACCAACATATCATAACTTACAATTCATTTGCATTCTCTTTGAGTTCTTTTTTTTTTTTTTCCTTCAAAAATTTGTTCTCGTTTTGGAAGTCGGCTACAAGTACCAACCCTAGATATGGGTTAGGTGGTCACTCTAAATTTTTGGATTTTTTTGAGTCAACTTTCAATTTTGAGGATCAAAAATAAAAATTTTGAACCCAACATTTTCAAATTTTTTCTACCTAATATATATAATCTTTTTATAGTTCTGCCTCTGACTATAGATGATTAATTTGAAAAATCAATTACCATAAGAAAATTGAAAAATATTCTTTCTCATACTTTTTCAGTTGAATCTATTATGTTGTGGGCATGCTAGGCTTTTACCCTAGAAAAAAGTCTGTGCACCTCAACAATTCTAAAGCTACTGATAATTTTTTTCTTTTTTTTTTACTTTACCAAAAAATTTAGTTTGAAAATATACTATAAACATTTTAGATTTTAATTATATGGTTATCAACAATCTTTTTCACTTTTCCACTTTTGAGGCCCTTTATTGCACATTTTATTTTAAGACTTTTGAGGCCCTTCATTGCCACTTTTGAACTCAAGTCTTTACTTCAGCCCACGAGTTGCCTTATTAATGAGATTGCGATTTATTAATTGTGTGACAATGGCAAATATAAAATGGGCAGCCCACAGGTTCACCAGCCCAATTGGGCTCTACCTCCAGTTGAATCCATTCAAGTTACAATAATGTCGTGAGCATGACATTTTTTTTACAATGAGTTCCACCATTTTTTAAGCGATTGATATGGAATTAATTGACACTCAAGAACTCGCTACTCTTTCTCCACAATTCATATATGATTATCTTAGCAGATGTGAAATTTTATTATGAAAAAAAATTGCGTCCATAGCATTATTATTTAAGTTAGCTCAATTGATAAAATTAATTTTCTTTCAAATAAGAGATTTAGAATTTGAGCTCTATTTATTCTAAAAACTAATTAGTGTCTTGGTCTTCTTGATAAAGAAAAAATATCATATAATGAACATTAGGTTGAAATTATATCGTATTTTTATAATAATAAAAAATTGTATTCAAGTTGTGTACTAGTCTTAGAACCATTAGGAACTAAATTGTGCTTTTAAAAAAAAAAAAGAAATTATTTATGAAGGGTTCCATTATCCACCTGCCTATTGGTAATCTCAAGCTAGCAGATGGTGTTTCTGGACCTGCTGGTGTCTAGATATCACTATTGAATAGTATCTGAATGCTAAATATCAATCACAATTCAGATTAAGATTCACAAGGACTGCATTGCCTTGAGATTGGAGAACGAAGTTGCAATCTTCCCTGTAATATTGCTTTAGCTCAAGTTCCTGCTTGTCATAATGAAAGAAGGAAGAGTTATTGCCATTTTTTGAAAGACAATTTACAATTAAAACAAAATTATTCTTATTTTTGGGGAGGTGATGTGTTTGAACATTCCATCAAAATGAAGCAAATTTAGTCAAATATCAGAAGGCATTGTGACAGAAAAATTTCTTATTATTATTTGAATTTGAATAGTGAGTTCAAGTAATACTCAGATTAAATTTCAAAACGCTTTTTTAAAAATCTAATTGGTCTAGAATAAAAAAAAAAAAATTACGGGAACTGTATCATATATATTACATGTAATGACTAATGAGTATTTAAAAAAAAAAAAAATCATGTTTACTGCGTGAAACGAAAATATTATATATGTATGCATTCTATAATTAAAAGTATAAAATATATATACTAAATGTTTTCTATGTCATGCTTTGTACAAAAATATTTCAACATAAATAAGTTTTAATACTCTTATCAGTCGTAAAATTGTTTTTTTTCCCCCAAAACGTCTCAGTAATATATTACAATAAAATTACAGAGAAATATAAATTTTTCTATACTCTGGATGATTATATCCTAATATTTATTTACGTATATATTTGGATTTTAAATAAAAAATATATAATCATTTTAAATTATAATAATTTAAGAAAATAAATAATTTTTTTGTTTTGCTTTTTTGTTTTCGTTTTCTTGTTAAGTATAAATGAATGACTATATTAAACATTATTTTCTTCTTTGGAAACTTACTATTTTGTATGAAAACACAACCAAAAGCTGGAAAAAAAACACTAAATATATTGAGAACTTTATTAGTTTTGTTATATTATATTTAATGAAATTATACCAAGATAAAATAAGTGTGTTACCAAATTGGAATATGATAAAATAAATAATATGGAGTAAAAAGAATAAGAATTAAAGTGTAAAGCATGCAACATGATCCTAAAGTTTCATTAGCCGGTGTTGTTATATTCCATGCAAGTGCATGCATTAGAAACTAGTTTTTAATAGCTAATTTATGACTAACTCTACTCTATTTTACTCTAATCCCTCTACTTAGTCTCTTTCTTCCTCTACTCTATTTCAGTCTCTTTCTCCCTCCATTCAAACTGGCTATAAAAAGTAAAAATGATCAAGAGGAAATAAAAAAGGCAAAAAAGAAAAAAAAAGAAAAAAAAGAAAAAAAAAAAGAAAGGCTAAAGGAGTTTTCAAGGTTAATAACGTACCAGGATTATTATGAACAACCAATTTTCTTCCAGCATGTTCATTATCTCCTTTAACTAATTCCTAGTTGCCAAGAATAGCTATCACCAAAACGATGACAAGTCATGCTTTCTGTACCAAAATCGAATCTAGATCACTAACCATGTTTATATTTCACGGCATATTATGCCTACTCAGAAGGAAGATGAGTACTACGTACTTGTTTACGAGTGCCTGCCAACAATGGCTTATGTTACTCTCCTTCTGAGTAGTACTTATAACTTATTTATGAGTGCTTAGCGACAATGGCTTATGTTACTAGCAGACCCTCATTTTATGTGAAAGCAATAAGGATCAACACTCGCTTTGAACGATGATTAGGGTCAAACAGTGAATTTCTTGGACTCAAATTCGTTATTCCTATTGTCTAAACATTTGTTTTATTTCTTGAATATGACATTTCTTAATTACAAGCACAAAAGCTGGCAAGAGGAAAAACATAATATAAGAGCGCTAAGTTTTACAAGAACTAGTTGCTAATCTGTGCGATGCACGATAATATTACTGAAAATGAAATCTAATGAATGCAAAGCAATTATGCAAAATACCTTTTAAATTAAAAGACAAATATTAGTGAAAGTTGTTATCCTTAGCTATTAGTGTTACATTTAGAGTTTTCATATCTAAGTTACTACAATACTATTTGTAGCAATTGAAGCTCACAATATAAGTATATTATATGAGTCCAAAACTTATATTATCTTCAAGCTCTCCTTAGCCTTACAGAGTCTCTAACAAAATTTCTTCTGTATGGAATTTGATTTCAGAGGACTTATTCAAAATTATTTGAATTAAATCTCACAAATTAGAAAGAAAATAAATAACATTACAACATTGTAGCTGATTAATATACAAATAAACTACCAATTTAACATGATAAATCACTATTAGTAATTTAGAAAACAAAAATTAACAAAATTAAAGTTGTTACCCATTTAACCTAAAACTTTTCATATTCTAAAGTTGTCAAACACTTATTAACAAATAATTATTGATATAAAATATTCAGTAATTACTACAATATTGCAAGTTGTTCATGCTGTAAAAAATTTGAGAGAATAACACAGCAAGCATCTTAAACTCTTTTTTGCTTGGATCCTACAAAACAATATATATATATATATATATATATAGCGATGGAGACAAAACATGCCAATAAAGAGACAACCAATTACGATAGTGTTGGAGGCAAAGTAAAATATTAAAAAAAAACTGAAGAAGCAAGCAATTTGGCTAGCATACCAGCTAGTTAATTTATATCAAAAGACATAAAAATCTTACAATCAAATAGAATCCATAAGTAAATAAATACATGTGGTATAATCAGATAAATAAAAGGTTTGTCAAGATGATTAAGTTTGATAGTGAAGAAGACGCAGCAATTATTGATGAGGGCAATCTCTATCTTAAAATTGTGATAATGATGAAGATGCAACAACTACTAATTATGCAGATCTAGCATAATCTTATTTTGATTCAACTACAACAAAATGACGATAATTACCATAAAAAGATTATATCAAAAAAAAGTTTTTTATGATATAGCCAAGAGTATAATCAAAGTTAATAGAAGGAATTTTAAATCAATTTCAATGATGAAGGAGGGATTCACTTAAATGAGGAGACCAAGAAAAAAGGAGAAGTATCATGTTCTGAGTATAGTATGGAATTTTAAACTCTATAATTCAATTTGCTAACTACTAAAGTACCATAGCAAATTGAATTCATGCAGGGCACGAATTACATCATTCAATTGAATTTCTGCAGGCACGAATACTACTAAAACTCTATCATTCAATTTTCTAACTACTAAAACTCTATCACAAGGATTACACAATATAAACCAATAATGTTAATGTCTCAAACATTAAAAAAAAAAAAAAAAAAAAAAAAAAAAAAAAAAAAAAAAACAAATCAATTTTAAACATAGAAACAAACAATCATATATCAATACAAATACCCAACCTAAATACATAAAAACTCATATATGACCCACAACATAAAAGAGGTAGTAACAAAATTAAAAAAGGAAAAAAAAAAAAAAAAACAGCAATAAAAAAGAACAACACTATTAATCTTATCCTTACATTGAACTATTATGCAGGCAGCCACAAGAATAGAGATCAAGAGCAACTGGGATTTAGAGTTACCTAAACTAAATCATCTAGCTTTTCAGAATTAATATAGTGTGAGGAGAGGAAGAGATGAAGGAGTTAGAAAGCCAAAGTCTGGCGATAGGAAGCTAAAGGGTTGCTGTTTGAGATTGTAACCATGGTACACAAAGGGTTGCTGTTTAAAATTGTAACTGTGGAAAAAAAAAAGGGTTGCTATCTAAAATTGTAACTATGGAACACAAAGGGTTGGAAATTATTTTTTTTTATTAGTATTTTTCAAATTTAAGAAAACTAATTTTAAATTGCAGGACAAATTTAGGAAAAAGAATGGTAATGACATGGCAGCTGATGTGGCTCAACCTGAGTGTAGCAACATTAAATGCTACGCTTCATCTTTTAGTAATATATAAACTAAACTAAATCATCTAGCTTTTTAGAATTAATATAGAGTGAGGAGAGGAAGAGATGAAGGAGTTAGAAAGCCAAAGTTTGGCATTAGGAAGCTAAAGTGTTGCTGTTTGAGATTGTAACCATGGTACACAAAGGGTTGCTGTTTAAAATTGTAATTGTGGAAATAAAGGGTTTCCATCTAAAATTGTAACTATGGAACACAAAGGGTTGAGAATTATTTTCTTTTTATTAGCATTTTTCAAATTTAAGAAAACTAATTTTAAATTGCAGGACAAATACAAGAAAAAGAATGGTAATAACATGGCAGCTGATGTGGCTCAACCTGAGCGTAGCAACATTAAATGCTACGCTTCAGCTTTTAGTAATATATAGATGTTCTAAAGCATTGATGAAGTGTATCGGTCTTAGTATATATTTTCATAGGAGTTTTCCTTTCTAGAATGAATACAATGCACTTTTTGTCATGGACTTATAATAACTTCCAATAAAAAAAGAAAAAAAAAAAAAGAAACCAAAAAAATATTTCAAGGACAAAAGAATTTTAATAAGTTTAAGGATACACATAATTAATATGTTAAATTGAGATTAATTATTGCATAATAAAAATTGTGTTAATAATGAACCCATGTAAAAGTTGTAAGGACGCAATTTGAGTCCCTAGCCCAGGGGATAAATGAATTTAGGCCTAAAAAGCCCAATACAATGAATTTGTAGAGAGTGGGTTGGAAAACTAGGCTTTAATGAATCAGACAACAAGTAAAGTGGATTCAGATGTCAAGCAAATGAAGATAGACTGGTTTATTCTAAATAAAATCGTCCTCGGCACAGTCTGAGGAGATCAGTTCTTATATGTTTCTCTCAAGTTTGATTACAAGTTCAATTCTCGATTGCTACAGTGTTTTTCTTTTCTTTTCTCCACCCCCTTCTCTCATTGCCTTCTTTCTATTTTATATTATCCCTTTGCCTTCATATTTGCCCTCCACGTGTAGGTTAGATTGTTGTTGTTGGTTCTTGCCACATCAGCACCTTCCTGAAGTCTCTAGAGATTAGCTGTAAGGCTAAAAACTACTGTTCAGGCATCACTTCCTCATTAATGCGGCTAGAGAGTTAGCTGCAGAGCATTTAATGCGATGACAACAGTTTTCCCTAAGATATTTCCTAGCTCCCCCCCCCCCCCCCCTTTTGTACATTCATAATGCATGTCCATATCAATAGAACCTCTTGGAATGTCACCCTGGATGATAGGACATACATTTCGATCTTCATTTCACCTAGCCGAGGGGATATTCCTCCTTGGCCCACTTCTCCCAGCCTTTACAGTCATAACTTTGCTTGAGAAATTCAAAGCCTTATGTCTTCCTTACTATTGACCTATTCTCGGACTACTGAGCCTCCTTGGACAACGCCCAAGGCCCAATATATATTTGGGCCTGTGTCCCCACAAAAGTTATGTTACTCCCATCTGTTATTGAGGGTATGAAATTGGGTGTATTGATATTTGAAAAAAAAATCTTGATTTATAAAACCTTATTTTTAAATGGAATAAAATTACGAGATTGCACGATGTTCATTGACCTTTATCCATTGTTAAATTTGGTAAAACAAAGAATGTGAGTAATAAATATATTTTTAAACAATGCCCCTGAAATATTGGTTAGCAAAAGCCTATTTCAAATTAATATTTATGCGATTCTCAAAAAAATATTATGTTTTATTTATTTATTTAATTTTTGCTGAAATTTTATTTACTTATTTATTGAAAATTGAAGAATTTTTTTTTTCTAAAATAAGTTTTAAAAGTTGTATATAAAAAAATTAGTTAGAAAATTAAAAGTGTTAGGCTCTAAGACTTTAGGAACTAATGTATTAGAACTTCAATTTGTAATATGTTCGCAAACCATGATCAAAACATAGAGTCTAGGTTTAGGCTTGATCAAAGTGTGTTTAATTGTAAAATTGGAATTGAGTGATTGTAGAAATTATTGGACAAAATCTGCAAGGCTCGATCGATCGAAACACGTGCAGATTTATTTTTCTACAGAAATTCCAATTCAGCCCAAGCCCATTTGATGTATAGGGTTTTGTGTTTTACTCCAAGTATAAAAAGAAAAACCCTAACTACGTTTTAGAGGCTTTTTAAGAGTTGTGTATTGAATTTTCTGTGAGATTTAAAGGTGTTTACCTTTATACACACACATAGAGTTGTCAAGATCAAGATTCGCATCAAGAACTTGATGATCTCTTCAATTGCTGCGTAAAGAACTTTAAAGAAGATCTGAAACCTTTGAGTGGAGTCTCAAAGTCAAAAGTAGGAGAACTTGTGGTTGCAATAGATCAAGGAAAGAAGTAGTCCGTGAACTCGGAGCTGTCACGTGGTCGTGGTAGTAAGTTTTCTACTCGAGGTAGTAATAAGATGTTAGTAGTCTAAGTTCTATTGTAAAAACTTTAATTCTTTCATAACGGATCTGTTTTACCTTGAGGATAGCTAGGTTAAATCCTCCTCAAGTTTTTTACCGGTTAGGTTTTCCTGGGTTATCATATCGTTGTGTTCTTTATATTTCTGTATTATTTACATGATATGGTTTTATTGTGTTAACCTAGAACTGAATAATTTATCTAAGTAATCACTTGGCTAAATAACTAGTTTAAACAACTTTTGTTAAGGGGTCTAAAAACGTACAAAAGAAACAAAAAATATAATCTTTTTAGGACAAAGTTTAGTTACAAAACAAGTTGTAGCCTAAGGCTACAAACTGCTATAATAAACTGACATGTATAAAAAATGAAATGTGCACTTCATATGATTACTTAACTAAACTTAACCCTACTAATCCTTAGTTAACTACACTACCTATTAAAAAAACACTAAAAAAAAGAAACTATATCTATACGTATATAGAACACTCTCTCTTAAACAAAATTAGAAAATCCAAAACTCCATTATCGGTCATCCTAACTGTTGGCCCACCCAGTCTCCGCCGCTCAAAGCCACCTCTTGTACGTCACTCCCCCGTTTCACTGGTCAAAATTAAATTTCCTTTTTCCTTGATAACCATGATTCCTTCAAGAACTAAAGATGATTTGCTAGCTATTTTTAAAAAAAGTTCTGTTGAGGTTCCAACCTAATTCCTCTTCAGGTCTCACTTTCTTCAATTGGGTCAAGAATGATTTTAGTCTCCAACCCACTATCTAGATTTACTGTATTATTGTTCATATTCTAACTTGGTCTTAAAAATTTTATCAAACCATGAACTTGTTGTCTAAACTCTGAATTGATAGAAATGGTTAAGGTTGTTTCACCAAATGATGGTGATGTTTTTGAAAGTTTGGTTTTGTGCGGTGAAGATTGTAATTGGGATTTAGTTGTCTTTAATATGCTTATTAAGGCATATGTGAAAAGCCAACACGATTAAACAAGGTTTAAGGACTTTTAGGAGGTTTGTGGAGGTTGGTTTTGTCCCTCGTGTAGTTGCTTGCAATTTTCGTTTGAATGGGTTGGTTAAGCTCAGATGTACTGATCAGTGTCAGGAGGTATATGAAGAAATGGGGAGAATTGGGATACACCCAAGTGATTATACATTTAATATGTTGATTAATGTTTGATGAATGGTCTTTGTAAATAAGGGAAGGTTAGGGAGGCACATCAGCTTTTTCATTGAATGGTTCACAGAGAGTTAAGTCCAGACACTATGTCTTATAATACTCTTATTTGTGGTTATTGCAAGGAGGGAAAGATGAAAGAGCCAAAGTCATTGTTGTATGAGATGTTGTGGAAGGATATGAAAATGAGAGTAAGTTGCTTTCAGCTTTGAATTTGCTGTTAGAGCTTCAGAGATTTGAAATTCCTATTTCTGCTGATATTTATGAATATCTAGTGGTTAAACTAAGTGAAGAGAATTGGCCATTTGCCGCTAAAAGTCTTTTGGAAATTAAGAATCTCTCAGTATGGTTATGTGCCTGGCCAAGAACCTAGTGAATAACTCTGGGAAAGTTGATATTTAGCTATCAACTAGTGCTTGCATCTTTGTGCAATTATTTTGCTTTTGACATTTTCTTTTGAAGCTACAATCAGAATTTGTAACTTTATTTTTTACATTTTTATTATATTTTTGAATTGAAACAAATCTAAAAGGTGTTGGAGAGATCCTATAGTCATCTGAATTCTTTTTGGGTTCTTACTGCTAAAATTTCCTGGTTTCACACAGTGTTTATAAAAGAGATCATGCTTTAATAACACTAGAAAGCCAAGTATTTAGCCCTTTACCTGAGTGGTACAATTTATTATTAAAATTGTTATTTCTTATCTGCTGGTGCAGTAATTTGAATTTCATTAACAATTATGTGGCAAAGGCATTAGCTTTGAAAGCTAAGATGGTGGATAAAAATATAAAACCCAATCTCATTACTTATAGAGCTATAATAGACTGCTTGTGTAAAATAAACAAAAGAATGAAGAGTGAATATGTAATGAAAGAAATGTTTAAATTTGTTGTGCCACCTGATACAGCAATATGCAAGGCATTAATAAATGGATATTGCAAGGAAATGGATATCAAATAGCGCAAAATCATTATTGGGCTTCTTTGCTAGGGAATTTCAAATCTTCGATACTGAAAGTTACAATGCACTTATGGTAAACTAGGACTGTAGAACAAGTAACTGCAAAACAAGTGGTACCATTTTGAACCACAAACTTTATCTCTCACAGTAGCAAAACCAAACTTTCAAAAACATCCCCATCATCTGCTGAAGCAACCTTAACCATTTCTATCAATTCAAACAAGAAGTTAATGGTTTGATAAAATTTTCTAGACCAAGTCAAAATATGAACAATAATACAGTAATTCTAGATAGTGGGTCTGAGACATAAATCATTATTGACCCAATTGAAGAAAGTGAGAGCTGATGAGGAATCAGATTGAAACCTCAACATAACTTCTTTTTTTTTTTTTTTTTTTTTTTTTAGTTTTTTAAAAGCTAGCAAATCCTCTTCAGGTCTTGAAGGAATCATTGTTATCAAGGAGAAAGGGAAATTTAGTTTTGACCGATAAAGCAGCGGAGCGACGTACAAGAGTTGGCTTTGAGAGGCGGAGACTAGGTGGGTCGGTGGTGGAAACAGAGGAGGGTTTGAGGAGGGCCGACGGTGGAGACAGAGGATGGTTTGGGTGGGCCGGCGGTGGAGGGAGAAGAGGGATTGGGTTGACCAGCAGTAGAGTTTTGGATTTTCTGGTTTTGTTTGAAAGAGAGAGTATACCGTATACATATGCACATGCCATTTTTTATACATGTTAGTTTATTAGAGCAGTTTGTAGCTTTAAGCTACAACTGGTTTTGTAGCTAAACTTTGCCCATCCTTTTATTACTATGATAATTACAAGTCTAGAACTACATAACATATATTGGTTACTTTGAAGAGGGAGGAGCTAGCTAGGCCCAAATTGAAGCTCACTATCACAAGAATGGTTGTACTTGACCACAACTTTTTCAAGAAACTTAAACAGAACAAGTTACATGCAGAAATACATTGATTTTTGAAGTGATGACTCTTGCCCTAAAGTGGACTTTGAAGTTTGAAGTCTCAAACCGACATGCACGCCATTGAATATATTGCAATCGTTTAATTATTTCTTTTTTAGAATTAGAATGGCGCGGTTTCTCATATACTATACTGACCTAAACGGCGGGGTCATTTGGGCTTCTCAATTAGTAACCACTAATCGCCCGTCTAATGTGCAGTTCTAGAAAATATATGAATACAACTTTTATTACAACTTTAACGTTGATGATTGTGAACATACTTGACAAATGGGTTAAGTTGGGTCAAGGCCATTTGGGTTCAGGTCAGATCAGGCTTAGGTCATAATGGGTCATCCAAAATGGGTTACGAGCAAATCAAATCAATCTATTTATGGGTTGGATTAATGGATTGACGTGTATTTTACCCTTTCTTAGTAAAATTAATTTACCCTTTTATGCTTTTACTTGTCTTTATTCATGTTTCATGTCTTCTTCTTACTACAACCATTTAATTATTTTATTTGTATGTTTTTATCTCCAACCTAAAGCAAAGGTGAGCTTCGAAAAACGAACTTGTATTAATGAAAAAAAAAAGTACTTATCATTGGGATATTCTAATTGGGTTTTTGATTTTCACCGGGGAAACTACTTATTTAATTGATTCAAGGCGTAAATACACTTTTGGTCCTTACATTTTGGGTCATTTCTCGATTTGGTCCCTAAATTGATTTTGCTCCTAAGTTAATCCCTGATTTTTTAAAATCATTTCTAAAATGGTCCCTACCGTCAACCCAGTTACGGAAAAAGCTGAAGTGGCAAACGGCGTGTCTGCTTGCTGACGTGGCGCTGACGTGGCGCTGACATGGATAATAAAAAAACTTATTTAGTATTTTTGAAATGCCACGTCAGATTTAAATTAATAAAAAAATTAAAACAAAAATCCAGGTCAGAAATTTTAAAATAAATAAATAAATAAACATTAATTTAATTAAATTAAGAAAAAAAAACTTTTTCAGTTTAAAAAATTTAGTTTAAAAAATGGGTTTACTTTTCATTATTTTTCGGAAGAACATTGTTCTTCTTCTTCCCCAGGACATGAACGAATGTTTCTAATCAAACCCAAATTCAGACCCACACAAAATTTCCTCAAAGGTGGGATATGAAAGGATGAAATCTACATGTGAGTAGAGCGTACACAATTTTAAAAGAGATATATTCACAGGAAATAGAGGCAATCTTAAATTTTCACAGAAACCCAAAAAATATAACAAAGGAATTGTATATTCATAGCAAAACGCAGATCAAAAAAATAAGAAATGAGAAAGATTCACAGCAAAACCCAGAACAAAAAGGTGATGGTCCATTTAGGATGAACTCAACGGGCCTTGATGGGTCCAGGTAAAGCATCGACCCGTAATCCTTCCACTGCCAGGGGCGGGAGGTAGTCGCTGCTCATGCTTCATGTTCTTCCCCAAATCAAACCCAATAAATCCAAAGGCGGCTCCTGGCTCTTCGTCTCCCACGACCCGGTCGATCCCGACTCCGTCATCTCCCTCCTCTTCCTTGACTCACCAACTCACTCCGAACCCGAAACCAAGTCCGAACTCGTCCTCCGCTTCGAACCGCTCATCGTCGCTATGGAGTGCAAAGACCTCGCCTCGGCTCAGTCCCTGGTCTCCACGGCGAGGTCGGCCGGGTTCAAAGAATCCGACATAACCAACGCAAACAACAAGCACGTGATCGTCGCGATCCGCTGCTCGATCTGGCTGGAGGTTCTGTTGGGGACCACCGAGTTCGTTCGGTACCTCGTCTGTGTGGCCAACGGGAAAATGGAAGAGACAGAGAAAGAGAGGATCTGAAAAGAAAAAAGAAAAAAGAAAGAAACGAAAAGAAGAAGATACAGACACAAACACAGAGCAAGAGAGGATTTGAATAAGTTTTTCCTTTTCTTGTTTTTTATTTTGAATTTTTTCAGTTTAATTTTTTAAAATTATTTTTATTTTTTTATTAATTAAAATGCTGAAAACGCTGATGTGGTATTTTTTAATAATATTTTATTAGCCACGTCAGCGCCATGTCAGTGCCACGTCAACAAGCAGACACGCCGTTTGCCACCTCAGCTTTTTCCGTAACTGGGTTGACGGTAGGGATCATTTTAGAAACGATTTAAAAAAATCAGGGACTAACTTAGGAGCAAAATCAATTTAGGGACCAAATCGAAAAATGGCCCAAAATGTAAGGACCAAAAGTGTATTTACGCCTTGATTCAACCAACATAGTATAGATTATAGAGAAGAATTTTACAATTATATCCAAACTTCAAATTTACATTTATCATATTTTAAATTTTCTACAAAGATTACCACTAAACAATGAAATTTATAAATGATTGGAATGTAAATCTCATCATTTGTAAATTTCTTTGTATTTAGCAATTTCTTCATCAACATACACAATATATAAATTCATTACACCATATAATAATATAAAAAAAGGTAAATTAACCAACCTCCTTTAAAGTATATATTGAAATGAAGCTACTCTATACGTTTTGTTTATAAGAAAATGCTAAAAGTATTATAAGTTTTAGTACATAAAGTTTACAAACTGATATGACAATGAATGTGATTGGTGGGTTTCAACAACCTCAACTAAATATTTGAATTGTTTCTTTATGATTAGTGACACACCAGTTTGTAAGTTCAATGTAGTAAAACTTGTTGTAAATGTAGCACTACTCTTGTATAAATGACACTCTCCCTGTGAGGTTTCTATAAATGTAACAGAATTTTCCATGCCTTCTCACAATTAATGTTACTTCCTTAGTAGAATATTTCTTTTTATTTGTACAAATCTCCAAGGAGCGGAGTGTCATTTACACAAACCTGAAGGGAGGAGTGTCATTTCATCCATAATTTGGGTAAGAATTTTTTTTTTTTTTTTGAAAAAAAATAATATTTTGTTAGGAAATTCAGACATTGACTTATTTGTCACATTTATACAAATCTCAAAGGGGTGCATCATTTGATCCAACATTTGGGGCGGAGTGTTAATTTTCTAATGAGGATGTTTAGAGCTTTTTGAGCACTTGACAATTCCCTTGACCGTGTATAGTAATCATGTCCTATATACACCAAATAATTACAAGTAAACCTGGTAAACATGTTGGTTTAGGTTAATCGAGTTATGGGTGAGATTGGGTAGAGTTATTAGGATAAAAATTCTTGGGCCAGTTTGTGCTGCTAGGTTGTATCTGTTGGTGGCATGTTGATGAGTTGGTGATACACCAAAACAAGGGGGTCTGAAAATGGCTTTGACTGCGACGTAATATGTCCTGACATTTATGGCATGTTTGGATGTTTAAAAAAGGAGGGGGAGTAGAGTAGAGGGAGGGAGAGTAATGCAATTATCTTATTTGGAAGTTTTTTAAAGAATGAGGGGGAGGAGTTTGGAGAAGTTTGGAGGGGTTTGGACTCCCTCTAGCCCCCCAATTTTAATTCCCCCAAATTGGAGAGATTTGGAGGGGGAGTAGAGTACATAAACTATTGACCAAGTAAATTACCTAATTTACCCTTATTATATTAACAAAATTACACAAGGGGAAGAGCTAATTACTCCCTTATCCCTTACTAATTTTAAAAACATCCAAATAAGGTGGAGGTGAATCATTATCCTCTACTCTCCTCCCCACTACTCCCCTTCCCTCTACTCCCCTCTACTCTCCTCCCTCTCTAAACTTCCAAACAAGCCATTAGAGACATTGTAGTGGTCATATATTCTTTTTTTTTTTTCTTTTTTTTTGAGAAAGTAGTGGTCATATATTCCAGTGCATTTTCTATACCTATTCCAAGGCACTCAGTTATCATTAAATTAATGTTTCTTAAAAAAGGAAAAAAATGTTAAAACACATTCAAATTACAAATTATGAAAAAAAAAATACAAATTATGTATATTATAATTTACTTGTCAATTAGAAAGCTATATCAATACATCTATATCTATATTCTATATATTACTAAAAGTTGAAGCATGACATTTATTGCTGCTAAGCTACTGTTGCGCCACCTTATCGTCATATCATTCGTCAAATAATTATATTTATTATTTATTCCTATATTTTTTTTACAAATATATATATATATATATATATATAAAATAGATTATTGATTTTACATATTTATCTTTGTCAGTTTTAACATTTATATATATATATATATATATTTCTTTTTTATTTCCAATTTTCCTATAGTTTTTTTTTTACATTAACTTATTTTTTAAATATTTATACTTTCTTCAACCTTTCTTCTTCCCTTACTTTTTCATTTCCCCACTACCTTCTTCTTTAATATTGCTATTCATCTTTCTCTTCATCTTCCTTTATTTGTCTCTTTTTATCCCTTCCCTCTTACTATAAATTTGTCACTCTTTTCTATTCTCTGCATAGTTTTCTCTCACAAAAAGTTTTTTTTTCTCTCTCTCTCTCTCTCTCAATGTTTTGGTGGATTTTTATTTTTTATTGCATCTCCACTTTAGGTTGATAAATTTTTGTGTTTTTAAGAACTCTAATTTAGGTTGATACGATTTAGTTTTGTGTTTTAAGTTATTATTATTATTATTATTTGGCTCTTTGATTGTTAAATTTTATCCGATTACATTATAAAAAAATTAAAGATAGTAGATAAAAATAAAATATTATTCCATTACATAGCGTAATTTGAATAATTTAGTGTTTATTATTATATCTTTTAATTTTTCTTATTTTTTTCTTCTCTTCTATTTTACTCAATATTGAAATTCAATCACATCCTCCTTATTATTAAATTATTTATATTTTCTCTCTCTTTTTGTTTTAAAAAATAAAAAATGTAATATTTTACTTAAATTCAAATAAAAGAAAACTATGCTCATCAAATTGTACTCATTTTTTTTTTTAACATTTACATTTTCTCCAATCTTTCTCCTTCTCTTTACCTTTTCATCTCCTCAAACATTCTACCTTGGTATCACTCTTCCTCTTTCCTTTTATCTTCCTTTATTTTATTTCTTTTTATTATCATCCTCTTAGTATAAATTTGTCATTCACTCTTCCATTCTTTACATAATTTTCTCTCACAAAAAAGTGGTTATTTCCCACTCTTTCTCCCTCAATTTTTTGGTGGATTTTTATTTTTATTTTTCTTGCATCTCTGTTTTAGCTCGATAAAGTTTTTTATTCTTTAGAACTCTATTTTGGTTGATGGGATTTAGTTTTGTGTTTTAAGTTTTTATTTTTATTTTTTTATGACTTTGATTGTTAAATATTATCATATTGCTTTATAAATAATTAAAAATAGTATATAAGAATATACTATTATTATATTACATAGAATTATTTGGATAAGTTAGTGTTTATTGTTATGTATTTTATTTTTATTTTTTTCTCATATCATTTTATTTAACATTTAAATTCAGCCACATCCCCCATATATATTATTAAATTATTTATATTTCCTCCTTTTTTATTTTAAAAAATTTAAAATATAATATTTTGCCTAAATTAAATAAATAAAATTGTCCACATTAAGTGGAGTAATGCTAGGGAAACACTCATTCTCACACCCAATACATCAAAGGAAGAATGAAATACAAAACAAATCAAGTTAGAAACACTAAATTAAAATAATAATAATAATAATAATAATAATAATGCATATTTAATGTCATAGAATCATCATCAAATTTTGGAAAACGATAGGTTGCCAATGGAGAGAGAGAGAGAGAGAGAGAGAGAGAGAGAGAGAGAGAGAGAGAGAGAGAGAGAGAGATGGTATAGAAAAAAACCAATACAAAGTAATAAAGAGTAAATAAAGGAAAAAACCAAATGTCAATTAGTAATCGTTGATTGGAAACAAAGAGGTTGTAAGGAGAAGTAAAAAATAAAATAGATATTACTGTGTGAAGAACATTAAAAACTTTATTGTGTAGTAACATAAACCGTTAAATTCACTTAAAAAATTAAATCAACAATCAATAATCAACAATTAAATGCAATCATAGTACTAAATTTAAATTTAAAACTAATCAAACTCTAACTATGGAAACCATATTAATCATAACTAAAAAAGAGATGTTCTCTGATAGTAGTAGAAATTACATAAGAAATAAAGTTAGAAAATTTGAAAATCCATTTTTTGACATTTCATTTCATACACTATTACTTTTGAAAATCTAATGAACAATGCTACCCCTCATTTATCATCTTTGTTATGCAAATCATCTGTTAGTAAAAATATGAAAATGGTAAGAAGCGTTACAAATGAGATCACTAAAAAAAAATTATAAAATTAATTAGCCACTATCATTATGGAGTAGTAGTTTATAATTTTACGCATCCAAAAAAGTGGAATATATAGAGTTTTTTTAAAGGTATGTGTAAAGATTCACTCTGTGTGTGTGTGTGTATAAAGGTAAAAAAAACTTATATTTAAGGTTTTTATTAACTTAAAAACTAATGAAAAACCAATGATTAATAACTAAAATTATAGTATTAATAAAATATTTAATGAGACCATCCTAAAAAATTATAACGCGCAACGTGCGGGTATGCGACTAGTACATTATAAAACACAAACATGAAACAAGGATATAAAAATTTTGTAAAACTTGCCAATAGTTTTATAACTTAATTGGAACTTTCTAGTGTTTCCAATAAATACACCCAATGTTCAAATTCCTTCTCCCAACAATCAAACTATTAAAAAAAAAAGTTCTTAAAATACTAATGTGATAGAAACTTGTTATATACTATACAAGAGACAATTAATCACACTTCTTTTGTTTAATTACTGCCTAGCATAGGGAGAAATATCTGATTCATACTCCAAATGGGTCATTTTGAATGGAATGCTTGGAGTTTTTTTATTGCCCTCAACTACCATCCTTTGACTACTTCCACGAGTCATCTCCAGAGTTAAACATTCCTTCAGTTCTGACAACACATGATTCATGTTTGGCCTTTGGATAGCTAATGATGGTATGCATGACATGGCTATCTCTATAGCTTTCCAAGCAGAATTAGTATTGAATTCTCCTTCTAATCTTGGATCCACAATGTTCTGAACATCCCCCCTTTCAATCAAAGGATTAACCCAATCAAGTATGTGAGTGATTAGCTCAAACAAAATAATCCCAAAGCTATAGACATCACTTTTCTTATTGAAGTTTCCAGATGCTTGAAATCTGTATGTAAAACACAAGCAATTAGATCATTACAAGAAACTCATCACATGATTTAATGCTGTTGGTTAGTAATTCCATTATATCCTATTTGCACAAATCACTAATTGATTGATTACTTGAACTCCAAGTAATAGCTGTTGGCATCCAGATGCTTCGGATAACCCCCCCAGTTAAAAAAGTGATATGTCCATCCAAATTAGAATGGTGTGTTCTTGTAAAAACATAAAAATTTCAATTTTTTTTTCTTTTTTTTTGCAATTGAGAGAAAGTTATAAATTTTACAAATTTTGGACTGGGAACTAAGAATTTATTGTGTTGCAAATTGAAGTCGTAGAAAAGCAAATTCCAAGTTGTGGAAAATTTTAAGATAACGAACTTATTGTTGCAAATTCCATTAGAGCATATGTACATGATACTTAAATACATTTTAACTCTATTGTTCAAATTGTTAGGTCTAAATACTTACTCAGGATCAACGAATCCCAATGTGCCAGCTGGCCGAGTTGACACATGAGAGTCACTTTCAGTTGCAAAAGCTCTAGACAACCCAAAATCAGCTAACTTGGCTTGCATGTGTTCATTTAATAAAATGTTGGAAGGTTTCAAATCTCTATGGATTATAGGTGGCTTGCAACCATCATGTAGATACTCCAACCCTGCAACACCACCAGAAAACCATTGTCAACTTATTCAATTAAAAAAAAGTCGAATCCAAAAATATTGAATATTAATAATCATGTATTTGATTTGTTTACAAACCATGTGCTGCATCCACTGCAATATGAAGTCTCTTATTCCGGATTAAGACATTTGTGTTTGTAACTGCAGCCAAAACATATAAATTTATCTCTTTCAGCTGGGTCGTTATTGAAAATTTCTCTGGTTTTTCAATCATGGAAGCGTTCAAAAAACATACACAGTCATAATCCTAATTGTACAAAATAGCAGCTTCAGTACTTCAATCATATGAAGCTTAGATTGGCGAGTTGGTACTTCATCCATCACCTTTTTTGGTTTGTTATAATTTAGTATGATGGTTTGAATATTGTATCGTGAAAAGCTTAGCTGGACCTCCGGATAGTTCTCATGCTTTTCATCATTTTTTATTATCTTTTTACTCCCTCCCCACATACTAATATGTTTAGATAGTACCAAAGGGCACTTAAGGGAAAAGAATGTTGCAGTCTCATGGCGATGGTTATTTTGTTTTATGATAAGAGCATTGGCATCAAGTGTTAATAAGAGCAAGCAAAATGGGACTGCCTGCAGGAAATGACTTGACACACATTTGGTATGAGCGGTGTTAGTGGGCTTACTCTTACTAGAAGCCTATCAAGTGCTGTTACAGATCTCTATCCAGTCTTGCCCCATACTAAATCATGCTTTTAGTTTGACAAAGGTAACTTATAGTAAGTCATAGGATGAAGAGAATTTAAGCACAGATGTTAAAAGGTAAATACCTGATAAATGTCGGTGCAGATTTCCATTAGCCATGTAATCATATATGAGTGCCTTCTTTTCACCCTCATCACAGTATCCAACAAGAGAAACTAAGTTTCTATGATGAACTATCATTAAGAGTTGTGCCTGTATTTCAAAATCAGTGATCCAATTTAGTTGAATGAAAATCTTTTAGCTGCATGCCTTGTGTCATCACAGCTTCAATTTAAAATAAAATTTTCAAACTAATTGAAAGACCGGAAGCACCTAACCTCTGCTCGAAATTCCTTATAGCCTTGGTATGATGAAGTAGAGAGGAGCTTAACAGCAACTTGAGTTTCATCTTTCAGTTTTCCAAGGTAAACTTCCAAATCCTCCTTCCCTAATGATGGTTTTGAAGTTATTAGTTATGCTCACAACTTCAAAGTAGCTATATTGTTGACTTTGTGATTTGATAATGGATTTGGTAACTGTACCTACAGGAAGGAATAGTTTCATAATTGTAACATGTACATGTTAAATTACTGATTCTTCCAAAAGTTTAAGTTGGTAGGAAATTATGGATTTAATCATTTAACCATAATTTTAACACTCCCCCTAAATAAGTGAGATCCAACACGTGGAATAAGTGAGATTTTTAACATTTTAAATAGGAGGTAGAGTAAGTTAGGGATCAAACCTAAGATTTCCTACTCTAATACCATGTTAAATTACCGATTTTCCAAAAAACTTAAGCTGTTAGGAAATGGTGAATTTAATAATTTAACTATAATTCTAATAGAACAATTATATTAAAAAAAAAAAAGGGTTATGCAGGAATATGTAGAGTTTATGTTCTAATTCTCTCATGTTTGTGTCCTCGAATCTAGGTCATCTCAAACAGACTTGTTACTAGGATTAAATCCAAAGTCTCCTAGACACGGGATGCAAATAAACTCTTGGGATTGTGTAACCAAATCCACCTTGTAAGGACCAAGGAAAAGGGCTATTTCATCTCAAATATGTAATTATTATTGCAGAGAATGAGTGCATTTACCACTCGTTTACATGTTGAAGTGGTCCCTGGATGTATTCATTTGTCAATCAACTGCATAATTTGCTGTCATGATCATGTGCTCAGTCACAATGGCCTCTAGTGAAAAATAATTAGTTTTTGCTATAATTTATTTTCAAAATTTTCATTAAGGCTTGGGTGTACCACAGGAAAAATAGGACTAGCTAGGATTGGATGCCACATCTCTTGTAAAAAACCTCACCTCACTGAACTGTGATGACAATTACAGAAGTAGAAAATAAAGAAAGAGCTACCTCCATGTTTTTTCCTTCTATAGATAGCCAGAGCACTAAAGATGAACAGAAGGACCAGGACTGCTGCTATTGATGACACAACAACTGGAATAACAAACAGCTTTTCTTCTTTCTTTTGCATGGATCTGATGGACAAAGATCTGGATTTTCGCCAACACTTGCATAAAGTGCATCAAGGTAGTATTCCATGGTAAGAACGTTATTAAACATAGATGGTGTTGTCATCATGAAATACAGATTAACATAAAAAAATATAAAAGAAATTTTATTTACGAATCAGTGAACAAGTAAACATAACTTCTAGTATTTGGCAGGTACAGAAACCAAATATAAAAGGGAAAAGATAGAAAAACCCAAAAAAAAAAAAAAAAAAAAGGAAAATGAAAAAATGAAACCAGAATTATAAAGAAAGTGAAATATTGGAGGATGGAAGATAAGCTAACCTCAAGATCAATTTCCCATCACTAGACATTTTCAGAAGAACCTCAGGAACAGAACCTGTCATCTTGTTCCCACTTAAATCACTGCAAACATAGTGTTTTGTAGATCACCTCAATTTCCTTTCCTTCAAAAGTAATTTTCAAAATACTAAGATCAAAGAACAACTTACAGGGTGTTCAAATTCCACAGCTGTGCCAAAAATTCTGGCAGTGACCCCGTTAAGTCATTGTATGACAAATCCCTGAAAGAGGAGTTAGGAAGATTTTGAGTAAACATATCCATATATGTTAAGCGAAATAATTGTTTTATGTTTATGACAACTTGATATTCAATTTTTTTTTTTTTTTTTTTACATGTAATACTAAGTGAAAATTCCTGGGATCAAATCCCAAAAATACACTCTTCAAGCATTAACACCATTGGAAATTAAGGGATCCATCATCCATCATCAGCCAATTGGTAATCTCAAGCTGGCAGATGGTGTTGCTGGACCAGCCAATGTCTGGCTAGCATTATTGTATAGTTACTGAATGCTACATATCAATAACAACTAAATTAAGACTCACAAGGACTGCAGTTCTTTCAGATTGGAGAATGAAGTTGAAATCACCCCTGTCACATTTCTTGAGCTCAAGTCCCTGCTTGTCATTATGAAAGAAGGAAGAGCTGTTGCTATTGTTTGAAAAATAACTTGCAATTTTAACAAAATTATTCCCATGCAATCAGTAGACACCCACCACTGGGGGCACCATGTATTTGAATGTCAAAATGAAAATACATTCAGTTATATATCAGAAAGCATGGCAAAACTTTTTTTTTTCTCCTCCTTGATTGCATATGAAAGGAGGATGTTCCATTGTCCAGTTTCCTATAATGATACATCACATTTTCTTCTCAATTAAAATGAGGATCCATTTTAAGTGATGCCACCAACTCCAAGTTAATGAGGATTTTTTCCCATTAGATGATATTTTGATTGAAATTTCACAGCAAACTACAATGCAAGTTTTGATGTTTTGGACGTGTACTTACAGTGAGATGATCCTTGGAGGATTGTTGTTACTGCAGTCCAAACCATCCCATGAGAATTCACTTGGGACACATGGATCACCTTGCCAGTTTTTAGTCACTCTGTACCGTTCCTTGATTTCCATGATAGCTTCAACTATTGTTTTTAATGGAAAAAAAGAATTCATAGATGATCATTCAAAAAGAAAGTGGGAGAGAGAGGCGGGTGAATTATAAATACAAAATGAAACAGGAATATGAAAAGATTGTAAAGTGACAGTCAGATCCAAAATTTGCAGCAGTTGAAGAAATCTGCCTTGTTTGATGGTGTTCAAAGCAAACTATCAACAATTGCAAATTCTATGGTGACTGATAACAATGCAACTCATGATACCACGTCATTTCATCAAAATTTTGAAATAACTTGAAGATTTCTTTTGCAGTTACTTAATGAAGATGGGTGGTCATATTCTAATGATAGATTTTAATATATAAAAAATCCCAATGATAGATATCCACAATTAACTTGTCTCACAGCCAAGAGCTGTGTGGGTGTAGGCAGAAATTTATATGTCAAATATAAATTAAAAACGAAATTTTGTTTGAAGATGAAGATCATCAATAACGCCTATGGCCATAAATTTGAATAACTAATAGAGAGTCTACAAAAATAATATTGGACAATTACTTATGACATTATCTAATTTATTAATAGAGTTGTGTAGGTTTAGACATAAATTTATACGGCAAGCCTTTTCTCGAAATTTTAGTCGGAAAACCAAATTCATACTTGGTTTTTCAATTTATTTTGATTTCGTTAGTTGGTTTACTCAATATACATGTTTTTAACGTTTCGAATTATGTAAGAAATATATGTTGATAATGTTTTGTGCATACCAAACATAGAAAATGTTTTTCAACTCATTTTTAAGATCTCTACCAAACATAGGAAAATGAGATAATTTTTCAGAAAATTCTTTTTGAAAAATAACTCATTTTATAGAATCATATGTGTCAAAATAAACGGAGTGTAAAATTGTTCGTTTTCTATTTTGGCAACAAACAAAGGGTCATCTTGCAAACTCTTCTTGGTGGAACACAGGTATATATCAAGCCTTCCTAATCTTAGAAACAATTGTTGCTTTTATAGCATAGCATGTTCTATTTAGAAAAGGCTCCCTCTTCTTATAATTGACAGGACTGTCACCACAATTCTAAAGTCTGTTGTATAAGCAGTTGAAGTATCTCTTATTCATGTAAGTTAGCAGCAAAAGAAGCATAATACTCGCAAGGAAGATAGAAAAGAGAAGAAAACATACCATCATCTATGGCAGTTGGTTTATTTGGGAGCTCTTTGAACACAAAAAACTCAACAGCATTGAGGATTGGAGGAAGCTTAGTTCCCTCAGCTGCAGATATTGAAAAGTTAAGCCACTCCCCACTACTAGGATGATCAGTTTGTACTATGGTTATTGGATTTAGATAATCAAGTTTAATAGACTCTGTTAGGTAGTGCTGGCCATTCAAATTAATTGTGAATAACCTCTTCTGGCCAGCTTCAAGCTTCTCGATCTCAGCAAAGTGAAAGTAAACATAACATTTTGAAAGAGAATCTGGTGGACTCCAGGAGAAGTTCAAGGGAATGCTAGCATTCTTTGATTGGGCAGCAGTCCTTAACAGTACATCAGGTATGTTGTAAGCATTCCGGGAATTTATGATTGAGCTTGTGGTGACTTGAACCCAATCATCATCTAGTTCCAGATACCAGTAGCGATCATAGACATCATCAGGATACCTAATTGGGAGAAGTTTTTTCAGATTGTGTTGGAACAAAATAATACCGCAACAACCTGACATACCACTATACTAGTAGGCATTCAAGGGCATTTAAAATTGATCCACATAAAAAAAAAAAAAAAAAAAAAAAAAAAAAAAAAAAAAGGTAGCCGGAAACTTAAAAATACTGTTGGCATGGAAAAAATTAATTGCATGCAGCAGGATGGTGAGCTTGTTTTTCTTATCATATTAAGTTTTAGAACATATAACAGTAAAGATGATAACCATGAGTGATGTCAGAGATATTATAAAATGAAAGGCATGCCATTATATTCTCCATATGCAACTGAATAAGTTCTAGCCATGCTATTTGTTGTGCAAATAGCACTCCAGGATTCAAATCAATAACAGTAAACAAGCGAAAATTAAATAACAAGCACACACAAAGAACATAAGAATTTACGTGGTTCGGCAACTGTCTACCTCCACCGGGACGACGGAGAAATTTCATTATAAAAATAAGGAGATACAATAGAGCACAAGAACACTCTCAAGAAACCCAAATCCCAATTACACCCTAGCACTCTCTCACAGAAACAATAAGAATAGAAGCTGACTGCCTCTCTTTTCTCTATTTTCTCTCATGTGCCTGCTGCTCACTAGGTTAATTGGAATTCTCTAATTCTCTCTATATTGCTGTTTAACACAAACCTATAATATATATATATATATATATATTATAGGTCGGCTATCACTAGGAATGAATTTGGTCAACTGTGACCGACTTAGACAAACATGGGCTTGTGGCAATTCAAGCCACACACGGGCCCACTTCAACACTATTGAGGATGAATAATCAGTGATAGACATCAATTCCGGGAAAAATTTGCCAAACAGTACATTTTCCAAAAAAATTAGACGGATGACATGCGTTCAAACTTAATTAGTTAGTTAGACTATTTTTGAAAGTCGATTTTAGCAAACTCGACTTTGGGTTGGAAAACGAACAATATAGTGGCATTTTTTTAGTGGGATTTGTCAAAAATGCCACTATAGGTACCCTATAGTGGCATTTTCTATAAATGCTGCTATAGGAACTAAAAAACGCCACTATAGTGTTTGTTTTCCAGCCCAAAGTCGAGTTTGCTAAAATTGACTTCCAAAAACAGTCTAACTAACTAATTAAGTTTGAACGTGTGCCATCCGTCTAATTTTTTTTGAGAAATATACTGTTTGGCAAATTTTGCCTCAATTCCGTTGTAGAAAGAAAACTAAAATGAATATGATGCAAATATGAGATCCTTGATGTGGTTTGACAAATTTATTTTTAGCTCATGAAGGTATAACTAATTCACCTGACTCCTGATTGATCACTTTCTCTGCCAATGTCAATTCGGTTTGGGTTTGTAAGTGCCCCTCCTGCTGTATGATAAATGGAATTGTCCGAAAGCCATAGTTCCAGTGCTGAGATGTGGGATATCCCATTGCCGGTGTTCACTAGACATACATCTATGTAATCGGTCAAGGGAACATAAATGATAGAATAAGTTTTTTCTTCTTCTATATCCACTGTTATCCATAAATTAACCCCAATATGTAGGTCAAATGCAGGGGTCTGATTTTTGCCATCGTAATTCCCATAAAAGAATCTTGCCCTGATCATATAATTATTGTTTTTTCCTTGCTCTGGTCTCAGGGTGTAACAATTCCTTTTTCCTTGAGGAAAACTTCTCAAGCTCTTTAGATACTGTGCAAGATTTGTGGATGAATCAGCAGGTATCGTGTTAACTATTCCAGTATCTATTAATTCTTTATCTGACTTGTAAGGAATTCCGGTTTCCTTGTCAGTGTAATCTTCATCGCCGCCACAGTCAATGCTAATGAAACCTTGAAATTTTGCAAAAAGAAAAGAGGGAATTACACACAAGCAATCATTATGGGCTCCTCAAATAAGGTTCCAATATGAGTTTCAGCACACCCCATGTTTTTCAGCGTTAAAACTGGCACCAAAATTCCCAAGACACAGATTATCAAACAGCTTAAGCTCCAAACATCGTTGAGTCCATTGATTTAACATCAATCTTTTTGTTACCTTGTGAACTCCCATGCTAATACAAAACAGTATGTTAAAGCTAAACCGTAGGTTTTTTTTTCATTTAAACTTTAAATTTTAAAGTTTCAGATGATTTAGATGTTAATCCTTTTATAAAAAATGAAGTGTTTACTAATTAAAAGCTATTAGACAAGTAAAAAAAAATTATTCATGAAGAAGTACAACTTTCTAAATGGCCACCTTGTGTGTAATAATTTACACTAATTGAGGACCAATACCAGTGACTATCTAGTCAAAGAGACAGTACAATTCAACAGACAAGTTGTTTAAAGCTTGAGCAACTTGAAAAAGGTGAGGCAATAGGGAGTAAGGACCAAGAAAAAAAAATGATGAATGGAACATGCACATAGGAAGCTACATGCTGAACATTGTAAACATGTTTGAAAAAATTGATAAAAGATGATTTTTTATTTTTTTATTTTTTTATTATGAAGCTATAAAAGATCGATGACTTTTTGATTCAGATAAAGGCGACTTTAGTTGGTCAAAGTTATAAATATTCAGAACACTTCGGAATTTGCAATATTTTTCCATTACACTAAAAACCCTACGCTACGTATGGGATTGTGCAAGATCTGTAAAGGGTTTCTTAGAAATGTTTGTTTTGACAAGATTTCTAAGAAATGTCGGAAAGATCATTGACTTTGACAGATGAGTACAATAATAACTAAATTGACAAATCAATTTTTTTTTTTTTTTATAAATATTTTCCTTTCTTAGTAATGCTAAATTGGCAAATTCTAATTGATTCTTCTTTGGGTCTACTACTAACATTACTTTTTTACTTATTAATAATCATTCAACATATTAGTATTTTGTAAAAAAAAATTGTAAAATAGTTTATAACTTTAGCATTTTCCTTCCCACAAATATAAGGATTTAATATTATTTACATACGATATTAGTGGCATTAAATTTTTTTTTAGGAACACTGATAGCAACAAATAAATAAAAAATCAAATCACACCATCTCTTTAATAGGTGAATGCCTCTTTTTCTCATGATGTTGTCGGAATTATTTGTAATAAGATACTGGCTACAATTTAAGTGGAGTTGAGTTGGGTTATGGCGTGTCTTTGTATTAGAACTCCTTTCCATTTCCCTCTTCCTTGTGTGTGTGTGTTTATTTCTCCAAAAAAAAAAAAAATTGTCATTTTAAATTATTAATTATGTGACAAACAACTTTTAATGATCACGTAAGGGTCGTCAATGGGCCGGGTCGGGTCGGCCCGATCCATTTTTACTTGGCCCATAGGCACAATGGGCTGGGCATAATGGGCTATTAACTAGTTAACGGGCCGGGTCAGGCTGGGTCGAAAAAGAAAACCTTAGCCCATGACCCTGCCCATGGGCAATGCCCATTTTGTCTTTAGCGAGCTGGACTATTGGGTTGGGCCTAATGAGTTACCCATGGGCTTGTGTTAGCCTATTATTTTATTATTTTTATAAGGAAAGAATCAAATTTTTATAAGGGAATAATCAATCTATCTTTTTAAATGAAAGAATTAAAGAATTTAATTCTTAATTACAAATTTTTTTATACTCAAATCTATTTAATTTTTTGTTTTGTTGATGGAAACCTATTTAACTTTTTATTTATTAAGGCTTTAAATAGTTTTTTATTTTTATCTTTAATAAAAAAAAAAATGTCAAATGGCTAATTCAAATTTGATAGACTATTAGAAAAATATATATTTAGTAAACTAAGTTTAGCACAATTACTTTAGGTATCTTAGTGGTTGAGGAAGTTCTCTTAAGAAATTCTTCTATAATATCTCAAGATCAATCCTTCATACACTTCCTATATATTTTTGTTATGAATTATGAGTTATTAGGCTGGACCAATGGGTTAGGCTAACGGGCTGGGCAACTGGTTGGGCTACTGGGCTAGCCCACCGGGTACCCATTGGCATAAAAACTAGCCCACGGCCTGACCCATTGGGCTAGTGGGCTACCCATGGGCCTCAATAACAATGGGTCGGGCCGCCCATTAGCCCGATGGGCCGACGGGTTTCTGGGTCGGGCTGTGGGCCGTGGGCTATTTGATGACCCTTATGATCACGTTACATGATCAAATCCATTAGACTTAATGAAAAATAATACTAAAATGTGAATTGTGAAAATTTAAATATATAGGAGATTAATTGTTCAGTTTAAAAATTCAAGTACTAAATTGACACTCATTGTTTAAATCGCTTTATTAAAATTAAAAAAATCTTTCTTTTTCATGATTAATTTTCTTTTCAATTTTGTTTTGGACACAACTTATTCCACTACCTGTTGAGATATATGGTTGACTCAATCAATTTGAGGTTTAAGGCGACAACTTTGAATAGGGCATTTATTTTATTTTATTTTATTTAAGTTGTAATTTTTTTCTTCAATATAGTATTTAAATATTTCATGCTTCTTGAGATGCAAAATTATTAATTAAGTTTTTGTATTTAGAATCTGCTAACATCTCATTTTCCATCAATGATATGGCTAAATTCATATCGATCCATGGTAGGATTTTATAACCATAACCAAAACATGTATTACCAGTAAAATTATATGAGTGATATATCCATTCATAAAAGAATTTGGTTTTTTTTTTAATATTACAAGAATTTTTATTTTACGTATTTGAATATCATTACAATTATTTTCATTGTTAACTTTTTGTGGTATTATTTCATTGTCATCTAATTCTTTGTAATAATTTTTTTTAATACATTTTTGAGGTTTTCATCTAAATTTTTTATCAAATCTTTTTTTTTTTTTTTTGGATGGGAATATCAAATATTATTTGATATTGAATATATATATATATATATATATATGGGTATGTTCTACTAGAAATTCAAAATTAACAAAATAACATAAATACTATATATAATATAAAGTTATAATGTGATAAAGAATATATAAAACAACATTTAAAGAATAAGAGCAATAGAATGTATAAAGTTATTATTTACAATTATATGTTTTGTTGGCTTATATTCCGTGCCAAATTTGATTGTAATTATATTCAATCTGTTGTACCCTGTATTTGTTGTAGGATTTCATTGTAAGGGTTGTGTGTGTTAGAGAGAAAGAGTGTGAAGACTCAAGCATTTGAAGACTGAAGATTTCTCGCGGATATCTCGTGACTTAGCTTCCTGTGAAGTGATACATGTGCCCTGCACATGTTGGAATGCGAAGAGTCAGGCCAGGTGGAGACAGCTGTGTCTCGCGAGTATCTCGCGGGTAAGGCCTTCTCGCGAGACACCCGCGAGGCATTCTGTTCTGCCAGCCTGTCAAGTTTGAATCACACTTTCTGTACCCACACTATTTATACCCACATTACCCACAATTGAAAGGAGAGCCTTTGAGAGAAAACCCTAGCAAAACATCTTGAGAGTTAGAGATTGTTATACCTACAATCCTCTACACATTTGTTTTGGGAATTTCCTCATCTCCTACCTCTCCATTTTCATACCATTGAGAGGTTGATAGTCCAAACACTTACCATACCCTTTCAGAGTGTGAAGTGACGTTTTGGTGCTACTGGGAAGCATCGGAAGAAGCCAAGGATGGCAAATGCAACATGGAGCTTGTTGTGGGATCCGGAGAACTAAAACAAGACACGGTTCCGAGAAGCCTTGTTGGAGTAGGAGCTTGGAGGGCTTAGGTACATCGGGTAGATTAGGCTTGGAGGGTCTCTTGCTAACCCATGTATCCCAACTGATTGTCTAGTGGATCGATTTCCGCTTGGAGGACGGCGGAGAGGTTTTTTGCCGAGTTCTTCGGTTTCCTCTTCGATAACACGTCTCGATGTTATCTGTGTTTGCATCTCTCTTCCCTACTCTTGTTCATTTCATTTTTTACTGATGTGTTGATTTAATTATGGATTAGAGTAGTTGTCTTGCTTATACGCCTATGTTTACACTATTCCGCACTTAGTATTAAGTTAATGTATAATCAATCAAGCCGTAACTTTAATTTGGGGGTCTAAATTGCTCGTGTGTTTTCAACACATTTCCGAGCTTTCAATTGGTATCAGAGCGGGTACACTTACTGTGGTTTAAATACCTAAGTGTGATCTTTGACCCCTCGGTAATAGCCAACATGGAGGATAGTAGAGGTGTTTGTGAAAATGACTTTATGAGCATATTTGAAGACTGTTCTAGCAATGCTCTTTTAGAGTTATTTAAATCAAAGAAACATGCTAGAATCTTTAGTCACATGCTGAAATCCTTAGTTCATAGGAACTATGATATACATAACAGCCTTTGTGAGTCAAATTCCTTAGTTCATGTATATAAGAGAATGAATAGACACTTGTGTGATAAAATTGATCGTCTAAAAAGGGAACTACACTTATCTTTGAATGAAATAAAGAAAAATGAGTCCTGTTTTGATGGTCAAGAATGTCTCTCTCATGCATGTCTTTTTGTTCATACCGCATTGAAAGTGTTTAACTCATGTTTGTGGTACCTTGACAGCGGTTGTTCAAGGCATATGACTGGAGATAAGTCTCTGTTCAAAACTCTTAAAGAGAAGGAAGATGGTTTTGTGACATTTGGAGATGGTAGCCATTCACAAGTTCTTGGAAAAGGAACGGTGGATATTCCGGGACTGCCTCTGTTGACTGATGTGCTGTATATCAAGGGATTGAAAGTGAACTTGCTAAGTATTACTCAGATTTGTGATGAAGACTTCTTGGTCCAATTCTCAAAGAAAGGATGTCTAATCTTGAATGAAGAAGGTGTTCAAGTTTTGAAAGGATTAAGGACCACCGACAACTGTTATGGAGTCATTCCCAAACCAAGCATAGCATGTAGGAGTGCTCGAGTGAATCTTTTGGAGTTGTGGCATCAACATCTTGGACATGCTAACTACAAACAAGTGGCAAAAGTGTCTAAGCTTGAAGCTGTAGTTGGTTTACCAAAGTTTGGAAAAGTTGAGAAGAATGTTTGTGGTCCATGTCAATTGGGAAAACAAACAAAGTCAAGTCATCCTAAAGTAAATGTAGTTGCTACGTCTCGTCCCTTGGAGTTACTACATGTGGACTTAATGGGTCCAACTAGAACAGAAAGCATGGGTGGAAAGTGCTATATAATGGTGGTTGTTGACGATTTCTCAAGATATTCTTGGGTGGACTTTCTTAGGGAGAAGTCAGAAGCATGTGAGAAGATGGAAAGGCTATGCAAGAGGTTGCAGAATGAAAAAGGAGTTCCCATAGTTAGAATCAGAAGTGATCATGGGAAGGAGTTTGAAAATGCTAAGTTTGAAGCATTCTGCAATGAACATGGCATTAAGAAGGAATTTTCAGCTGCCAAAACTCCATAACAGAATGGGGTGGTTGAAAGAAAAAACCAGGTGATTCAAGAAATGGCGAGAGTAATGTTACTCAACAAAAACATTCCACAGAAGTTTTGGGCTGAAGCTGTGAATACATCGTGCCATATTGGGAATAGAATCTACTTCCGAGCAGGAACTAAGAAGACATCATATGAAATTTGGAGAGAGAAGAAACCAAAAGTAAAATATTTCTGAATATTTGGAAGTAAATGCTACATTCTCAATGATAGGGAGAATCCTGAAAAATTTGATGCTAAAAGTGATGAAGGGATATTCCTAGGTTACTCCACAAATAGCCGAGCATATAGAGTGTATAACAAGTGCACTAAGACGGTGATGGAATCAATAAACATGGTCATCGATGACACTATCTCTGAAAAAGGTATTGATGATGATAGTGAAGGCCAAATCCTTAAGAAGAATGAGCAAGACGATGAAATGTCTCAAGGTGAAGATGTTGAGAAAGAATCACTGGAAAAGGAGTCTACACCTCTTATATCAAGAAGGGTGACTAGATCGACTCAAGGATCTCTTAGTCCACTCACCCCTCCAGAAGTTCAACCTCCAATCTCGCGTGATGAGGAACCTTCCACTTCCAAAAGACCATCATCAAGGGTAATCCTCAATCATCCTTCAAGCAATATCATTAGTGACTTAGATGAAGGACTTCGGCTGAGAAAAGGACGAGCATATATTGTGAATCATGTGACATACAACTGCTACCTTGCTTAATTTGAATCGAAGAAAGTGGAGGAAGCATTGAAGGATGAGAATTGGGTAGAGTCCATGCACCAAGAGTTGCACCAGTTTGTTAGAAATGATGTATGGGAGCTAGTACTAAGGCCCAAGGATACACATGTCATCGGCACCAAGTGGATCTTCAAGAACAAAACTGATGAAGATGGTGAAGTTGTTCGAAATAAGTCGAGTTTGGTGGCTCAAGGATATACTTAAGTTGAAGGCATAGATTTTGATGAGTCCTTTGCACCGGTTGCAAGATTAAAGTCTATCCGAATTCTTCTTTCCATAGCATGCATTATGAACTTCAAGTTGTATCAAATGGACGTGAAGAGTGCTTTCTTGAATGGATTTTTAAATGAAGAAGTGTTTGTGGAACAACCAAAAGGGTTTCAAGATCCTCACTTTCCTGACCATGTGTTAAGGCTGAAGAAGGCATTATATGGGCTAAAACAAGCACCAAGAGCTTGGTACGATCGCCTAACCACATATCTCTTAGATCATGGTTTCACGAGAGGTCAAGCCGATCGAACTTTGTTTGTCAAAAGGGATGAGAAGTTTCTCCTTGTTGCTTAGGTATATGTGGATGACATTGTCTTTGGATCCACAATCGATCATCTAGCTCATGAATTCTCAGAAGAAATGAAAAGGGAGTTTGAGATGAGCATGGTGGGAGAACTGAACTACTTCTTAGGGCTTCAAGTGAAACAACGAGAAGATCAGATATTTATCTCTCAAGAGAAATATGCCAAAAATCTTGTAAAATGATTTGGCCTAGACTCAAAGAAGCACACTTCTACTCCCATGAGTTCGTTAGTAAAATTGAGTCGTGATGCAGCAGGTATAGAAGTGGATCCAACACTCTATCGAAGCATGATCGGTAGTCTCTTATATCTCACTGCTAGCAGACCAGACATTGCTTTCAGTGTTGGAGTTTGTGCTAGATTCCAGGCAGCACCCAAAGAATCACACTTGACTGTGGTCAAATGAATTATCCGCTACGTAAATGGCACATCCGATTATGGAATTTGGTATTCAAGAGACTCGAATGAGTGCCTAGCTGGATATTCTGATGCTGATTGGGCCGGATGTATTGATGATAGGAAAAGCATTTCTGGTGGGTGTTTCTATCTTGGAAATAACTTGGTGTCATGGATGAGCAAAAAACAGAATTCAGTCTCTCTTTCAACAGCTGAAGTCGAATACATTGCAGTGGCAAGTTGTTGTGCTCAATTATTATGGATGAAGAAGCTTCTACATGATTATGGAATCACTCAAGATACTATGTGTGTGTTCTGTGATAACACAAGTGCCATAAATTTATCAAAAAATCCAGTCCAACACTCGAAATCAAAGCATATCGAGATCCGGTACCACTTCATTTGAGATCTGGTGGAGGAAAAGACTGTGTATTTGGAGTTCATCACCACTGACAACCAGAAGACAGACATATTTACTAAACCTTTTGATGGCCTAAAGTTTGAATCCTTGCGTAAGACCATTGGTGTCGGTATCATTTCGTGAACTATATCTCGTGTGTGAACCTTTGTGCTTTTTGTTGCGTACTTGTTGTTTTGGGTTCACATGTTTCATTCGTTCATGTTTCTTTTACTTGTTTGGCTTGTGCCTGTTTTTTGTTTTGTTAATCTTTCTTTATTTCGATTTGTTTTTAAGTGTGTTCAAAAAAAATTCAAAAACCCATAAAAATTGAAAAATCTTCAAAAAGTTTGATCGCTCGTTTTGTGCATATCTCATGTGAGTTTGGCCTAGTACCTTCGTACTTATGGCGTAGTGCATTTACGAACTTAGCTTGTTATGTATACACATTTATCTTTGTGGAAGAAATCTTGAAAATTATGTGTGATTGTTGTAAATAGATCTTTAAGCTTGTCATGAATGATTGGTCAATAGTCTTGATGGTCTTGATACATGCATAGACTTGTGTCTATATCTCTTCCCACTTTATTTTTTGTTTTTGCAAAAGAGCTCTCTAAATGTAAATCTCCAAATGAAAAGAGATATCGAGCTGCAAAAGCCTGTCGCACATACTAGTATTTGACTAGGAAAAAGGGAAAGCGACTTGTGTTTTGAAATGTATGGTGTTCAAAAAGCCAAAGGCTAATCCTAAATGTTGATATATCAAAAATATTAAGCACCGATATAAAAAAGAGATGTATCACCCAAAATGGATCAAATGTAATCAGTTTATGATTTATGCAGAAGCCAAATGAAAAGCTTCTAAGTTATGTAATCAATTTGTGGGAGGTCATATATACTCATTTCTATAATTGAGATAGTCCACTTGATTTCGTATCAGTTGTGTATGACTCGATTGAATTGATCATTGAAGCTTCACTCTGGTCTAAGGACTATTTCACACTTGATACTCACCCACAACACACAAGACTTTGATTCAATGAATGCTTATCTCATTTGTGTGATTGTACACGTTCAAATGTGATGTGTATGGTCAAATACTTGATGATCAAACCCAAAAAGATTTTTGAGTGTTTTATATGTTTTTGAAAGTGATTTTATACTTTCATGTCTTTTGTTTTTTGTTCAAAATGCATTTTTGTGTTTTTCTTCAAAAAACTAGTTCAGAGGTGTTCTCGCGAGAAGCTCGTGACTTAGAGCTTCCCGTGAAATGAGCTTGAGGGAAATATTTTTTATTGTGTCACTCAGAAACTCTCGCGACTGTTTCGCGATTGTCTCGCGACCAACAACTTCTCGCGAAATGCTGTTTGGCAAAAACTAGATTTTTCCAAATTCAGACAGAAGGTATTGCGACTGTCTCGCGACTGTATCGCGACCTAGAGCTTCTCGCAAAATTTCATGTGCTTCAGTGGCCATTCTCGCAACTGTCTCGCTACTCTCTAACCTGCGAAAAATGTGTGTTTTCAGTTTATATGTAGCAGATGTGACCGTTTTTCAAAACTTTCTCATTTCCCTCGCTCAACCTCTTTCGAACCTCTTTCAACCCAAATTACTATTTCATTCAAACCCCATCATTTTCAAGCAAAATTTCTGCACAATCCTTTCAAGGTATGTACATTTTACACTTTTCTCATCTTTTATTTTTCGATTATGCAGTTTTTATGCTTAGGGTTTGAAAATTGGGGATTTTCGAAAAATTAGGTTGGGTTTCCTTTTAAAGTGAAATTTTTTCAATTTCTTTGTTTGGGCTGAGTCCCATTTGTCTTTTGTGCATCTGTGTTGGCCCCTTGAGGCATTTTAACTTGTATTTAGGCTTGATTTCATCATGTTCATGCATTATTCATGTGTTTTTTGCTTTGTTGCATGTTAGGTGTTTGACAAAATGTCTAAGTGACATTTGTGTGTTGAATTGGACTAAACTTAGTTCCAATCATTTCTCTAGGCCTTATGTGTCATGCTTTTCATGATTTATTCAATGGCTATGTGTTTTACACACTTTGCCCATTGTGTGCCTCTACGCCATGCCATGCATACACCAGGCACACACCTAGGCACCCCTCATGCATCTCATGTTGCAAACACATGCATCAGCATATGCACACAGCCGCACACACACACGCACAATCTCTTATTTTCATGCATTGTGTTTATTATTTCCTTGTTCTATATGCTTTAGCATGTTGTTTTGAGTTGGTTATGCTCTGTTTTTGGCTAATTTTGCCTCTATTATGGGACTAACTTGAATCTAATCAAGTTTTTGTGTTCTGGTTTGTGTCTGTGTACTTGCTTTCTGTTTGCTTTGTGATTCTGTGCAGATGTCTCCTTTCAAATGCTCCGCAGTGAAAGGAAGCAGCAGCAAAGGAAAAGAGCCAATTATTGACGTTGATGAACCATCACCAAGGTCAAAAAGGCCTTGTTTCTCAATTGAAGTCTATGACCCTGATTTGTTCAGATCTTATGCTACTTTTTAGAACTATATGAACTACTTTCAAGGCGCCTCTTTGCTAGCTGAAAGGGTCGTTGATCAGCCATCACTCCGTGACACAAATATACCCATTTGGTTTGCCATGAAAGATTGGAATTTTCTGCTTTCAACTCTCGAGGATGCATATGAGAACATGGTTAAGGAATTCTTTGCCAATGCCATTGTTGTCGGAGAAGATATAAAATGTTGGGTTCGAGGAAAGAGTTTCTCTGTCACACCACTGTACTTGGCGGAAATTCTACACATTAATCGGCCAATACTCCCCATACCACCGATATATGATGAGTTGAACCCAGATACAGAGTTTCTCAAACAGACTTTGGGAGCTAATTTGGAATTCTCCTCCAATATGAAGTCAATCAATGTGGCATCCTTTTCTCCCGAATTAAGACTTCTCTTAATGATCATGTGTAGCAATCTCTATCTCTTGTCCAGCACCGGATATATGAATCTTGGTCGAGCATTATTCTTGAATGATCTGATCACTGACGTAGAGATTGATGTGTGCTCTCACATTTTTCACATCTTGGCAAAAATGGTTGAACGGACTGCTTCAAGGAATTGTATTCCTTTCTGTCGCCTTATTTCAAGGATTTTGAAGCTCAAAGGTGTCCGTCCTTTGGAAGATGAGCGACCATACGCAAGGCCAAGTCCAATTAGCATTCGTACTCTCCATGCAAGTATGAGCCACACTAAGAAGACCACCAAGCAAGAAAGTCATACACTGTCGGGAACCTCGGACTCTACACCCCATACCTATGATGAACAGTTCGACCATATCTCCACTGCTCTTCAAGAGATTAGTACCAAGATGTCCGGGCTCGTATCTATCTTGTACTCCCACCATAGTCGTTTTGATTCACAGTTCACATCACTCCAAACTCAGTTGGATGAAATGCAACGGAAGCTAGAAGAAAATGACTAGCTATTCCATGACAAAAAGGGGGAGATGATGTCATTGATAGGGGGAGTATGGGGGAGTATGGTGATAGGGGGAGAAGCTACAATTTATTGTGTTTGATGTTTACTGTCTCTACTGCTACTGCTACTGCTACTGCTTTTGTTTAAAGCTTTAATACTCTGTTTTAATCTCAGTTTTATTTCTGTTTATTTGTGATTCTCTCAATGCTTTTGTAGCATTTCGTTTGTACTTTTAGATATTGCTATTATGTCTTAAGTACCTTACTCTTGTGCCCTTGTAGGATTGTTCCTAAATGCATATATGTGTTTATGCATTGGTTGAGTGTTGGACATGTAAATGATAGTTTGCAATTAAGCTTATTTGCTTGCATGTTTGGATGTTCATTCCTTGTGTGAATGAGCATTGTGATTACTATTGTATAGTGATTGCGTATTTGCTCAAGTCATGGTCTATTGTTTTTATTCCATATTGCTTGATTGCTTTGTGCTTGTTCCATCTTTCATTATAAGTTTTCTGCATAATAATGAACTTATTGTGTTGTTGTGTTTCAGGAAATACTTGTCACTATGGTTCAAGAGCTTCACAGTTTCTAGATTAGGTGTGAGTGAGTTTTGCCAATGTTCCCAAACTCACGTTTAAGTCTAGAGTCTGTTTTAGGAGTTTTGTCACGGAATAGCCAAAGGGGGAGATTGTAAAGTTATTATTTACAATTATATGTTTTGTTGGCTTATATTCCGTGCCAAATTTGATTGTAATTATATTCAATCTGTTGTACCCTGTATTTGTTGTGGGATTTCATTGTAAGGGTTGTGTGTTAGAGAGAGAGAGAGAGTGTGAAGACTCAAGCATTTGAAGACTGAAGATTTCTCACGGGTATCTCACGACTTAGCTTCCCGTGAAGTGATACATGTGCCCTGCACATGCTAGAATGTGAATAGTCAGGCCAGGTGGAGACAGCTGTGTCTCATGAGTATCTTGCAGGTAAGGCCTTCCCGTGAGACACCCGCGAGGCATTCTGTTCTGCCAGCTTGTCAAGTCTGAATCACACTTTCTGTACCCACACTATTTATACCCACATTACCCACAATTGAGAGGAGAGCCTCTAAGAGAAAACCCTAGCAAAACATCTTGAGAGTTAGAGATTGTTATACCCACAATCCTCTACACATTTGTTTTGGGAATTTCCTCATCTCCTACCTCTCCATTTCCATACCATTGAGAGGTTGATAGCCCAAACACTTACCATACCCTTTCAGAGTGTGAAGTGACGTTTTGGTGCTACTAGGAAGCATTGGAAGAAGCCAAGAATGGCAAATGCAACATAGAGCTTGTTGTGGGATCCGAAGAACTAAGACAAGACACAATTCCGAGAAGCCTTGTTGGAGTAGGAGCTTGGAGGGCTTAGGTACATCGGGTAGATTAGGCTTGGAGGGTCTCTTGCTAACCCATGTATCCCAACTGATTGTCTAGTGGATCGATTTCTGCTTGGAGGGCGGCGGAGAGGTTTTTCGCCGAGTTCTTCGGTTTCGTCTTCGATAACACGTCTCGGTGTTATCTGTGTTTGCATCTCTCTTCCCTACTCTTGTTCATTTCATTTTTTACTGATGTGTTGCTTTAAATATAGATTAGAGTAGTTGTCTTGCTTATACATTTGTGTTTACACTATTCTGCACTTAGTATTAAGTTAGTGTATAATCAACCAAGCCGTAACTTTAATTTGGAGGTCTAAATTGCTCGTGTGTTTTTGACACATTTCCGAGCTTTCAGAATGTAATTTATCAAATTCACCTTGCAAGTTCATTCAATAATAAGAAATAATAGATAGCCTCAACTTGAATAATTAATCAAACCAAACTTGAGCTCAAAGCTTTTAAACTTGAGATCCAACATAAGTGCATTATCAAGTCTATTTGGTTTGAATGAGTAGTCCAAACTACCAATTGATTAATTAAAGATTTAGTAAGATATGAGTTTATTTATCAAACATATTACCAAGTCTATGAACGAGCCTGGACTCGGTTTGTTTTTTTTTTATATTTATTTAGTCCCATGATTCACAAGCTTGTTCTTGATCAATTTTTTTTTACTTGAGCTCGGCTTGTTTATTAAACAAGTTTAAAACTAGGGCTTATACTTGGCTTATTATGTACAAACAAATATGAACAAACATTTTTTTTTTTTTGAGAAACATATAAACAAGCATTTTATAAGTGGCTTGATTCATTTATAACCCTTAGCATTTTCTTATGGACTAGGATGCTTTCTTATAAAAAAAATTTCACACTTTGTACGTACGCACCAGTTACACATGGTGGTGGTGTTAACAGAGTGTGGATAATGTTGGCACATGTGTCCTTTTTTTATTGGGATTAGGCCTTTTTATTTATTTATTGGGGGGCATTAGGATGAGACCTTGAGCCACCCCTATTTGCTATTGTAATGGCAAATTGTGAGTGGTAAATAAATGGACCCACGAGACTTTCAAGTCAACCAGAGATTACTTGGATTTAATTTATGTATAAATATACTACGCGATTTATTTCATAATCTCTAAAAATTATGGCAATAAATTACAAAATCATGTTAGAGAAGGAAAGATTTTCAATTTTCAATTAGGAAATTAAAGGAAGGTTGTTTATCATTGATCATTTTAGATTTCCTTCGACTTTCTATAATTAACCCAATGTTATTTGTGTGGCTGCAAAGCGGGCTTGTCTATTAATATGATGCATCAATCAATATTGATTGATGCATCATGTTTTCGTTTTTATTTGTGTCTATTAATGAATCTTTTGTTCATCAAAAGTAAAAAATAAATCATCAGAACATATTGACTAAGGTCACATTCTATACATGTCTTTGCTGTGCTTGTTTTAATGAGAATCTAGGAAGATAGGGTAAAATAGTAAAGAAGTTGACTAATTATATCATAGTAGTACAGAAGATCAAAGCTCGAGGAATATTAATCTCTATATATTAAGAGAATTCAGAAAGTTAGTTATGACTTTATAAAATGTCAAAAATACTCGTAATATAATTAGATAATTCTTATTCTTAAAAAATAGAAAATAAGGTTAAAATTGTACTTCAACGAAATTTAAAAAAAGAAAAAAAAACTACCAGATAAACTTTTTTCCTAAAAATTAGCACACTCACTATTTATATATCTCACGCACGTTTCATAATTTTTTTTTTCCAAAAAACTAACAAACACTAAATCAGCAATTTACTCCATTTTAAATCTTAAATTTTAATGTCTTAAAAATTCCTTCTGGTATAATCTCACTAACAATAGATAAATTCAAATTGAAAAATTACTTTAAATTTAAAATAAATAAAAAAGAGCCTCATTGCACGTGCATAGCATGTGTGATGAGGCTAGTATATGTATTAAAACTGTATATAGCAACCCATTCTTTTTAAGGATTTACATTTCTTTTAAAAGGGTCTAAGAGCATTCTCATCAAATATATCAAAAAATATAGTATTTAGCATTTCAAAACACTACTTTATTTATTTTAACACTCCATTTTATAATTCCCCAACATCAAAGGTTTCATTTTTCTTACTACTTCATTAAAATATTATTTATTTTTTTTTTTTTTATTCTTCATCTATATATCTTTTTTTTATTCATCTCCACCACAAACTCACCACCTACACCCATCACCCACACCACAACCACCACAAACCCACCACCCACACCAGGGACAGAACCAGGATTCAACAAAATACTACATACAAAATAAGTATTTTTTAAACATTTCATATTATAAAACACATCAACAAAGTATAACATACAAAATAAGTGTTTTTTTATTTTGTTTTTGAAGTTAAAGGGGCATAAATTTTATTTATTTATTTATTTTCTTGTAGGTCAATATCTAAATATTTTAGAGGAGGAGAGACAAAATATATATATATATATATATAAGGGCAAATCTTAATTTTTTTATACTAGTTTTTTTTTTTTTTTTTTTTCTATTTTGGGGGGGGGGGGGGGGGGAGGGGCATGACCCACACCACAAACCCACCACCCATACCACACCCACCAAAAACCCACTACCCACACCACAAACCCACCACTCATACCACAACCACCACAAATTCCAACCATCCATACCACAACCACCACAAACTCCACCACCCACGAACTGAACCACCGTGAGACCCACCAAAAACCGCCACTACCACCCACTCTCACAACCCACAAAACCCACCGCACATCCTTAAGCAAGAAAAGAGAGAAGAAAAAATGTTTTTGGTGGTGAGGAGAGAGAGATGAGACAGAAATGGAGATGAGAGGTGAGAGAGAGATGGAGATGAGTGGAGAAGAAAAGAAAGATGAAAGACCCAGGTGAAAGACAAAATAAAATAATATTATTTGCGTATGACATCTAACTACATTAGACTATCGAAGATGACAGTCTACTGTAGCTAAGTGCCAAAAAAATTTAGGTTTAGCAGCTTTGATGTTGAGGGCTTTTTAGTGGTTTTGGTGTTAAAATAAATATTTAGCATTTTTCACATCTTTGATGTGAATGCTCTAAAGGAGTGTGTTATGTGAGTTTATTACTCAAACTGTATGTGGCTTTATCACTGCTCCATGACCATGAATTACTTGCTCCAATGTAAGAGTTCGAGAAAGCATGCATGCATTAAAACTTGCCAAGCACCAAAGAAGAAGAAAAAAGCACTGTTGGTTGGCCAGAGATTTCAAGAAGTATGTACCCAGAATTTCATCATCAAGTTTTCTTGCAGCGTACTGATTATTTCCTGCAGAGTTGCCAAGAATAGCTATCACCACAACCAAGAGGAGCCACACTTTTAGATTTGATGCACCCTCCATATTGGCCTTTCTCAGTGTTATGTCCACTAGCAAGAGGAGTTGCTATATTCACGAGGCAGAGGAGTAAGCAGAGGAGTTGCTGAGTAGGATTGTGTTAGGATTGTTTTATTTTTTATTTGAATTTGTTTTAGGATAACAATAGCAATTTGAATTGTTACCGGATTGAAGTATTAAGAGTTTGGCTAGGAATGGTGTTTATCCTTATCTAGGTGTTGAGTGGTTTAGGGATGTTGGAGTTGTTTTACTTTGTAAAGCTATTTATATAGCTTCATGGCATATCAATAAAAAAAACAATCAGAATATTATACAGCAATTTGCTATTGGGAGTCTGGTTTTTCCTTGAATTAAAACCATATTTACCCACTTGATCAGGTCCGTTACAACAAAGAATCACCATAGCTCCTCGCGGCAAACGTGGTGGAAGCCGTGGTCGAGGGGGTCGTAACAACTTGGTATTAGAGTCGGTCATGGATGAATCATGCATCGATTGTTTGGAGGCAGAGATAGGCTCTATAGCAGCAGGGCAAGACAGGAAGTTCCGCGAGTTACAGGAAACATTGATGTAGGCGATAATGTCCATGAATATCCGATTAGATCAAATATCGAGCAGCCAAAGTTTGGAACGAGGAGAGAGTTCACACGATGGTGGGGGGTCTCGGCGATTCAATTATAGAGGCTCTCGTGACTCCACTGAGTCTTATGGTGCGGTAATTCCAAGAGTCACTAAACTTGATTTTCCTCGCTTCAAGGGCAGTGAAGACCTAATGAGTTGGATTTGTTGAGTGGAGCAATTCTTTGAATTTCAGAAAATTTCCGAGGAAGAGAAGGTTCTATTAGCGACGTATCATCTAGAAGGCGAGGCACAATTGTGGTATCAGAGACTGAAGGAAGAAGAAGGGGAAGTTACATGGCTCATGCTCAAGGAAGGGCTGAATTCGAGATATGGGCCAACGGAATTTGATGATTTTTTTGGAGATCTTACAAGGCTCAAACAGGTTGGTTCGGTACAAGAGTATCAAAGCCAATTCGAGAAACTCCTCAGCCGAGTGGGGAAGTTGAATCAGTCTCAACAGGTTGCTTGTTTCATTGGTGGTCTGAAGGAAGGCGTAACGATAGATGTTCAAGCCATGAAACCACCAACGTTGTCTGCAGCAGTAGGTTTGGCTCAGCTCTATGAGGTTAAATATCAGAAGCAATCCAGTTTCAACCTTGAGCTGAAAAAGGTGGTATCAACGAACTCAACAGTCACTAGTCGCCCACCTTCATCTACTCCCGCCATTCGAAGATTGTCACCAACAGAGATGAAGGAACGTCGAGATAAGGGCCTTTGCTTCAATTGTGACGAGAATTTTGCTCCTGGGCATCGGTGTAAGAAGCTTTTTTTGATTGAAGGGTGCTGGCCAGAGGAGGATTACGGTGACGGAATTGGAGATATCAAAGAAAAGGAAGACAGCGACGAATTGGAGATTTCCTTGCATGCCGTGGCTAGTTCCTCGGCTCCTCAAACCATGCAAATCCATGGGGTCATCAACCAACAATCATTGGTTGTGCTGATAGACTCAGGGAGCACCCACAACTTTATTGAAGAGAGGTTAGCAAAAAAATTGGGATTGACATGTAACATGGAAGAATGGTTTAATGTAAAGGTTGCGTGTGGTGAACAGATCTCATGCAAAGGAAGGTGCATTGGAGTGCAAGTTCGGATACAAGGGGTTACTCTTGATATAGATTTCTATCTCTTACCGTTAGAAGGATATGAGGTGGTTTTGGGAGCACAATGGCTTCGAACTTTGGGGATGATTGAGTGGGATTTCTCTAAATTACTCATGAGATTCCAATATGGTGGGAAAAAAATCTCCTTGCAGGGGATGACTAACCCACACAAGCAGATCAATGGGAATAAGGTGGAAAGAATACTTAAAGGGAGTAAGCATGGTGCTTTCATACAATTTCATGCCATTGCTTTTGGAGAGAAGGAAAAAATGGTTGAAACCCTCACGGATCAGAATCTCATTAGCCTTATCAATTCTTTCAGGATCTTTTTAAGGAGCCCAAGGGTCTACCACCATCACGAGTTCATGATCACTGTATTCCATTGGTACCCGGAAGCGGACCGGTTGAGGCCATATCGGTATCCTCACTTTCAAAAGACAGAGATAGAACAGCAAGTGGAAGAGATGCTCAAGTCTAGTATCGTGAGGCCAAGTAACAGTCCATATTCATCACCCGTCTTGCTTGTCAAAAAAAGTGATGGTTCATGGAGAATGTGTGTTGATTACTGAGCACTCAATCGCATCACAGTGAAGGACAAATTCCCAATTCCGGTTATTGATGAACTCCTAGATGAGTTGCATGCCGCAAGGTATTTTTCTAAATTGGATTTGCGCTTTGGTTATCATCAAATACGGGTCCATCCTCTTGACATTTCAAAAATTGCCTTCCGCACTCATCATGGGCATTATGAGTTTCTTGTGATGCCATTCGGACTGACCAATGCGCCATCCACCTTCCAATCTTTGATGAACAACATTTTTAAAAGGTACCTTCAAAAATTTGTATTGGTGTTTTACGATGACCTTTTGATATATAGCAGTTCTTGGGAAGATCATTTGCAACATGCCAAATTCGTTTTAGACATCTTGCAGAGCCATAATCTGTTCTTAAAGAGGGAAAAATGTCAGTTTGGGCAAACACAAATCAAGTATATGGGACATTTGATAGATGTAGAGGGGGGTATCGGTGGATCCGTAAAAGGTGGCTGCCATGATGGAGTGGCCAAAACCCAAGACTCCAAAGGCCCTTCAAGGATTTTTGGGGCTTACAGGTTGCTATTGAAAATTCATTCGCAATTATGGGAAAATTGCGTCGCCACTGACCAACATGTTAAAAAAAGATTCTTTTGCATGGACTTTCGCATCGAAAAGGGCCTTCCAGGATCTTAAGGAGGTGATGACTCAAGCACTGGTGTTGGCTCTTCCTAATTTCGCAAACGCATTTATGGTAGAATGCGATGCTTCAGGGAGCGGTGTTGGTGGGGTTCTAATGCAAGAGAGACGACCCATTGCTTTTTTCAGTCAAGCACTGCAGGGGAGGAACTTATAACTCTCTATGTATGATAAAGAAATGTTAGCCTTGGTGTTGGCTGTTCAGAAGTGGAGGCTATACCTCCTTGGTCGAACCTTTATAGTGAGAACCGATCACCGTAGTCTTAAATTTCTATGGGAGTAGAGGATCACAATGTATGCTCAACAAAAATGGCTGTCCAAGTTGATGAGATATGATTTTCAGGTCGAATACCGGAAAGGAGCAAAGAACCTAGTGGCTGACACACTCTCAAGAAAGGAAGAAAAGGCAAAGTTGGCGGCAATCTCCACCCCCATTTCGAGATGGCTTGATACCATTAAGGAGGAGGTGCTCACTAACTCGAAATTGCAGCACCTTGTCAAGCTTGATCAAGAAGGGGAGGCGGTTGGTCCATGGGAATTCAAGGAAGGAGTGTTATTTTTTAAGAGTCAGATTTATCTCAACTCGGATTCTCCGTTACTTCCGATTATCATTCAAGAGTTTCATTCAAGTGCTCATGAGGACATACACAAAACATTACAGAGGATCCGATCAGTCTTCTATTGGGTGGGAATGAAGAAACAAATACAAGACTATATTCGCCATTGTAATGTGTGCCAGAGACATAAGACGGAATGTACCAGCCTAGTTGGTCTTCTCCAACCTTTGCCGATTCCCACTAAGGTGTGGTCTGATATCTCAATGGATTTCGTGGATGGGTTGCCCACTTCAATGGGTAAATCAACCATTTTTGTGGTTGTGGATTGGCTTTCCAAGTACGCCCATTTTATTCCCATTTCTCATCCATGCACAGCTCAGAGTGTAGCCAAAGAATTTTTTGATCATGTTTTTTGATTGCATGGGCTGCCTGAATCGATACTCTGTGATCGTGACCCTGCATTTACAAATAAGTTTTGGGAAGAGTTGTTTCGCCTTAATGGGACTAGCTTCAATTTCAGTTCTGCTTATCACCCGCAAATGGATGGGCAAACGGAGGTAGTCAATCACACGTTGGAGATGTACTTGAGGTGTTTCTCTAGCCCTCGGCCCAAGGAGTGGGCTAAATGGATTTCCTGGGCTGAATATTGCTACAATACGAGCATCCACATGACCACCAAAAAGACCCCATTTGAGATTGTGTATGGCAGGCCTCCGTCGAGTTTACTGTCATATGTTGCAGGAATAGCTCGAAATGAAGCAGTGGAGAAGGAATCGATAGCATGAGATGAGGTTTTGAAGGAGCTTCGTGAGAATATTCGGTTAGCACAGTCAAGGATGAAGCTTTATGCAGATAGGAAGCGCAAGGAAAGATCATTTAAAGTAGAGGAGTGGGTGTACTTGAGGTTACAGCCTTACCGCCATTCATCTGTGGCCTTGCGTCGAAATTTAAAGCTTTCTCCCTGGTTCTTTGGTCCTTTTCAGATCATACAAAGAGTTGGTGAGGTTGCCTATAAGCTTAATTTGCCGAAAACTTCCAAGATTCATCCGGTGTTTCATGTTTCCAACCTTAAGCCGACACTTGGTGGTAATGGCCAATAGGGTACTTCCTTGCCAGAAATGGATGGGAGCAGTGGTGTTGTGGGTCCTCTCCCACAAGCTGTTTTGGATAGGCGAACTTGGAGAAACAAAGAGGAAGTTTTGATCCATTGGCAAGGGTTGTCACCAGTAGAGGCTACTTGGGAGGATGCTCGCATAATGAGGCTTCGTTTTCCTGATATCACCCTTAAGGACAAGGGTCGAATTTAAGGGGGTAGGAATGTTATGTCCACTAGCAAGAGGAGTTGCTGTATTCACGAGGCAGAGGAGTAAGTAGAGGAGTTGCTGAGTAGGATTGTGTTAGGATTGTTTTATTTTTTATTTGAATTTGTTTTAGGATAATAATAGCAATCTGAATTGTTATCGGATTGAAGTATTAAGAGTTTGGCTAGGAATGGTGTTTATCCTTATCTAGGTGTTGAGTGGCTTAGGGATGTTGGAGTTGTTTTACTTTGTAAAGCTATTTATATAGCTTCACGGCATATCAATAAGAAAACAATCAGAATATTATACAACAGTTTGCTATTGGGAGGTCTGGTTTTTCCTCAAATTAAAACCATATTTACCCTCTTGATCAGGTCCGTTACAACAAAGAATCACCATAGCTCCTCGCGGCAAACGTGGTGGAAGCCATGGTCGAGGGGGTCGTAACACTCAGCAAGTATTCTTTCATGCTATATAGTATGCTACTTAATTAGACGGGGAAGAGTAATACTTACAGTGAATGCTAGGCATATATGTGTATATATATATAGTACAGGAACGGCGCCACCTTAATGCCAAGGCGGTCCCAGGACCACCCAGACCTGAAATTTATTTATTTATTTTTTTATATATAATAATTTAAAATTTTTTATTTATCTACTCTTAAAAAACAAATTTGAGAACACCTTCAGCTTTTTTTTTATTTTTTTATATGCCAATGAAATTAAATTTTACTCCATAATTTGTTCTACATTCAGTGGATGAATGATTGCTTGGTTGTGTATATTGAAAGAGATGTAGTTTGTAACATTGATAATAAGACTATCATGCACCGATTTCAAAATATGAAAACTTGTAGAAGACAATTGTAAACTTTATGTATTTCCGTGTTTATTTTTTATTGTTGTTGTTGTCAATATATGAATTTCTCTTTTTATTAGATTATATAATTTATACTTTTTAAGGAACACCCTGAGAAAAATTCCTGGAACTGCCACTGATATAGTAAAGCCAGAAATTTGTTTAGGAGGGTCAAGTTAAATATATTAATAATTTTTAAATCTACTAAATACATACACATTTATTATGCATATATTTAGGAGGCTCTTGGCATTTATTCTCATTAATTGAGAAGAACAATGATCCATTGAAAAATAAATTCACATTGACATATATGAGCTTCCATCACATGTGTGTGTGTGTGTGTGAGAGACCAAAATTTCTTCAATCGAGCTTGATAGAAAGTTCCTCTTACCTATTACTTGGTAAATAAAAAGTTTTTCCATGTAAATATTTAGTCACATGGGACATACAATAAATGGGAAATCCATTGCGAAATCTGATTCCATTTCCAGTATTGGTTCCAAGTTGATGGGCCAAAAAAATCCCATACCTGACCAAAATAAAAACTTTTAGGATTGAACCTATAAAATAACAAATAAAAATTCCAATTAAATTATTCAAACCTTAACATAGGATATTGTATATATATAGGTATATACAAGGATATGTTATAATAATAATATAAAGCTGAAGAGTATTCATTTATAAAATGAATAAAGTGGAAATTCGAGTTCTGGAAAAATTCAAGTTCCAGGATTTTTGATTGGTTGAAACTTCTGTTCGATCGATTGAAATGATGAAGAAAATAATCTTGGAGTTACTAGATGAGTCGATCACTATTCGATCCCTGTTCGATCGATCGAAAAGAGCTTTCAATCAATGCTTGATTCCTCTCGATTGATTAAAACTCTTAAAAACTGAATTTTCTGTAGAATTTTCTGGTAACTATTTGGATATTTGAAAAGGTCTCAAGTATTGTAAACGGTTTTATGAAACGTTTTAACTCTCCATACATGCTTTTTGATGAAACATAACTATATGGGTATCAATAGTGGCTTACGTTCACTTGATAAGAACTTCTTTCTCTCCCAAAAAGTTTAGTTTCTAAGAAACACAAGAATTCCTGAGGGTATTCTCTAGAATTGCTATTTATAGAACCCAACTACTTAGTTGTATCCTGGAAACAAGTTTGTAATAACCTTTTAGCAACAAGTGTGGGGGGCAAATATTGTCTAAGTATAACAATTTTATACCTCCAAGTTATCTATTTTATGTTCTTCTTTTGTGTTAAACTTGTTCTTTCATCATTACTTTGTGTACTATTCTCAACATAGGAGACATTCTATAAAGATTTGGTTGGTTAGCACTTAGCACATAAGCCTAGCTTAGAGACAAAGAGGAGAAACGCGATGGAGAAAAAATAATACCCTTCGTGTTCAAAGCTAGAATAACTTTCATTTTAATATTTCACAGCATTTTTTGAAAGAAAGAAGGGTTAAGGAAGGTAATGCCACTAGAATTAACCCGAACTTGATCTAACCCAAAGCTGGTAAGTCGAATCCAAATCCAATCTTCCCGATTTGTTTGCCAGGTCTTATCACTAATTGAGTTGATAGTGACTCAATGGCAAATTCAATTACATGCATGCACGCTAAGCCCCATTCTAGAGCGAATGTCAATTCAATAATTGATGTTTGTTTCATTTGACCTATTCTAGTATTGGATTCAACAAATTCAATTAAAACTCTCTCTCTCTCTCTCTCTCTCTCTCTCTCTCTCTCTCTCTCTCTCTGTATTTATTTTTTTTTTTTTTTAAGTCCAAAAAACTTAATAAAAAAAAATTTGATGTATGGAGAAAGTTCCCAAATCTGCCCGCAATATAATAAGTCTAAAAACACATCAAAATTAATAACAAATTTTACACATGTATGAAATAGTAAGTTGTTAATGATAACTAGTGTTAATAATAAGCTTATATAAGAATCAATAAAAATATATCTAATCAACAAGTATGAAATTTATTATGAAATCTGTTATGTAAATAGCATTGCTCGTGTTGGATATTCTCCACATTGTGATGGTTTTTCTTTATATTAAAAAAAAAAAAAAAAAAAAAAAAAAGAAAAAGAAAAAAAGAGGTGTCATATTGATGACCTTGTATTTGGGCCTAAAGATAAGTGTCTCAGTCATTGTAATGTCAACTATGTTCATTTTGGGCTGAAACCCTCTCTCGGGCTAAATTTAATACAATAATTGATGTTTGCTTCATATGACTTATTCTTCTCTTGGATTTATTAAGCAAATAACAGTATAATACACTACAAAAGAAGAAAAAAAAAAAAGAAAAAAAAAAAAAAAGAAGAAGAAGAAGACTTTGTCCTACTCTTGGAAAAAGTTCTCATATCACGTACACCCGGCATTTCGAATATTCATCCTCAACAATTTGATGGTGATTTTTTATTTTTTATTTTATTTTTAAGATTGTGATGGTGATCTTGAATTTAGGCCTAGTTGGCTCCTCTCCTGTCTTGCCAGTTGGGAGTCCTCATCAAAGTGACCAAAAAATAATAATAATAATAATAATAATAATAATAATCCTCCATCAATCATTTAAAATAGCGTTTCGTAAATTTTAAGTCCGTTGTTTAAAAATTAGTGGAAGCTATCATTGTTGGAGAGTATAAAACCACAAACCAATCTAATTGAGAAGACAACGGTCAAGTGCATGAGGAAGTCCAAAACGATGCCATTCCATTAAAAACTATTCAAGCAAAATATTAAAATATCACAGCCACTGCGTTTGGCTGTCTTAATTTTTGGTGGACCGACGGCTTTCTTTTGTATTTCTTTTTTTTAATGGGTTGTGTTAATGGCCTAATGGGCACCATAAAGTGCCTGTTAATAATTTTTTTGCAGTTTTGTGTTTATTTTTTGCAATTTTTTTGATATTTTTAACAATTTTTAACATTTTTTTTTAAAACCATTTTTGACAACTATTTTAATAATTTTTTGTCTTTTTTTATTAAGTGGGACCATATAGTGAAATCTTAACAAGCACTGTACAATGCTTGTTAACATTTCCTTCTTTTTAGTATCAATATATTTCTATCGCCTTTTTGTCAAAAAAAGAAAAAAGAAAATGTCACTGCCACTTATCCAAACGGTGCCGTGTTATCAAGACTCACACACATGTGGCATTACATAATGAAGGAAATGGGTTACGGGACCGTATCTATCCCAGACCTGCTTGACTTGGTCGAACTATCTGACTAGTGGTGGCCTGATCCAAAACTCGCTCGATTCGATGAGAGTCAGGGGTGGCGTTAAACACAGCCCAGGGGGTTCAAATGAACCCCCTAACCTGCCCCCAAGGCCCCAACAAAAGCAATTTTATATACAAAAAATTTAATTTTTTTTGTTTTGATCCTTCTAAAATAAAAATTTAAACACCCTAACCCTAATTTTTTTCTTAAAATCCAATTGAAATTAAATTAAATATGATCATCTTAGTGCTATTTTCACAATATTTTTATAATATATAATTTCACAATAAAAATTAAGTAGTAAGTTGTAATTGACTTTTATCTAGACCTGCAACTAACATAACTTTTTTTTACCTACCATCTAGATTTTGTTGTGAAATTTTTGTGTATTTTATTCTACATCTGTATTTTATTAAATGTACGATTAGTTGTGAAATTTTTTTTTCTTGCACTTTTCTTCTACATTTGTATTTTATTAAATGTATGATTAGTTGTTTTAAAAGAATGTATGATTAGTTATTTAATTCTATTTGTTTATGTATTCAATAGTTGTTGTCTTACTAATCTTTAAAATATTCAATAATTTTTTAGACTATTGTAAAATATAGTTATATTGTATGCTAAACTGTATGGAAGTGGTATGTAAAGAAAAAAAAAATTAGTTATTTTATTTTTTACTTCCTTACCCACGATAAATTCCTAGCTCCACTAATACTAACCCCCTTAGAAAAAAACCCTGGAGTTGCCACTGATGAGAGTGGTGGTCGACAATGGATGTACAACTTCAATAATTCCATCAGGTTGAGTGGTGGGTCTCACTCTCCAAGAACTGGTCAAATTGATCTAATCACCCCTATCAACTCTGTTCAGATCTCCATTGTCTATGAAAAAAAAAACCATTGTTGTCTATTGGTGGAGATCTCAAGATCTTCGATGAAGATTTTCTGCCTCTCTCCATTTCAATCGAAACTGACTTGATTAGTTTGAATCCGATTTGATTCGATCCGATGATGCTCTCTAGTCAATGATAAGCCTTCCATTCTACCACCCAGCGGGATTTGGTTGGGTCTAGATTGAGCCCAAACCCATTGGCAGCTCTACATGTTACTCAGGGTGGTCACATGACCACCCTGAATTGATTTTTTTTTTTTTTTGTTAATACCTTAAAATTTTTGAATTTTAAATTAATATGGGCTTTTGAGTTAGAAAAAAATCTTGACTACCACCCTAAATAAAAATTTGAGTCCATTAAAAATAAAATTTGATCTCTCCAAAATTTTGGTTTGTTGAAGGTTGAACCAAAGAATTTCAAAAAATGAAATTTTTACAACATTTTCACAATAGTTTCACTAATAAATCTTAAGTAGTAAGTTGTTACCGACTGTTATTGGTGGACAAAAAAATGATTTATGTGGTAGGTTCAAATTAGAACTAGTAAAAACTACTCATCTAGGATTTGTTGTAAAAGTGTCGTGAAAATATTGCGAACGTAACACTTCTTCAAAAGTTGCCCAAACAAATACAATTTAGCCCAAAAGTCTAAATCAAATGTTTAATTGTGATTTTTAAATTTTGTTCTCAAAACACACATTTTCAAATGGCTAGTCTTCTCAAAAATTGCCCAAACAAATACAATTCAGCCCAAAAGTTCAAATCAAATGTTTAATTGTGATTTTTAAATTGTGTTCTCAAAAGACACACTTTTTCAAATGGCTAGTCTATTAGTGTTTATTTTAGTCTTTAGCTAAATTTGTTGGATTTATGTGATATATTTTGTACATACGCATATGCACTAAATTAAGTAATGCTTGAATACTTTATTGAATATGATTAATATAATAGTTGAATGCCTAAATTGAATATATTGAATGAACTTATAGTTTACCCTCTATTATTTTGCACCATGAATAAATTTTTTATAAAGAAATTACTTGTATTGCAAGATTAATATTCTAAACAAAATTGTATTGACTTTAATAATTTTAGTTCAGATCATAGGCTATGAGAAAATGTCTCATCTTTTCATCCTAATGATTAGGTTGAAATAAGAAGAGCATATTTACCAAGAGGTTTTTGTCAACTTCTTGGCCATGATTTCCCTAAAAAAGAAATTAATGGAGCATTGTGTTGATTTAATACTAATTAGTTTAAAGAATACAAAAATTGGTTGGAATAGATCATAAAAAAATATGATGTATTTTGTTTATATTGTTACATATTAGGCATGATGTTCGTAATTGGATGGGATACCAGTAGTTTAATGATTGTTTGGTTGTGTACATTGATAATGATGCAGTTGATAGAATTGATAACGAAACTATCATCCATAAATTTCAAAATATGAAAACTCATAGAATAAAATTTTAAAAATTTATGTATATGCACTTTTTTGTGATATCAATATATTCAAATTTTATTTTATTAAAGTTTGTTTAATTTAAGTTTTTTATTGATTATCCTGAGAAAAATTCCTAAAGCCGCCACTGCCCAAACTGGATTTAACCTAACCCATGTATACCCCTAGACTGTAAAGATTCAATCTCTCAATTGTAAATATTAATAGAAAATTGGCTTTCTTCATAAATTTAGATTCTTTGTAAAGATTTTTTACTCCTGAAAAACTAAATAATTATTATAAGAAATGACTTTAGCAAAGAATATTGTCAGGCAACTTAAGGCATAAGCCCATAGGGGCAATGAATTTGAAGGGAAGAAGCCATGGAATTCACCCAAATCATTATTCAAAGTATAATTTTGCTTGATCAATCAATGAGACACTGTTCAAGTCTCTATTTATATATATATATATATATATATATAACAAAATTATAAATTGATAGTTAAAGTGGGCGTCAAAAAGATGGATTCTCAAAGATAACTCTCAAAGAATCAAGTTTCTAGCATCACAACAAATTTGTATGAACTAAGAACTAAATGATCCACAATAGGAAACTTGAACAAGAACTTGATTTGAATAATGCTAGTTTTATATTAATAGAGAACTTAAAAATAAGCTTGCTGAGGATAAAAACTTCCAAAAGCAAAGGTACATTCACTCTATGATATTTCTCTCTACATTCACAAACTTATCATATTGCATACAAAGAACACTTGACTACTAATCTTTTGTTTGATAACTACCTAAGATGGGGCCATAAGCCTTATAGCTCAATTGATGCTTTCTGATGAAGATGTCTAGGTTCTAATTCCCCCTCCGCAAACTACCAAATATCCCCCCCCCCCCTCCCCAAAAAAAAAATCTACCTACTATGAGGCACAATATCTGATTCGTACTCCAAATGGGTCATTTTGAAAGGAATGTTTGAAGTTGTTAAATTGCCCTCAATTGTCATTCTTTGAGTTCTTTCATGAGCCATCTCTAGAGCCAAACATTCCTTAAGTTTTGCCAACACATGACTCATGTCTGGCTTTTGGATAGCATATGATGGTATGCATGACATGGCTATCTCTATAGCTTTCCAGGCAGAACTGATGTTGAATTCTCTTTCTAATCTTGGACCAACAATGTTTTGAACATCACCCCTTTCAGTCAAAGGATTAACGCAGTCAAGTATGTGATTGTTTTTCACAGGGCCTCTTACTATTGCAGCGCGGCCTGTGATTAGCACAAACAAAATAATCCCAAAGCTATAGACATCGCTTTTCTTATTAAAGTTTCCAGATGCTTGAAATCTGCATGTAAAACACATGTGGCTAGATAAATACAAGAAATTCATAGGTTGATTTAATTCTGCTAGCTATTACTTTCATTATATCCTATCCTAGTTGCACTTAGTGATTAAATGATTGATTGCTTGGACCTTAAATAAGCATCCTAATGCTCTATATAACATTCCCATTGGTGAAGAAAGGGAGTTGTGCATCAAAATTATAATAGTACCCTGATGCTTTATATAACTCCTATTGGTGAAGAAAGTGAGTTGTGCATCAAAATTATAATAGTAAGTACTTGTAAAAACTGCAAAATTTTGAAATTTTGTTCAATTAATTGAAATTTGTGAATTTTATAGTGTTTGGATGCATTGGGTACTTGGAAATCAATGTCTAATCTTTAAAGGCAGAAATATATATATATATATATATATTTTGATAAGTGACGAAAATTTTATTAAAAAATGAAAAACAGCCAACCCGAGTACATTGGGAATGTACTATGGGGGCAGAAATAAAAAACCAAGATTACAACGATCAAGTAAAACAGGAAGGGAAGAACAAGAAAAATGACAAAAGGCCACGCTCCAATCAAGGAGAGTGTGTAAAAAGAAAGACTTAATCTCTAACATAGAGCGTTCACATCCCTCAAAACTTCTAGCATTCCTTTCGCGCCAAATACACCATAACAAGCAATGAGGCACAATTCTCCACAACTCAAAATTTCTATGTCGACCACCCTTCCAAGACTCAAACAACTCAATAACTTTCTGAGGCATAACCCAATGAATTCCAAACAAACAAAACACCAACGACCACAACTCACAAGCAATGGGGCAATGAAGAAGAAGATGATCCACCGACTCCCCACACTTCTTACACATATAGCACCAGTCAAGAACTAGCACACGTCGTTTGCGAAGGTTATCTGTTGTTAAAATCTTACCTAAGGAAGCAGACCATGAAAAGAAAGCTAACCTTGGAAGAACCTTCGATTTCCAAATCATCTTCCAAGGGAAGGATAAGATGGTAGGAGGGTAGAAAGAAAGATAGAATCCTCTAACCTCAAAACCTCTACCCCTTGCTGGCTTCCAACACACTCGATCCAGACCCAATCCCCGAATTGTCGAAGAGTAGACCATATCCATAAATAGATCAAAGGATTCTTGTTCCCAATCTTGTGGAGGACGACGAAATTTAGCATCCCAATGAATCCTCCCACCAGACCAACACAAAACCTCTGCTACTGAAGAATCTTTTGTTCTACTAATACAATAAAGTTCCGGAAAAGCCTCTTGTAGAGTACGATCTCCACACCACACATGCTTCCAAAACTTCACTCTAGTACCATCCCCCACATCATATAGAAGTAGTTTAGAAAAATTCACCCAACCACTCCTAATATGTCTCGACAAACTAACACCATAAGCACTGGTCACCTTTTTCGTGCACCAACCACCCCAATCATTCTCATATTTTACCTCAATAATCCTCCTCCATAGAGCATCGGTCTCCATGTCATACCTCCATAACCATTTTCCTAACAAGGCAGAATTAAAACTCCTCAATCGTCTAATACCCAACCTTCTAACCTGCAGCGGCTTACAAACCTGAGCCCAATTGACTAAGTGTAATTTAGGATCACCATTAATACCACTCCACAGAAAATCTCGTTGTAACTTCTCCATACGATTTGCCACCTTCCCATGTAAAGACAGAAGGGAAAGGAAGTATGTAGGTAAGGAGGAAAGAGTACTTTTAATAAGAGTTACCTTACCCCCCTTAGATAGATACAACCTCTTCCACCCTGCTAATCTCCTTTCCATCTTCTCCAAAATAGGATTCCAAACTGACAACTCCTTAAATTTAGCTCCTAACGGCAGCCCCAAATATCTCAATGGAAGAGAGGCTTGCCTACAACCCAACATCCCCACCAGTACATCCATATTATGCACCACCCCTATAGGAACCAACTTGGATTTCCCCAAGTTAATCCTTAAACCTGAGACCTTCTCAAATCTAGCCAGAATTGCTCTCAAACTAGCTATTTACGTAGGAACAACATCACAAAAAATAAGAGTATTGTCAGCAAATAAAAGATGAGACACCATCACCGAATTACCAGCCGTATTACCTATAGAGAAGCCTGAGAACTGACTAGTAATAGCAGCCACATCCAACATACGACTCAAACCCTCCATAACAATATCAAATAGCAACGGAGACAAGGGGTCCCCTTGCCGAATCCCCCTAGAACTACCAAAAAAATCAGAAGGACTACTATTGATCAGAATGGAGAATTTAACAGTAGAAATGCAGCACATTATCCACTTTCTCCACTTCTCTGAAAACCTACAGCGCTGAAGCATATACATTAAAAAACCCCAACTCATATGATTATATGCCTTCTCCACATCCAATTTACACAACACTCTTGGAACACCTAACTTCAGTCTACTATCAATACATTATGAATCAATTAAAAAAGAGTCCAATATTTGTCAACCTTTCACAAATGCATTCTAAGAATCTGAAATAAGCCCATGTGCCACCCTTCTAAGACGATTGGCCAACACCTTCGAAATAATCTTATAAATGCCACCAACTAAGCTAATAGGCCGAAAATCCTTGATCTCCACAGCATCCACCTTTTTGGGAATAAGAGCAAGGAAATAAGCATTAAGACTCTTCTCAAACACAGCCTGAGTATGAAAATTTTGAAACACTGCCATAATTTTAGCCTTCAAGATACACCAGCAAGCTTGAAAGAACACCATAGAAAATCCATCCGGGCCAGGAGCCTTATCACCCTTAAAATCACTAATCACCCCAAACACCTCATCCTCATCAAATGGCCTATCTAGCCAAAGTGCATCTTCCTCTGAGATACAAGAGAACTCCACACCATCTAATAAAGGTCTATGAGTCACAGTTTCAGCATATAGCTGCCTATAAAAATGGGAAATACAACCTGCTATAGCCTCTGGATCGGGAGACAATTCTCCATCCACCATAAGCTTATCAATGGAATTAAATCTTCTGTGAGAGTTATCTATACGATGAAAGAATCTGGTATTCCTGTCTCCTTCTCTAAGACAAAGGACTCTAGACTTCTGCCTCCAACAGATTTCCTCTATCAAAGTAACTTTTTCTAATTCACCTCGAGCTCTCTCCAACTCCAGCCTTTCCTCCTCCAATAAAGCTCGACTTTCCTCAATCATCTCTAAATCACTAAGCTCTTGCCACAATTTTCTCACCCGATCTTCAACATTACCAAAAACCTCCACATTCCATTTCTTCAAATCATTTTTCAAGAGCTTCAATTTATTGGCCAAAGCAAACCTTGGAGCTCCTAAGACATTATAAGATCCCCACCAAAATCACACTTTCTCCACGAAACCCTTATTTTTAAGCCACATATTCTCAAATCTGAACGGCCTCCTACCTCTCTAAAAGGAACCACCCTCTAGCACAATCGAGAAGTGATCAGATAACAGCCTAGGCAAGCGTTGTTGAGAGACAGATGGAAACTTATCCTCCCAATCTGCAGAAAATAAAAATTTGTCCAGCCTAGCCTTCGAAGCAACTTCACGAGTATTAGACCAAGTGAAAGATCCCCCTTGAAGCGGAATATCAACTAGGCCTTGCTCAGAAATAAAATTGGAAAACTCCCGCATTGCAGCAGTAAAAGAGGTAGCACCAGAACGCTCGAAAGGAAACCTTACCACATTAAAATCACCACCCACACACCATGGAACATTCCACCAACTGTTCAAACCAAATAATTCCTCCCATAAAAACCGTTTGTCTCTCCCAGAATTAGGACCATAAACGCCAGTAAATGCCCAGACAAACTGATCTGAAACACTTGTAAATCTACAAGAAACCGAAAATCACCCCATAGCTTCCTCCACTTTATTCACAACCCGTGTATCCCACATTAGTAACACCCCTCCAGAAGCTCCATAAGAGCCTAGATAAGACCAATCAACATGTTGACCCCTCCACAAATTGCAAATCATAGCTCTAGTTATCAACTCCATTTTAGTTTCTTGAAGACAAGTAACATCTGGCCCCCATCTCCTGACCATATTACGAACCCGAAGCCTTTTGTCCCTATCATTTAGCCCTCTAACATTCCAAGAAATAATCTTCAAATTCATTGATGAACCACCACAGCCCGCTCCTTACTTACATTCCTTGTTTTTGTTGAACCAACCTCGACATTCATAGAGGACAATAAATTTTTTAACTCCCACTGCCCTTTCTGCCCTGACTTGCTATGCTTCATTTGATCATCTATTGCCTTAAGCTTTTTATTCTTTTTCCTGGCCTCTATAGCTATCAGCAAAACCGTAATCTGCTCCTCAAAACCTTCCAAAGAAGTGCCCACTGATTTTCTAAAAGCCTTAATCCGATTTGTTACCCATTGTGATAAATTATTACTGTCAACCGACTCCTTACACCCACCCCCCAGCTCGGAATTACACTCCAACTCCAATGGAACTTCTATGGCCAAGGGTACCGCAACTAAAGGCTTGCCACTACACTCCCAAGACATCGACCTCTCATCAACATCCCACATCTCCTCCTCTGCCTCATCAACAATAGACAAAGAATCAACAAACCCATCACAATCCTTTGCCCAGCTAACCATCTGACCGTCATTGATAAAAGAGTCATTACCTGTTTCAGTCTCTACATCAGTGACTGAGCAATCCGACATACTCTTTGGAGATTGATAAAGAGATAGCGAAATCACTATTTGGCGACCATTCTGCAATTGTAGCATCCACTCTATGGAATTACCCCATGATTTGTCCAAGTCACTTACCAATTCCCTAATAGTGAGAGAAGAATTAGATTCCACCGTACAATTAGAAATCTCATGCATCGTTGCCCTTACCTCCAGACCCAACAATTCATCATCCTCTTCCTTCGTCGCCACTGGAGATGATGACTTCTCAGCCATTTTTTCTATTGGGTCCCCTGAAGACATCACTTTCATCTCCGCCAGCTCTTGCAAGGACATATCGGAGCTAAAGATGATGAACCCAGCTCGCCCACAGCCTAGACCACTTCCGCTATCAATATCGGCATGTTGAGTGACTGGGTAAGGCAGCTCGAGCTCACTTGGATGCAAGACCCACTCCCAACAGTAAATTCTAGTGCTGATATGGGAGAACTCAAGCCCAAGGAGCCCATCGGAGCCACTGCCTTTTTCCTTGGTGATTGGGAATCAATCCCCGAGCTCGCTGGGAGCACCGTAGCACTCGCACCATTCAAACTTATGCTCAGGCCTGCTGTGTTTGACTCTAAGTTACCATCCTCAACAGTTAGGCCCGTAATATTTAGGCTGGGTTTATTTAGTGGCTGCTTGGAGCAAGCCCCAGCCTCAAAAACAAAAGGGTTAGTCAATAGTGGGCCTAAGCAACTCTTATCATTACCTAGCCAAGGCCCATTGTCCATTCCCTTATTAACAACCTGGGCAGAATTATCCTCACGTGCCACCTATTTTACAGCTTGCTTATCACTCCTATAACGTTGCCAAGACACCCGCCTCTTACCAAATTCATTTACTTCCACAATCAAACCTTTCCTTAACCAGCTAGACCTCCTAATTTGACGCTCCCTACCAGAATCAACATCTTTCAAATTCAAATTCTTCAATCTGAATTTATTTTGTTCCTGGATTTTCTCCTCAAACTTAGCATCTGCGTTAATACCATGGTGACTCCCCTCTCCACCACCCACGGCAATCGGTACAGCATTATCTGACGGAACTTCAAACGCCACCACCTGAATCCTAGCTTTGTCTCCCGGAGGCAGCGATGTGTTCTCCACTACTTGACTCTTCTTTGTCTCTATATTGAAGGGCTGGTGCAAATGCTTCCTTACTTGCATAGACGCTTTTACCGTATCAACAAAGGACCGAGAAGGGTGAATCTCTGAACCCACCTTAGACTTGTACGGTAAAGCTTTTGGTCCACCCAACCCATAATGAGAAGGTTCCAACATTCTCCTTAATTCAATTCCAAAGACCCTCCAACCTTGTTGTGCCTTACCTGCAGGAATAATGAGCAATCTTCTCATCCCGCCAACTTTTAACTCTGTTATAGATATTGCCCATACGAGTTAGAACCCCATTGCACTGTGTATGCGGTGTCTCCTTCCCTGAGCGTGAAGAAGTGTTTGGGGTTAACCCCAATCACCGTGTGTTCCAAGCTTTGCATAAACCAACGTGCTGCATTCCTACCCATAAAAACTGATTGCATAAAATAATTCCCCCTTTCAAATATCTTAAGGGAGAAAAAGTTCCCCCCTTCCTCAACCACCAATTGAAACAACTTCGATTCAATAAAAAAAACTGCGAAATCCACCCATATCAATCCAAAACAGGAAAAAAAATTAACCGGGAACAATATTTCTAACTAATTTGAGGTAGCCGAGCCTCTCCAATGGATCACACAGAGAATATTTTTAATTAGTGGAAAATTTTATGATAACAGGCTTAGTGTGTTGCGGATTCCACTAGAACAATATACATGATACTTAAATTCACTCTTAACTCCAATTATATATATGAATTTCAAATCAATAGGTCTAAACACTTACGCAGGATCAAAGTATCCCAATGTGCCAGCTGGGCGAGTTGACACATGAGAGTCATTTTCCGTTGTGAAGGCTCTAGACAGACCAAAATCAGCTATCTTGGCTTGCATGTGTTCATTTAATAAAATGTTGGAAGGTTTCAAATCTCTATGGATTATAGGTAGCTTGCAACCATTATGTAGATACTCTAACCCCGCAACTCCACCAATATACCATTGGTAACTTATTCTTAATATATTTATAATTGAGATACAACAATATTGAAGATGAATAACCATGTAATTGATTTGTTTACAAACCATGTGCTGCATCTACTGCAATATGAAGTCTCTCATTCCAAGTTAAGACATTTCTGTTTGTCACTGCAGCCAAAACATTATCAATTTATCTCTTTAAGCTGGGATGTTATAAAAGATAGCTCTGATTTCACAATATTGTGAGAAAATTAGTAATATTTGTGAGTTTTTAGTCTAACTACACATGCCTAATCCTAATTATATGAAATAGAAATTGTACTTTTTTATATAATAAGCTTAGATTGGCTTGTTGGTACCTCATACTTCCTCTTTTTGGTTTGTTTTAGTTGTTCTTATGCTTTGTATTGGTGTATCATGAAAATATTAGCTAGGCCTCTGGATAGTTGTCATGCCCACATTCTAATATGCTTAGATAGTACCATAGGTGCTTCACTAAGGGGCAGGACATATTTACAGTTTCATAGGCAGTATGCATTGTGTTTCACGATAAAATCAAGGAAAATGAGACTGCCCACTGGAAAAAACTTGATACACATTTGGTATGAGCAGCACATGCTAGGTGCCCTGCTCTCACTAGAAGCCAACATTCTTTTGATTTGACAAAGGTAACTAATAGCGGAAAAGACTGTACAAATTCTAATATGCTTAGCTAGCACTATAGGTGCAGTTATGGAGCCTTGCCCTAAACTAAATCATGCTTTTAATTTGACCAGGCCACAAAGGTAACTTATTGTGGGTCATATGATGAAGTGCCTTCGGACACAAATGGTAAATGGTAAATACCTGATAAATGCTGGTGTAGATTGCCATTAGCCATGTACTCATATATAAGTGCCTTCTTTTCACCCTCATCACAGTATCCAACAAGAGAAACCAAGTTTCTATGATGGACTATCATTAAGAGTTGTGCCTATTTCAAACCAATGCTCCAATTTAATTAAATGAAAGTATTTTAGCTGCATGCCTCATGCAATCTTAGTTACAAATTAAATTAACATTTTTAAGTAGTCAAAAAGATTGGCTGCTATGTTCAATCTAACCTCTGCTCGAAATTCCTTATAGCCTTGGTTTGATGAAGTAGAGAGCAACTTAACAGCAACTTCAGTTTCATCTCTCAATTTGCCAAGGTACACTTTTCCAAATCCTCCTTCTCCAATGATGGTTTTGAAGTTATTAGTTATGCTCACAACCTCTGAGTAGCTATAATGTTGATTCTTTGATTTGATGTTGGATTTGGTGACCATATCTACTGCAAGGAAGATTTTCACAATTGTAAAATGCAAAATCTATTAAATAAATTTCAGGCTTGTGTGGGAATATGTAGATTTTATGCTCTAAATCTCTCATGTTTGTGTACTCAAATCGATTTCATCTCACACAACATTTTTGAGGATTAAATCTAGAGTCCACTATTCTAGACACGGAATGAAAATAACTCTTGGGCTTGTGCCACCAAACCCATCGGCAGCTACATTTAGCTGACTTTATTTACGGTTTCTCCATAATATTTTGTCAGTGGTAAAACTAGAGGAGGTCCTGGATTGCATGCTTATCTATGTTTTGTGCTTATGGTAGAGTCGTCCAAATTTACATGGTCAGCCTGGGCTCAAGATTGTATGAAGTGATCTCCCCAAGTTTGATTGCCTTCTCAATCTGAATTCCAAGAATTGAAGATGACTGGAACAAGACCTTTTACAAAACCGCAAGAGATTGGGTTGACATGGTTAATAATCTGTGGTACAGTGACTGGATGGTTATCATTTACTAGCCGCGAACCCGCGCGTTGCGCGTGATAATTATTTTTATGGTGGTTTTATTAAAAAAAAATTTACAATTTAAACTAATCTAATAATGAGTAATGTATTTCGTAATTATTTTTTTCTTTATTATAAGAACAATCATAAATGTAATATAGGATCAATCCAAAACACCAAAAAAACATAAACTAAAAAAAATTAATAAAACTTAAACAATGATTAATTGAACCAATATTAGGATAAAATTTTGTTTTTGATAATCTATTAAGGTTATTTTCTTTGTAGAAATTATAATTTCGGCCGCTGAAAACATATTATCAAATAAACAATTATTAGCAAAATCTAAGAATTAAATTTCTATATATGCATTGTTATAAAATAATAATAATTAAAATAAAATTGCAAAAGTTAAAATTTGTCACCTATCCGATTATTTTTGTTTGGCTAACCTTTGCTTTTCTTTAAATAAATGGCATTATAAAGTACTTCTAGTACAACTATTAAGAGTACTTTGTCCACCACAAAGGATTAGAAAATAAACAAAAATTAGTAAAGTCTCATAGTTTAACATCTAAATTGAGCACTATAAAAAATCATGATATGTAACAGAATAAATACCAAATTATCCAAATCATGCTATGTAATAGAATAATATTATATTTTTATATGCTATATTTAATTCTTTTTGAACGCAATAGGATAACATTTAACATTCAAAGAGAATTATAAAAAAAAAAAAAAAACAATAACAACAATTTAAAAAACTAAACTAAATCACAATTTAAAAAACTAAACTAAATCGCATTAACCCAAAATAGAATTTTAAAGAATATAAAAAATTATCAACCTAAAGTAGAAATGCAAGAAAAATAAAAAAATCCACCAAAAAATTGAGAGAGAGAGAGAGGGAGAGAGAGGGAACCTTTTTTTTTTTGTGAGGGAAAACTATGCATAGAATAGAAGAGATAGTGATAAATTTATAGTAAGAATGTGTGAATAAGAACAGACAAAAATAAAGGAAGATGAAGGGAAAGAGGAAGAATGATATTAATGTAGAGGGTAGTGGAGAGATGAAAAGGTAAAGGAGGGAGAAAGATTGAAGAAGTAGTGGGGAGATGAAATGGTAAGGGAGAGAGAAAGGTTGGAGAAATGTAAATAAGTAGTAGAAGTAAATAAATAAGTAGTAGGCTGCATTTATAGGATTGAAAATTGTAAAAATCATTTTAAAATTGTAGGAAAATTATATTTAAAAAAAAAAATGACGTGGTAGCTGATGTGGCGCAATGTGAGAGCAGCAGCATTAAACACTACGCTTCAGGTTTTAGTAATATATAGATTTGGCAACGTTAGGTGAAAATAGGTACGGACTTGGTGTGTGGTGGTATATATAGGAAGTTGGTGGTGTCGTGAAGGAAATAGTCAATTATTTATTTGTTTTTTAATTACTTTTTTGTGTATCTTGAGATCTCATATGACTATTAGAAATCTTGCCAACTTGCCCATGGTCCCATGGATGTGATTAATACTGCAATTAATATTGTCATTTTGGTTGAGCAAAAAAGGGTATCACCACACAGTCCCAGGATGGCAATCCTGAGAAAAATACATCCCATTGACATCATAAAGTTAGGTAAAGCATAATTGAAACATGACTCGAGCATGATTCATATATGTGCATTGCATGAAGAGAATGAGCACATTTACCACTCAGATATTGAATGGTACATGGATGGATTTTTATCAAATGCATTATATTCTGTCTTGATTGTGTGGTTTGTCGCAATTGCCACTGGTGGAAACTAATTAGTATTCTCAGCATTTTTATTCAATTTCTATAATTGATTTTCATAACTGTCTAAATAGCTTTGGTGTATCACAGGAAAAATAGGACTACCTGGGACTGGGTGCTACATCTCCTGTAAACAACCTCACTTCAGTGAATTGTGATAACAATTACGGAACCAAAAAATAAAGAAAGACGTACCTCCTTGTCTTTTCCTTCTACAGATAGCCAGAGCACTAAAGATGAACAGAAGAACCAGGACTGCTGCAATAGACGATGCAATGATTGGAATAACATATTCCTTTTTCTTTTTTCTCTTGCATGGAACTGACATACAAAGATCTGGATTTTCACCAACACTTGCATAAAATGCATCAAGGTAATAAGCCGGTAAGTTATTAAACATAGATGGTGCTTCCATCATGCAATACAAATTGATGTCAGAAATACAGAAGACATCTGATTTTACATATCAGTGAAAAACATATACTTTTTCTAGCATTTGGCATGTATAAAAAGCAGTTATAAATGGAAAAGAGAGAGAAAACATGAGAAGGTAAAAAAATGAAATTAGAGTTACTAAGTAAATAAAAATGTTGGAGGGAGGAAGTTAAGCAAACCTTAAGATCAATTTCCCATCCCTAAACTTTTGCAGAAGAGCCTCAGGAACTGAACCTGTGAGCTTGTGCAGATCACCTCAATTTTCTTCCCTTGAATTTATGTTTGCTATACCAAGATCAAAGCTCAAAAACTTACACGGTGTTCAAATTCAGTAGTAGTGCAAAAATTCTGGCAGAGGCCCGGTTAAGTCATTGTATGACAAATCCCTGGAAAAGAGTTAGCAAGATCCACAGATGTTAAGCTAAACAATTATTTATTTTTTTTTTGACAACCTAATATTCAACTGCAGGACTTGCATAGAGCATTCTCCAGCTAAAAATTCCTGGGATCAAATCCCACATATACACTCTCCGAGCATTAACACCTTCTGCAATTAAGGGATCCATAATCTCAAGCTAGCAGATGGTGTTACTGGACCTGCCGGCTGCTGGTGTCTAGCTATCACTATTCTATAGCAACTGAAAGATAAATATCAATCACAATTCAGATTAAGACTCACAAGGACTGCATTGCTTTGAGATTGAAGAATGAAATTGCAATCTCCCCTGTCATATTGCTTGAGCTCAAGTTCCTGCTTGTCATTATGAAAGAAGGAAGAATTGTTACCATTCTTTAAAAGATAATTTGCAATTCAAACAAAGTTATTCTCATTTTGGGAAGGTGCTGTGTGAGCATTCCGTCAAAATGAATAAATCAAATATCAGAAGGAATGACATAACATTTTTTTTATAGCATATGAAAGGAGTCTGTTCCATTGTCACATTTCCTAAAATGACGCATCATCATATTAGTAAATATGAGGGTCCATTTGATGTGTGTACAAGTTGAGGATTTTTTCACATTAGACAATATATTGATTGAAATTTCACAGCGTTTCAACACAAGTTTTGATGGTTTGGAAGTGCACTTACAATGAGATGATCCTTGGATGATGGTTGTCATTGCAGTTCAAACCATCCCATAAGTATTCACTTGGGACACATGGATCGCCTTGCCAGTTTCTAGTAACATTGTACATTTTCTTGATGTCCATGATAGCTTCAACTATAATTTTTTTTTTAAATTCAAAAAGAGAGTGGGAGAGAAAGGTAGGTGAATTCAAAGTACAAAATCATACAGAAAGATGAAAAGTGACAGCTAGATCCAACGTTTGCAGAAGTTGAGCATCTATGCCTTTACTATGATAAATAATTGCCAAAATGTAGCATATATGATGTTCAAAGTGAACTACCAACAGTTAAAAATTCTATGGTGGTCAGCAACAATGCAAGTCATAATACCATGCCATTTCATCAAATCTGTGAAATAATTTGAAAATTTTCTTTTGCAGTTAATTAATGAACTTGCATGATCCTATTCTAATTTGGATTGGACAGATAAAATGGCATGGGAGTAACACATATTTCATTGATAGATGCAAAACTATTGACATGGCCTAAAAGTGCGGTGGCTTTGATAAAACTTCCATTTTCTATTTTGGAAACAAACAAAGACTCATCTGGCCAACACTTTTTGACGGAGCAAAGCTCTATATTGAGCCTTCCTATGCTTAGGAAGTGTCATCGCATATGCTAATGGCAACTTAAACTTAGAAAGTTCCATTTAGAAAAGGCCCACTTCTTAATCACCGAAACACCCATCATCAATGTTCTAAAGTTTTGTTGTATCAGCAATTTAATTAACTCTTCCTTATATTAGTTAGCAACAAACTGAGCGTAATCTGTCCTCTTATGAAAGATAAAAAAGAGAAGAAAGAATACCATCATCTATGGAACTTGTTTTATTTGGGAGCTCTATTGACTGAAAAAACTCAAGAACATTGAGGATTGGAGGAAGCTTAGTTCCCTTAGCTGCCTGTATTGAAAAGCTAATCTGCTTTCCACTAATTGGTGGATCATTTTGGACTATGGTTCTTGGGATCAGATAATCAAGTTTGACAAATTCGATCAGATTGCGTTCATCATTCAAATTAATTGTCAATTCCCTCTGCTGGCCAGCTTTAAGCTTCTCAATCTCAGCAAAGTGAAAATAAACATAGTATTTTGAAAGAGAATCTGGTGGACTTCAGTATAAGCTTAGGGGAGTGCTAGCGTTATGTGTTTTGTCAGCAGTCCTCAAAACTAAGGGTTAACATTGCTCGAAGAATAAACGGTTGAGTTTGTGGCAATTAGAATCCAATTGTCAAATAGTAAGGGCCTCCAGATGCGATCATAGACATCATTTGGATACCTAATTGAAATAAAATAAATAAATAAGTCACTGTGCCAGAATAAGATGATACTGGAACAACGTGATATATTATTTATATGCATATGCATTCAAGTGCTTTTATAGTTGATGAACATGAACACGGTAACTGCAAAGTTAAAATACTGTTGTCATGGAAAAAATTATTGAAATGCAGCAAGGTGGTGAGCTCACTTATCATAACATACAAGTTTGAGAGCATATAACAGTAAATATGATAATCCTGAGTGGTGTAAGAGTTATCTTAAAATAAAAGGCAACCAATAATATTCTTCGTATGCAAGCCATGCCACTGAGGATGGAATATACAGTGTCAGAAAGCAGTTCCTTCTGTAAATGGAATTGTCCAAATGCCGTAGTTCCAATGCTGAAATGAAGGGTACCCCACGGCCAGTGTTTATCAGACACACGTCTATGTAATCCGTCAAGGGAACATGAATAATGTCATTATAATAACCATATGCACCAGAATTTGTTAAATTCACTGTTGTCCATTCATTGACTCCAAGATGTAGGTCAAATATTGGTTTCTGGTTTTCACCATCGTAATTCCCATATACGAATCTTGCCCTGATAAAATAATTATTGTTTTTACCTTGCTCTGGTCTCAAGGTGTAACAATTCCTTGTTCCTTGGGTAAATAAATTACACTTTTCGAGCCTAATTTTTCACCCAATTTATAATGTCCCCTCTAATTTTGAGGGAATTACTACAATATTCAACATGCCGTTTAAATTGGAGTTTTCTTGGATAGAACAATCAGTCGCATACAAAATATGTGACCCTGGGCTGTTTTCTCACTAGGTTGTAACTTTTTTTTTTCTTTGTAAATTTTTTTTTAAAAAAGATTACAATCTTCTCAAAAAAAAAAAAAAAAAATTCAATCTCTTAGCAAAAAGTACTAACAAGATGTTTTATTTCATTACAAAACCAGTTAAAAAAAGGTTTGACTTCCCATCAAAAAAAAAAAAAAGGTTTGACTTACTTTCAGTATTTTTTTTAAGTAGAATCTCATTTTATTTTAATAAGAAGCTACTATATCATCTACTAATTAAATAAAAGATGGAGATTAAAACCCACTACCATTTGTCATTATATATATTTTTAACTGGAATCTCCTTTTATTTATCCTAGTCGCGGACCCGCGCATTGCGCGTGATAATTATTTTTATGATGGTTTTATTATTTTATTTTTTTTACAATTTAAACTAATCTAATAATGAGTAATGCATTTCGTAATTATAGTTTTTTTATTATAGGAACAATCATATATGTAACATAGGAACAATCTAAAACACCAAAAAAATGTAAACTAAAAAAATTAATAAAACTTAACAATGATTAATTGAACCAATATTAGGGTAAATTTTTGTTTTTGATAATATATTAAGGTTATTTTATTTGTAGAAATTATAATTTCGGCTACCCAAAACATATTATCAAATAAACAATTATTGTATATATACAAATTTTAACTTTTGCAATTTGTCACCTATCCAATTATTTTCGTTTGGCTAACCTTTGCTTTTCTTTAAATGAATGGTATTATAGAGTACTTCTAATACAACTATTAAAAGTACTTTGTTCACCACAAAGGATTAGAAAATAAACAAAAATTAGTAAAGTCTCATAGTTTAACATCCTAATTGAGCACTATAAAAAATCATGCTATGTAACAAAATAAATACCAAATTATCAAAATCATGTTATGTAGTAGAATAATATTATATTTTTATACGCTATATTTAATTCTTTAGATCGCAATAGGATAATATTTAACAATCAAAGAAAATAAAAAATAAAATAAAAAACAACAACAACAATTTAAAAAACAAAACTAAATCGCATTAACCCAAAATAGAGTTTTAAAGAATATAAAAAATTATCAACCTAAAGTAGAGATGCAATAAAAATAAAAAAATCCACCAAAAAATTTAGAGAGAGAGAGAGAGAGTACCATTTTTTTTGTGAGGAAAAACTATGCATAGAATAGAAGAGATATTGACAAATTTATAGTAAAATGGTGTGAATAAGAATAGACAAAAATAAAAGAAGATGAAGGGAAAAAGGAATACTGATATTAATGTAGAGGGTAGTGGGGAGATGAAAAGGTAAGGAAGGGAGAAAGATTGAAGAAGTAGTGGGGAGATGAAATGGTAAGGGAGAGAGAAAGGTTGGAGAAATGTAAATATTAAAAAAATAAATGTTAAAAACAATTATAGGAAAACTAAAAATAAAAAAAATAATAAAAAAAAAGCTTGAAAGGCTTCAACGTTTTTTTTAAATTTAATTTATTTTATTTTATTTTTTCCTTTAAACTAAAAAGGCTCACACAAAACCCTAAAACTGAAACTGAAAAGGTTTTGGGTTGGACTTGATAGCGGAACTAAATAAATAAGAGGTGGGCTAGATTAATTATACAGATTTATTATATGGTGATAGTGGAAGTAAATAAATAAGTAGTGTGCTGGATTTATTATAGGGTGATGGTGGAAGTAAATAAATAAGTAGTAGACTGTATTTATAAGGCTGAAAATTGTAAAAATCATTTTAAAATTGTAGGACAAATTATATATATATATATATATATATATATATTTTTTTTTTTTAAATGACGTGGCAGCTGATGTGGCGCAACATGAGAGCAGCAGCATTAAACGCTACGCTTCAGCTTTTAGTAATATATAGATGAGAAACTATTACATTGTCCCATTGCCTGTCTTTAGCTGATGACCTCTCTTCGATATTCTTCATAGAAGGAGATACATAGATCAACTATATATAGCTGTTTGAGCCTTGCAGCACAAATAATAATATTATTTTCCTTTAACTGCAACTCAATTCTCAACTATTTATCAATACAATTATATTAATGAATTTAAGTGGAAAATATACAATCACTTAAAAAAAATTATCTCATATAAGTTGATTTTGATCCTATTTATGAAAGGGTTAAGTGCTCTAAGGGCATCGGATAAATATTAATAAATGTTTAATTATAATGTGTAGTTTTCAAAAATAAGATGTATATATGTGTTAATGATTCATTAGATTACACGTACAAATTGATTGTGGTTAATGGTGTTTTTTTTTAAATATATGCAACATATTGATTTTATTTTTCGAAAAATGTGTATAAAAAAATTATTTAATAAATCATTAAATGCATCTTAACTATTGCTTTTAGTGAGTTAACAAAATCCTTTATAAAATAAAGGACAATTGGACGTCAATTTTTTTGTTTTTGTTTTAAGATTGTGTAGATCAAATCAAAATAAGATCATAAGATATGGCACAAAGCTACAAAGTGTTAATTGGTAAAATTCAGTTGCAGACTTGCATCATTTACTTCTTGTACTTAATTGGTAAAATTTAACTTGGTCTTTTAATTTTCTTTTCTTTTTGGGAGCTATATCTTATTAATAATACCTATAGATTCTATAGTACGGGCAAAAGTACAATTTCTGTGGCTGAGTACCACTTCTGTACGTGGCCGAGTCAGCCCAAATTCAAATACAGGCTGAAAGTCTTTAACAGCCGTCAGTGAAGCCCAAACTCAAATCAAATATTGTAACCCAAAAAATTTGGTCCATAAGAGCAGAGCTGCAATTGAGAATGTTAGATGCCAAATACGAATAATTGGTTCTATGGATTAATTGCTCATTTGCTTGCACTTCTCCCACTGTAATGGAATCAGGCTTTGTGTGTGAACTGTGAATTGGACACAAGCTGAACCCAATAACGTGTCCAATTAGGCAACGATCTCCAATTTGTAATAATCAATTAATTATGTTACCTTCGGCTGCTATGAGCCACATACGCTGTAATCAGCCAGTAGGTTTTTTAATTTTTTTTTTAATTTTATCAAATGAATAGTTATAACGAGGAATGAGAATTTAAATACTGAATGTTTTTGTCAGAAACGACAAGAGCTGCATGTTGACCTCTAATGCTTTTAATCAACCAGTCTTTCTTCTTCTCTGAATTGAGCTATAAGGCTCTTAATCAGCCGGTCTTTCTTCTTCTCTGAACTTCTCTGACAGAGAAAGCAACTAGTTTGAGAAAAAATAAAAATATCACTTGGGAAAAACTTAACACCACGGGTCAATGCTGATCAACAACCGATTTACAGCCTGTTTGTTGTTCTTTTTGCTGGGATGGATTTTCAATCATGGTCACAGATGGACCAATCATATATAGCTACAATTGTTGTAGATCAATGCTTCCATAGCTGCCGTTGTGGATATATATATATATATATATATATTATATATATCTTCCATAGCTACAATTTTGGCTTATAATTATAGCTTACAAACTTGTTTAATTACGATCATATTTGGACGACTCAAAGAGAAAAGAGTCAAAAGGAAAAAACCAATTTAGAAATACGGTCACCAAGGGTTTTTTTAAAACTGAAATCTCTGTATTTCTAAGCAAAGGATATCTAGTATTCGAAACTCCCTCCTCCAACAGTTGAATTATCTGAAAAAAAAAAAAAAAAAAAAGCTATCATTTGAGAAATGAAAAAGAGACATTACATTAATTTGTGACTACGGATATAGCACAGGAAGATTAAAATAGAATAATAAAGAAAAAAAAAACCCTTTTTTAATATAAAAAAGAAAAAACTACTCTTCCCAAAATTTTCTTTTTAAAAGTCCAAATACCAATACTTTTTTTATCTCCGATAAAAATGATGTCAAAACTTTTCTAAAATAAATTATTAATTATTACCCTAAGGGTACCCATTAGTATGACCCAAAGAAAAATTACTCTTCCCAAAATACCATAACTTCTTCTTTAACTAACTTAGAAAAATAAGTGAGTTCCAGTTAGCTCAACTAGTTAAATCTCTAATGATTGAATAAAAAATCTGGAGTTCAATGCCTGCCTATACCAAAAACTGATTGGCGTCTTGTGTCTTGGTTTGATGATAAATAGCTATTATCAGGAGCGAACGCCATAGATTGAAACTCTAAAAAAAAAAAAAAAAAATCATTCTTGCTAAAAGCTTTGTAGGTCAATTCATAGAAACCTTTTGATGTTTCAAAATGAGATTTTTAGGATTCAAATCATTCTTTCCCGTTATAACTAAAGATTCATAGGTGTAAAAATTTAAAAAGAGAACAAAGTTTAGGAAAATTTTAGATATATGAGCTGAATCAAGTCCAGAGGGGATTACGACACTTGGCACACTCGATACATGCATCATTTATTATGGTCAAATCAAATTTTGTTATGTATGATGAGTCCTTTGTTCTTATCCATTGGCAATAGGGGTTTAACCGTTTAAGACCATAGGTTGAGCCCCCACAACTTACGATTAAATGAATGATGTTGCCATTGATGGCAATATGCATAACATTGATTGGAATCACATTAACATGATAAATAAAATTTTCAATTATAATTTTATTTTGTGTTAGAAAGTTAACACATTAGTTTTGTGAGGCATAATTCAAAAATATATTAATTTTAAAAAAATTATATGTTAAATTACATTGTGCTAATAATAATGAAATATTGAAATTTCATTTTTAACGGTAGGTCTCATGATTTGTAATATTTTACATATAAAATTTGTTTATCAACAAACAAATATAATCAATTATAAAAAGATTATAGTGTTTCTTGAAGATCCAAAGCTGAATTAAGAACAACTTCATTACATGCTCACTAAATTGATGATTTAATTCTTGTAATTGAGAATTTATTGGAACATATACAATATCAAATTGATAAAGATGTTTAATTATAAAGTCATATTGTTGACGAAAAAAAAAACAATTCTTGAGGTGGATTTAAACAGCATAGCAGGACCCAAATTCTAAAAGTCCCAAGTTTCTAACTTTGGGTATCAAGAACAAACAACCAACATATTATTCCAAATAGATAATCATAACTCACAATTCATTTGCATTATCTTTCAAAGGTTATTTATTTATTTTTATAAGAAATTTGTTCTTGTTTTATTAGTACAAATAAAAAAAATAAAAATAAAAATTTGGAAGGCCGCTACCAACACTTTCAGATTTGCTGCATCATGATCCATGTTGGCCGTTCTTAGCAAATATATGCTCATGCTAGTATGCTACTTATACGAGGATGAATGATACTAGGCAGATTGATTTTCTATCATCTTTATTGTTAAAGGATAGGGCATTCCTAATTCCTCTAAATGAGTTTGGAGGCAAGTTTCTCCAGCTCATTATTTGGTAACTCAGAATATCTATTATAGGAATGATAGACCCAATAGTACATATTGGGCCGTGGGCCCTGTCCGAGGACACCTGGTAGTCCGAGGACGGGTAAACATTATTGCGGAAGTTCACATTAGTGAATGAAGAAAGGGGTCTAGTCATGAGGGTTCAGGAAAGTAGTCAAAGGAAGAGTGCCTCCTCAGCTAAGCAAAGCAGAGGTCAGAAGGTGTGGTCTGTCATCAAGAGCAATACTCCGAAGGATTCTATTGATAAGGATAAACATCATGAAAGCATAGGACAAAGGGAAGCTAAGAAATATCTAAGAGAAAGTTGCTGTCACCGCATTGAATGCTCTGCAGCTAATTCTCTGACCGCATTAATGTGAAAGTGATACCTAAACAGTGATTTTCAACTTTACAGCTATTCTCAAAGACTTTATGAAGGTATTGATAGGATAAGGATCAAAGCCAACAACTTGACCTACACGTGGAGGGTGGATATGAAAGAAATAGGATAGTATAAAAGAGAAGGAAGCCCCTGAAGGAGGGGGATCGGAGAATTGATAGAAAAACATTGTAGCAACAAGAACTAGACTTGTAATCAAATTCAAAAGAAATATATACAATAACTAATCTCCTCGGATTGTGCCGATAGCGATTTTCTTTGGATAAAACCGGTTTATCTTTGCTTTCTTGTCATCTAGACACTATAATTGTTATCCAATTCATTAAAGCCTAGTTTTCTAACACATTCTCTACAAATTCATTGTATTGGGCTCTTTGGGCCTAGATCTTTCGATTTTTTGTTGAGGGTGTTCCTATTTTTTTTTTTTAAGGGTAAGCAAATAAAAAAAAATTAATTATTATATATAAATTTTATTTTTTAGGTCAGGGTGTTCCTGGGAACACCCTCACCTGAACGTGGCGCTGCCACTGTGACATGGCTACTTCAGCTATCTAAACAATTGATTGGTGACATGACTATTAATCTTTGATCATCTTGAAATTTCTCAAGTATGGAGAATATACGAAAATAATGTAATCTAATAGTGGATTTGTTAAAATTTGCATCCAATTAAAAAAAATATTAGATGGTGTAATATTCCTTAAAAGTTATAGTAAATGTAACTTGAACCTAACTATATATAATATATAAAAGGTTTGAAAAATTACCTTTTATTTTATGAACAAGTTTTTTTTTTTCCTTTCTAACCATTTAACTCCCACAAGATAATGGGTGTAGTTTTATAACTTCTTTGTTTTTGCTTCTATCGCAGCTATATATATATATATATATATTTTTTTTTTTTTTTGAATTTCAAATTTTTCATGCATTGGTAAATATACACATGGCAGAATTATCTTGCGCTCTGATTATGAGGATGCAGATTTGCTTGGAGCCCTACACAATTCAGAAGATGATAACCAACCTAAATTTTTTGAGTTTAGCGCAAAAATAGAAATTTCCAGTTTAAATTGGGCATGCTTTACAATAATAATATAGAGTTTAATTAAAGAGGCTGTACAATCATATAGAATTAAGTAGTGTTATCCTTTGAAAGAAGTGAAGAATTACCTAAGGCTCTTTGCAAGTGAAAACATTTTATAATGTTCACACACTTGTTCAAGGACAATTTCATAATAGACAAGCGACTGCAAGATGGGTTGCTAAGATATATCTTGATAAGTCTAAAAGAATCTCTAGGTTGATAGATATTAAAGAAGGTATCAAAGATGACTATCAAGTGGACATTACTGTGTAAAGCATTCAGATGTTGGCAATTTTCAAATGACTTAATTCAAGTGAGATGTGAAAAGTAGTATATATGGAAGGATATAAAGTAAAAAGATTATGGTTATGCATCACAAAGTCTCTATGCATAGAATTAATCAATCTTGTCATCAGTGGATCATAGTTATTTAATTTTTTTTTTTTAACTTGTTCCTTTAAACACACCCCTACATCTCCCCCCCCCCCCCCCCCCCCCCCTCCCCCAACACACAAAACACCTTTTTTCTATTGCAAAATCCCTTTGCCCCATAAATTGCTTGGTTGAAATAATTTTGAAGCAACCTTAAAAACAAAACAAACAAGTATTTTTGTTTTCCTTTGGAAACAGAGTACAAGCAACGGAGATTGTTACTTTGCAAAGTATGAAGAATTGAACGCTAATTCAATCAAAGTTGTAGGACATTTCAATGAGACAGTAACCAAAGTCAAAGAATGTATTCAGATTTTCAGATAAGAAGTAGATACAAAAAATAATATATGCTTCTAATAGATTGAGAGCATTAGATTCAACACATTAGATATCAAGGCCAATCAGACTAGCGTACTCCATATTACTGCCCCTCAATTGTCTTGACTTCTCAACTAATATACGCAAATGCATTATTTGCAGAACAAAATTTCATTTAAAAAGGAAAAAGAAAAAAAAAATTATTATCCCTTGCAACTGTGAAACTACTAACAAATCCTGAGAACTTGTGGCATATTTCTCTGATTGATAAATGTATTTTCCTTGGAAGAATACACTATCATATAGTTGAAAAATATTAGAAGAGTGTGTAGAGCTCACAAGATGCTATGCTTTGTCTCGAAAGCATTGGTAATCTTTCCAATGCAGTATGCAGCGCTCAGAGGGAAATCAGAAACTGAAAAAATGGGAGTTTGTTAGTTACAAAAAGAATCAATGATATACTTGGACTCTGTTTCCAAAGGAAAAATAAAATGATTAGATAATGCTAAGCTTCCCAACGATTTACTATCCTCAATAGAGTAGTAAGAAAAAAGAAACATGAACCTCAAAGCTGAAGGAATAAGTTCTCAAGCATTGTTAGAAAAGGTAGCCATGGAACACTTTCAACCCCACAGAATGCTCAATGTGGAACAAAAATGATTATAAATCAGATTATCTGTATACTCTGATATCCAAGACAAACTCTCAAGCTTTTTTCCTAAACTTTAAAGAGCAAACAGGAAGGAGTATTTCTTTATGCAAGTAATTAAAACATCCAAAAATAAATAAAAAAGTTGCATAGCAAGTCAAAATTTTGAGTCGCTCTAAATTTTTGGATTTTTTTGAGTCAACGTTCAATTTGGAGTTTTTTTTCTACTAATATATATATAATCATTTTATAGTTCAGTTGTAAAGTCATCTTGTTGATAAATACATTAAAAAAAAAAAAAAAAAAAAACAATTCTTTAGGTGGTTTAAACAACATAACATGACCTCAATCATGAAAGTCCCAAGCTTTCAACTTTGGGTTTCAAGAAAGCAAACAACCAACATATCATAACTCACAATTCATTTGCATTCTCTTTCAAAAGAGTTTTTTTGTTTTTTTTTTTTTTGTTTTCTTTTTTTCAGAAATTTGTTCTAGTACAAATGATTTTTTTTGGAAGGCGGCTACAAGTACCAACCCTAAATATGGGTTAGGTGGTCACTCTAAATTCTTGGATTTTTTTGAGTCAACTTTCAATTTTGAGGATCAAAAATAAAAAATTTGATCCCAACAATTTCAAATTTTTTCTGCTAATATATATAATCTTTTTATAGTTCTGCCTCTGACTGTAGATGACTAATTTGAAAAATCAATTACTATAAGAAAATTGAAAAATATTCTTCCTCATACTTTTTCAGTTGAATCTATTATGTTGTGGGCAGGCTAGGCTTTCACCCTAGAAAAAAGTCAAGTGCACCTCAACATTTCTAAAGCTACTAATAATTTTTTTTTTTTTCACTTTACCAAAAAAATTAGTTTGAAAATATACTATAAACATTTTAGATTTTAATTATATGGTTATCAACAATCTTTTTCACCTTTCCACTTTTGAGGCCCTTCATTGCGCATTTTATTTTAAGACTTTTGAGGCCCTTCATTGCCACTTTTGAACTCAAGTCTTTACTTCAACCCACAAGTTGCCCTATTAATGAGATTGCGATTTACTAATTGTGTGACAGTAGCAAATATAAAATGTGCTGCCCACAAGTTCACCAGCCCAATAGTGCTCTACCTTGAGTTGAATCCATTCAAGTTACAATAATGTTGCGGGCATGACATTTTTTTACAATGAGTTCCACCATTTTTTAAGTGATTGACATGGATTCAACTGACACTCATGAATTCATTACTCTTTCTCCACAACTCATAGTTGATTGTTTTAGCAGATGTGAAATTTTATTAAGAAAAAAAATTGTGTCCATAGCATTATTATTCAAGTTAGCTGAATTGATAAAGTTTATTTTCTCTCAAATAAAAGATTTAGAATTTGATCCCCTACTTATTCCAAAAACTAATTAGTGTCTTGGGCTTCATGATAAAAAAAAATATATCATGTAATAAATATTAGGTTGAAATTATATCGTATTTATATAATAATAAAAAATTGTATTCAAGTTGTGTTCTAGTCTTAGAACCATTAGGGACGATGTTGTGTTTTATTTTTTCTTTTATTTTTTTTAAAGAAATTATTTATGAATAAAGATAATGCATTAAAAAAATAAAAAATAAAATAAAAACGAAGGAAGAGGAGGGCTAGGTATCCATCTCTAACCTTTGGGACAAAGACCCCTTTATTGGAATCGGTGCACCTTTAGTGTAATCAAGTGCTCTGGGCATGGTCCAGCCCTAGGCCTCACAGAAAAAAACAAAAACAAAAACAAAAACGAAAAACTTTGGGCTAGGATAAAATTTTATAGGCCGAAATTTATTGCTAAGTTACAGCCTATATCCATTGTTGCAAGTGCTCTTCTTTTTACTCAAAAAGTTTAATGAGTAATGGCCAATAATCTATAGTTCAATTGACGCTTCTTATATGTTTTCAACGGGTCCAAGGTTCGAACCCCTCCCCTACTTAAGATATATTTAAATAAAATAAAGAGAGCTTAATGAGTGGTTATTATAAAATATAAAACAAGAGAATTTGCAGTCTGAAATGGGCTTTAATAGGGACTTGATCTGTTCAAAATATAGAGCCACTATAGTTGATATTCTAGAGCATTATAATGTACATGTTATTACATAATGTAGGGATAAATGGCTCAAATATGGGTATTGGGCCGTGGGCTGTGTCCAAAGACATCAAGTAGTCCGATGACAGGTAATAGTGACGAAGGCCTACAAGACAATGGTCCGTGGAAGGAGTTTGGTCATGGGGAACTAGAAATGTTGTCCGAGGAGAAATACCTCCCCAGCTAAATAGAGTAGAGGACATAAGTCCAACCTTCCGTCAAGAACAAGGCAACAGACGATTATACTGGCAAGGATAAACATCAGGTGGGGATAAGACAAAAGAGAGTTGGGAAATATCTTAAAAGAAACCTGCTACCACTATATTGAATGCTCTGCAGCTAACCCCTTGGCCGCATTAATGTGGAAGTGATACTTGAATAGTAGCATTTAGTTTTACAGTTACCCACAAAGATTTCAGGAAGGTGCTAATGGGACAAGTATCAAAACCAGCCATCTGATCTACATGTGGAGGGCTGAGATGAAGTAAGGAAGGGAAATATAAAGAAGAAAAATCCCCTTACAGAGGGATCATCAGATAATCTGTAGAGAAAGCACTGTACACTCAAAAACTGTAATTTTGGATAAGTCTAAGAGAAATATATAAGAACAACCTTCCTCGGACTTTGCCGAGGAGGATTTTCCTCGCCCAAAACTGTTTGTTTTATGCTTTCTAAGAATAGCTATCCTACTCTGATCATTAGACATCTAACTCATGGAAAGTTCATTTTGAAGCCCACTCTTTACAAATTTATTGTTTTGGGTTCTTTGGGCCATTGACCTTTCTTTTGGGCTTTGGGAGCAAAAACGTGCCCTTACACATAATAATGTTTCTTAAAAAAACTATACCCTTAAGCACATGCAGAATATAAATTATGCATAATTATAATTTACTCATCCATTAGAAAATATAGAAGCAAGTTATAATACACACTCATACTTTCATTGAACAAGAGACAAAACAAGGATATAAAAAAGTTCGTCAAATACTAATGTAATGCAAACTTGTCATATAGCATACAAAGAACATCTGACCACAAATCTTTTATTTGATGACTACCTAACATGGGCCATGAGCTTTATAGCTCAATTGACACTTTCTAGTGTTTTCAACAAAGATGTCCAATTTCTATTGCTCCCTGTCCCACCTATCAAATATCCAAAAATAAAAATTCTACTTACTGTGGGGCACAATATCTTATTCATACTCCAAATGGGTTATTTTGAATGGAGTGTTCGTAGTTGTTAAATTTCCCTCAATTGCCATCCTATGAGTTCTTTCATAAGCCATCTCTAGAGTCAAACATTCCTTAAGTTCTACCAACGCATGACTTATGTCTGGCCTTTGGATAGCATATGATGGTATGCATGACATGGCTATCTCTATAGCTTTCCAGGTAGAACTGGTGTTGAATTCTCCTTCTAATCTTGGATCAACAATGTTTTGAACATCGCCCCATTCAATCAAAGGATTAACCCAATCAAGTATGCGATTGTTTTTCACAGGGCCTCTTACTATTGCAGCGTGGCCTGTGATTAGCTCAAACAAAATAATCCCAAAGCTATAGACATCGCTTTTCTTATTAAAGTTTTCAGATGCTTGAAATCTGCATGTAAAACACATATGGCTCGATAAATAGAAGAAATTCATAGCTTGATTTAATTCTACTAGTTATTACTTTCATTACTTGAACCTTAAATAATAGTCGTTGGCATCCTGATACTTTATATAACTCCCATTGGTGAAGAAAGTGAGCTGTGCATAAAAATTATAATACCATGTACTTGTAAAAACTGCAGAATTTTAAAATTTTGTTCAATTAAGAGAAATTTGTGAATTTTATAGTTATTTGATGCATTGGGTACTTGGAAATCAATGTTTGATCTTTAAAGGCAGAATATTTTTAAGTAAGGGAAAATTTTATGATAACAGGCTTAGTATGTTGCAGATTCCACTAGAACCTATAGACATAATGATGCCTAAATTCTCTTTACTCCAAATATATATACACACACAAATCAGCAGGCCTAAACACTTACGCAGGATCGAGGTATCCGGATGTGCTAGCTAGGCGAGTTGACACATGAGTCATTTTCAGTTGTGAAGTCTCTAGACAGCCCCAAATCAGCTATCTGGCTTGCATGTGTTCATTTAATAAAATGTTGGAAGGTTTCAAATCTCTATGGATTATAGGTGGCTTACAACCATTATGCAGATACTCCAACCCTGCAAACCCACCAGTAAACCATTGGTAACTTATTCTTAATATATTTGTAACTGAAATCCAACAACATTGAAGTTGAATAATCATGTAATTGATTTGTTTACAAACCATGTGCTCCACCCACTGCAATATGAATTCTCTTATTCCAAGTTAAGACATTACACTGCAGCCGAAACATATCAATTTCTCTCTAAACTGTGATGTTATAAAAAATAGCTCTGATTTCACAATTTTGCAAGAAAATTAATAATATTTGTGAGTTTTTAGTCAAACTGCACATTCCTAAGCCTAATTATATGAAATAGCAATTGTTGGTACCTCACTAAGGGGCAAGACTTAGTTACAATTTCATAGGTAGTATTCATTGTGTTTCATGATAAAATCGGACAAAATGAGACTGCCCAATGGAAAAGACTTGATACGCATATGGTATGAACTGCAACTGTTTGGTGCACTGCTCAAGCCAACATTCTTTTGATTTGACAGAGGTAACTAATAGTGGAAAAGAATGTTCAGATTCTAATATGCTTGGCTACTACTATAGGTGCTGTTATGGAGCTTGCCCTCTACTAAATCATGTTTTTAATTTGATCAAACCACAAAGGTAACTTACTGTGGGTCATATGATGAAGAGCCTTTGGACACAAATGGTAGATGGTAAATACCTGATAAATGCTGGTGTAGATTGCATTAGCCATGAACTCATATATAAGTGCCTTCTTTTCACCCTCATCACAGTATCCAATAAGAGAAAATAAGTTTCTATGATGGATTATCATTAAGAGTTGTGCCTGTATTTCAAAACAATGCTCCAATTTAATTGGATGAAAGTATTTTAGCTGCATGCTTCATGCCATCACAGTTTCAAAATTAAATTAACATTTTGAAGTAGTCAAAAGATTGGCTGCAATATTCAATCTAACCTCTACTCGAAATTCATTATAGCCTTGGTTTGATGAAGTAGAGAGCAACTTAACAGCTACTTGAGTTTCATCTTTCAGTTTTCCAAGGTACACTTTTCCAAATTCTCCGTTTCCAATGATGGTTTTGAAGTTATTAGTTATGCTCACAACCTCTGAGTAGCTATAACGTTGATTCTTTGATTTGATGTTGGATTTGGTAACCTTATCTACTGCAAGGAAGATTTGCACAACTGAAAAATGCAAAATGTATTGAAAATTTTTTGAAGCTTGTGTGGGAATATGTACTTTTTATGCTCTTCTTAATCTCTAATGTTTGTGTACTCAAATCGATTTCATCTCACATGGTATTGTTGAGGATTAAATCTAGAGTCCACTATCCTAGACAGGAATGCCAATAAATTCTCGGGCTGGTGTCACCAAATCCATCTGCAGCTACATTTTATTCATCTTTAGTTATGGTTTCTCCATGATATTTTGTCAGTGGTAAAGCTAGAGGAGGTTCTGGATTGTGTGCTCATCTATATTTTGCACATCAAGAAGAGTTGTCCAAATTTATATGGTCAGCATGGGCTCAAGATTGTATGAAGTGATCTCCCCAAGTTTGTTTGCCTTCTCAATTTGAATTCCAAGAATTGAAGAAGACTGGAACAAGACCTTTTACAAAACTGCAGGAGGTTGGGATGATATGGTTAATAATCTGTGGCACAGTGTCTGGATTGTTATTTATTTATTTGGCAATATTAGGTGACAATAGGTACGGACCAGGTGCGTGGTATTATATATATAAACTCAGCGGTGTTGTGAAGGAAAGATTCAAGTGTTCTTTAACTATTCTTGTGTAACTTGAGATCCCATGTGACTATTTGAACTCTTGACAACCTGCCCATGTATGTAAGTATTACTGTGATTAATATTATCTTTTTGGTCAAGCAAAATAGAGTATCACCACACAGTCCCAGGATGGCAATCCTCAGAAAAATAAATCCCACTGACATCATAAAGTTAGGTACAAAACAACTGAAACATGACTCAAGCAAGATTCATACCCCTGCATTGCATGAAGAGAATGTGCACACTTACCACTCAGTCACATGTTGAATGGTCCATGTATGTATTCAAAATTTTTTATCAGCTGCATTATTGGTGGTCTTGATTGTGTGGTTTGTCACGATAGCCACTAGTGAAAACTAATTAATATTCAACAGTATTTTTCTTCAATTTCCATACTTTATTTTCATGACTTTCTTAAAGGCTTTGGTGTATCACAGGAAAAATAGGACTACCTGGGACTGGATGTTACATCGCTTGTACCTCACTTCAGTGAATTGTGATAACAATTACAGAATCAGAAAATAAAGAAAGAAGTACCTCCTTGTCTTTTCCTTCTATACATAGCCAGAACACTAAAGATGAACAGAAGAACCAGGACTGCTGCTATAGATGATGCAACAACTGGAATAACAAATTCCTTTTTCTTTTTCCTCTTGCATGGAACTGACATACAAATATCTGGATTTTTGCCAACACTTGCATAAAATGCATCAAGGTAATATGCCATAGTAAGTTATTAAACATAGATAGATGGTGCTGTCATCTTGCAATTCAATTGATGTTGGAAATATAGAAGAAATCTGATTTTACATATTAGTGAACAACATATACTTTTTCTAGTATTTGGCATGTATAAAAAGCAGTTATAATTGTAAAAGAAAGAGAGAGAAAACACAAGAAGGTGAAAAAATGAAGTTAGAATATTAAGTAAATAAAATATTGGAGGAAGGAAGATAAGCTACCTCAAGACCAATTTCCCATCCCTAAACTTCTGCAGAAGATTCTCAGGAACTGAACCTGTGAGCTTTTTTCCACTTACATTACTGCAAAGATATTGTTATGCAGATCACCTCAATTTCCTTCACTGAAATTTACATTTTCAATACCAACATAAAAGCTCAACAACTTACAGTGTGTTCAAATTCGGTAGTTGTGCCAAAAATTCTGGCAGTGGCCCAGTCAAGTCATTGTATGACAAGTCCCTGAAACAGGAGTTAGCAAGATGCACAGATGTTAAGCTAAACAATTGTTTTCTTTTCTTGACAACCCGATAATCAACTACATGACTTGCATATAGAATTTCCAAGTAAAAATTCCTCAAATCAAATCCCACAAATACACACTCCAAGCATTAACACCTTCGGCAATTAAGGGTTCCATTATCCACCTGCCGATTGGTAATCTCAAGCTAGCAGATTGTGTTTCTGGACCTGCTGGTGTCTAGCTATCAATATTGTATAGTATCTGAATGCTAAATATCAATCACAATTCAGATTAAGACTCACAAGAACTGCATTGATTTGAGATTGGAGAACAAAGATGCAAGCTCCCGTCAGATTGCTTGAGCTCAAGTTCCTGCTTGTCATAATGAAAGAAGGAAGATTTATTGCCATTTTTTGAAAGATAATTTGCAATTAAAACAAAATTATTCTTATTTTTGGGGAGGAGATGTGTTTGAACATTCCATCAAAATGAAACAAATTTAGTCAAATATCAGAAGGCATGACAGAACCTTTTTTTTTTAGTTGAATTTGAAAGGAGTCTGTTCCATTGTCACATTTCCTAAAATGATGCATCATATTGTCATATCAGTTAATATGATGGCCCATTTTATGTGCCTCCAAGTTAAGGAGAATTTTTTTTTTCCCATTAGACAATATATTAATTGAAATATCACAGCATGTGTCAACACAAGTTTTGATGTTTTGGAACTTCACTTACAATGAGATGATCATTGGATGATTGTTGTGACTGCATTTCAAACCATCCCATGAGTATTCACTGGGGAGACATGGATTGCCTTGCCAGTTTCTAGACACATTGTACAGTTTCTTGATGCACATGATAGCTTCAACTATAGTTTTTTTTTTTTTTTTAAATAAAAAATAAAAAGAAAGTGAGACAGAAAGAAGAAAGATGAAAAGCCACAATTATATCCGACATTTCCAGAAGTTGAAACATATATGACTTTGCTATGATAATCAATTTCTAAAATGTAGCATTAATGATGTTCAAAGTGAACCAACAGTTGCAAATTCTATGGTGGCTAGCAACAATGCAAGTCATGATACCAAGCCATTTCATCAAAACTATGAAATAATTTGAAATTTTCTTTTGCTATTAATTAACGAACTTGTATGATCCTATTCTATTTTGGCATGGAGAGATAAAAAAACATGGGAGTAACACAGATTTCATTGATAGATGAAAACTATTGACAAGGTGTAAAAGTGTGGTGGCTCTAATAAAAGTTTCATAACAAGGTTTTATCAACTTAAACTACTGCACTAAAGTTTTTGATTTCTATTTTGGCAACAGACGAAGGCTCATCTGGAAAATCTTCTTGATGGAGCAAAGCTCAATATCAAACCTTCCTATGCTTAGAAACTATAATCACATATGGCAATGTCAACTTAAACTAGAATTTTCCATTTAGAAAAGACTCACTTATTAATTACTGAAAGGAACATCACCAATGTTCTAAGGTCTTATTGTATCAGCAATTGAAGTATCTCTTCTTTTTATTAGTTAGAAGCAAACTGAGCATAATCTGTCCTCACAAGAAAATAGAAAAGAGAAGAAAGCATACCATCATCTATGGCAGCTATTTTATATGGGAGCTCTATTGACTGAAAAAACTCAAGAGCATTGAGGATTGGAGGAAGCTTAGTTCCCTCAGCTGCATATATTGAAAAGTGAATCCGCTTTCCACTAATTGGTGGATCATTTTGGACTATGGTTCGTGGGGTTCAGATGATCAAGTTTAACAGATACAGTCAGATTGCGCTCATTATTCAAATTAATTGTCAATTCCCTCTGTTGGCCAGCTTTAAGCTTCTCAATCTCAGCAAAAGTGAAAATAAGCATAATATTTTGAAAGAGAATCTGGTGGACTCCAGTATAAGCTCAGGGGAGTGGTAGCATTCTGTGTTTTGGCAGCAGTCCTCAACACTACATCTGGTAATTTATAAGGGTTATCATTGCTTGGGGAATAAACGGTTGAGTTTGTGGCAACTGGGATCCAATTGTCAAATAGTAAAGGGCTCCATATGCGAACATAGACATCATATGGGTACCTAATTGAAAAAAAGAAATAATAATAATTCAGATTGTGCCAGAACAAGATGATATTGAACAACATTATTTTTTTAATAATTGACGAGCATGAAAAGGTAACTGGAAAGTTAAAATACTGTTGTCACGGAAAAATTAATGAAAAGCAGCAAGGTGGATCTTAACATGTAAGTTTGAGAACATATAACAGCATATATGATAATCCTGAGTGGTGTAAGAGTTATCATAAAATCAAAGGCATGCAATAAAATTCTTCATATGCAATGGAATAAGTTATAGCCATGCCACTGAAGATGAATATTAAGTGTCAGAAAGCAGTTACCTAAGACACACATTTTCAGAATAATGTCAAGGGAACATGAATAATGTCATAATAATAATAACAACGAAATGCATCAGAATTTCAGAACACCCCATGTCTTTTTGCAATAAAACTGGCACTAATATTACTAAGACAAATTTTCAAACAGCTTAAGGTCCAAAAATTGTTGATTTAACACCTACCTTTTTTGTGATCATGCGGACTTCCACGCTAACAGGAAAATGTATGTGAAAGCCAAAATGTTGGGTTTTTTTTTTTTTTTTTTTTTTTTTTTTTTTTTTTTAATTTTGGTCGTTTAATGTTTGTGCTTATTCAGATGTTAATTTTTTTTTATAATCAAATTGCAGTCTATACTAAATGAAAGCTATTACACAAGTAACATTCAATTATTCATCCACTACAAGTTTCTAGATAGCCTCCTTTTGTTTAACAAATTCACTCTGATCAAGGACCCATATCAGACGTACAATTAAACAGACAACCTAGACCAAATATCTTGTATAAAACTTATAAGTTTGATCACCTTCAAAAGCTAAGGCAATAGGGACCAAGTAAAAAAATAAGAATGGAACATTCACTTGGCGAATTGCACGCAGAAAAATAGAGAATCAATCAACCACTGAATAAATCTTGTTAAAGATGTTATGGGTCAAGACTTAAGAGTTAAGAGACCCAAACAAAATGAATGTCCATGTAATTGTACAACAAGCAAGTTAATTTGGTGTTAAACTGTTAATCTAGAGTTTTCTTGTACGTAAACTCTACTTTGGATTCCTACTTCATTGTAAAAAGCTATTTGTCGTTAAGATGCAGCTATCAATGACTTTCTGCTATAGACATAGTCAAATCAAAATATGTTAATTCTTACTTTCACTCGATTACTCAACAACTTTAACAAATCTAAAATATCTGAACTGCTTTGTGCTGTGGGTACTGGGTAGGAATTGCTGTATTCATGGATAACAATATTTTTCACCCAAAAAAAAAAAAATATATATATATATATATATATATATATTAACACATTTGTTTTGTACTTAGTCGGATAATTGCAAGGAATCAACCTCCCCAAAACAAATTGCGTAACTGGTAAGGCAAACTATCATGACTTCTCCTAAAGCCCATTAAAATGTAAGAACTTTGTGCACTAGATACAACCTATCTATCATGACTTCTCCTCAAGCCCATAAAATGTGGGAACTTTGTACACTAAATACGACATTGTACTCAATTAGATTATTGGATTTGTCGAAACTGAAGACATAATTCCAAAGTCGAAATAGAAGGTACTCCCAACCCACTTTTTATTCGACACAAACAAAAATGATATTGGATAATGAGCAATGACGGTTACACGATTGTATGCACACTTGTGTATACGTACACGTTGATGTTCAACAAGTATTTGCCTTAGATAAAGGGGGCAGGTCTAGTTTCAGGAGGATATATACCTTATATGCACTATCGAGCCAATTTTGGACCCCGACATACAAGTAGAACTTTGGAATTGGATTTCTGTTCTAACTTTTACATGGAAAGAAACCCCTAATTCAAACTGGCTATAAAGTAACGATGACTGAGAGGAAATAAAAAATGCATAGACAAAAGAGTGAATTTGGTAATGATGGAGTGTAAAACTCATATTTTATACTATCAAATAAAAGATTGTTACATAAGCATTTTACTTAAAATTCAATATATCATATCACACGTAATAACATCTTAATAAATTCTCAATTTAGTTAAATTTATATATGGATATTATAATTGATTGGACGTGACTGTGTTTATTTTTAAATACGTGATAAAATGATGTGACAGGTTAGGATTGAAAAAGTAAAACATGCATAGACAAAAGAGTGAATTTGGTAATGATGGAGTGTAAAATTCATATTTTATACTATCAAATAAAAGATTGTTACATAAGCATTTTACTTAAAATTCAATATATCATATCACACGTAATAACATCTTAATAAATTCTCAATTTAGTTAGATTTATATATGGTTATTATAATTGATTGGACGTGACTATGCTTATTTTTAAATACGTGATAAAATGATGTGACATGTTAGGATTGAAAGAGTAAAACATGAATTTTACACCACATCCTTACAAAATTTAATCTCAAAACAAAATTGGCTAACCGTGTTTTCAAGGTTAATTACGTGCCAGGATTATTATCAACAGCCAGTTTTCTTCTGGCATGTTCATTATCTCCTCTAACTAATTCCCTGTTGCCAAGAGTAGCTATCACCAAAATGACGACAAACCATGCTTTCTGAACCAAAATCGAATATAGATCACTATCCATGTTGATATTTCGTGCCATATTATGCCTACTCAGAAGGAAGATATTTGAGTAGTACTTATATATATTTATGAGTGCCTACCAACAATGGCTTATCAGCTTATGTTACTCTCCTTCTGAGCAGTACTTACAACTTATTTATGAGTGGTTAGTGACAATGGCTTATATTAATAGCAGACCCCCATTTAATGTGAAAGCAATAAGGATCAACACTCTCTTTGAATGACAATTAGGGTCAAACAGTGAATTTCTTGTCTTCAAATTCGTTGTTCCTATTGTCTAAACACTTTTTTTTTTTTCAATTTCTTGAATATGACATTTCTTAATTACAAGCGTAACCGCTGGGCAAGGGGAAAAACATAATCTAAGGGCGTTGAGTTTTACAAGAATGTTCTAAAGCATTGAAGTGTAGCGGTCTTTGTTTATATTTTCATAGGAGTGTTCCTTTCTAGAATGAATAACGTACTTTTTGTCATGGACCTATAATAACTTCCAATCACAAAAAAAGATTTGAAGGACAAAATAATTTTAATAAGTTTAAGGATACAAATAATTAATATGTTAAATTGAGATTAATGCATAATAAAAGTAGTATCAGTGATGAACCCATGTAAAATTAAGTGATGTTACTCTCATCCGTTATTGACTGTGTAAAATTGGGTGTATTGATATATTGAAAAAATTTATTTATTTATCAAACCTTATTTTTAAATGGAATAAAAATACGAGATTGCATGAATTTCATCAACCTTTTATCCATTGTTAAATTTGGTAAAACAAAGAATGTGAGTAATAAATATATTTTTAAACAACGCCCTTGAAATATTGGTTAGCAAAAAAGCCTATTTCAAATTATTATATATGCGATTCTCAAAAAAAAAAAATATTTTTTTAAATTTTACTGAAATCTTATTTACTTATTTATTGAAAATTGAAGAAAAAAATTTTGTTTCTAAAATAAGTAAAGTTAATTGTATATAAACAAATTAGTTATAAAATTAAAGAAAAAAAAATGTAATCCTTTGTTTACCGTGGCAACTAGAAGTCTAGAACTATATAACATATATATGGTTATTTTGAAGAGGGACTCACACGGCAGGAGCTAGCTAGGCCCAAATTGAAGCTCACTATCACAAGAATGGTTGTACAACTTTTCCAAAAAACTTAAATAGGACAAGTTACATGCGGAAATACATTGATTTTTGAAGTGACGAGTACTCTTGCCCTAAAGAGGACTTTGAAGTTTGAAGTCTAAAACCCACATGCACGCCATTGAATATATTGCAATCGTTTAATTAGTCCTTTTTTAGAATTAGAATGACGCTGTTTCTCCTATACTATACTGGCCTAAACGAAGGTGTCATTAGGGCTTCTCAATTAGTAACCACTAATCACCTGCCTAATGTGCTACAAAGTTCTACAAAATATGTAAACGCAACTTTTATCACAATTTTGACTTGGTTGATTGTGAGCAGACTTGACAGACGGATTAGGTTGGGTCAAGGCCATTTGAGTTCAGGTCATATTAGGTTTAGACCATAAACGAGTTCACCCTTTCATTGTAAAATTAATTACCTTTTATGCTTTTACTCTTTTCACTATTCATGTTTCATGTCTTCTTCTTACTGCAACCTTTTAATTATTTTATTTGTTTGTTTTTTTCTTCAATCCTAAGCAAAGATGAGCTTCAAAACGAACTTGTATTAATGAGAGGAAAAAAAAAAAAAAAACTTGTCATTGGGATATTCTAATTGGGTTTTTCACCGGGGAAACTACTTATTTAATTGATTCAACCAACATAGTATAGACTATAGAGAAGAATTTTATAATTATGTCCAAATTTCAAATTTACATTTATCATATTTTAAATTTTCTACAAAGATTACCACTAAACAAAGAAATTTATAAATGATGGGAATGTAAATCTCACTATTTGTAAAATTCTTTCTATTTAGCAATTTCTTCATCAAAATACACAAGAAATAAATTCATTACATCATATAATGAAACAAAGAAAGATAATTACACCAACATTCCTTAAGGTATACTGAAATGAAAATCCCCCAAACATTTTGTTTAAAGAAAAATGCTAAAAGTATTATAAGTTTTACTACATAAAACTTACAAACTGATGTGACAATAAATGTGATTGATGAACTTTAACAACCTCAACTAGTTTTTTGAATTGTCTCGATGATATTTGCAGCCTAGCATAGTGAGGGGAAACAATATCATAAGTTAACAAACGTTTGAAAGAATTATATAAACTAGCATCTCGAGTTTTATAGACTCGATTTCAATCTAAAACTTGAGGGTTAAAGACTCAATTCCCACTTGGTGAGTTGGCAGTATGATGCCACATAGATCTTGAATTCTAAAAAGCAAAACTGAGTCTCGAAGACTCGATTTTGGAGAGGAATAGAGCAAGAATGATCTGAAGAAGAATAGCAGAAGAACAGAGGAAGAACAGATCTGAAGAGGTGTCTAGAGCTCTGAAGAACAGAGAAAGAACGAAGAGATGATCTAGTCAATTGAACGCTAGGTGAGCCGATCCGATTGATTGGACGATTGAACGCTAGGTGGGCGATTGGATGATCTGGTCTTCTGATCTGCAGTGTTGAAGAACGAAGAACGAGGCCAAAATTGGAAATTAGCACTGTTTGCCAAACAATATTATTAGTAGGCACTATTTTCAAACTATTTATATTACTAACATCTTGAGTTTAAAAGACTCAATTTAGGGCTTATAAATCGAGTCTTTAAGACTCGATTTTAGTGTTCGGATCACATCTGATGTGGTGTGTTTTTCACATGGCGTCCACTTGGAAATCGAGTCTCTAAGATTGGATTTATAAGCCGACCATTTACAAAACAAGTATAATGTTTTAAGCACAATCTTTACACCTTCTCTTCCTCTCTCCCTACTCTTTGTTTTGTTCTCTCCTTTCTTTGTCTCGGTCCATCTCTCTCAGATCGGCATGGAGGGTGTGGGTTTGTGGGGATCGGCATGGTGGAGGGTGTGGGTTTGTGGAGATCAGCGTCTGTGGTGGACATTGGCGTTTGAGTTCGAGGTTGAGGTATGGGTCACGGTGGTTGCTGGGTGTGGAATCGATGAATCGATGGTTGGGTTATGAAATCGGTGACTGGGTTGTGGGAATCGGTGGCTGGGTTATGGGATTCGATGACTAGGTTGTGGAGTCAGTGATTGAGTTGTGGAGTTGGTGATTGGGTTGTTAGTATCGGTGAGTGGGTGAGAAATGGTGAGTGGGTTGCAGGTTGTGTAGGTTTGGGTTTTGGTGGGTCATTACGTGGCGGAGTTCGGTTTGTTTGGGTTTGTGGGTATGGATTTGGCAATGGTGATGTTGTTGGATTTTAGGTGGTGGTGGTGGCTGCTGTGCTGTGGGTGAGTTTTCTCTCTCTCTCTCTCTCTCTGGTGAGAAGGTGGTGTGCTTAAAACATTATATTTGTTTTGTAACAAAAATAGATCCACCTTAAATAATTTGTTTAAAAAAGAAACAAGTGAAGCAATTGGAGAGTTTGGAAGACAAAAGACGAGAATGTTACTATTACCTCGGACAGAGTTGGGGTTTTGTCGCTTTGAGGCTCCGCCATTGATGGAAGAGAAAGCAATCTACAACTAGTACCAACACAGTAGCTCAAGTCAAAGAGGCAGCCAAGCTATGAATGAAATGAGAAAATGTGTGTCTGTGTGTACCGTACTTATAAATCGAGTCTTAGAGACTTGATTTTTAGATGGACTCCATGTGGAAAAAATGTCACACCAGACATGATCAGAACACTAAAATCGAGTATCAAAGACTTGATTTATAAGCCCTAAATCGAGTCTTTTAAACTTGAGATGTTAGTAAAAAATATAGTTTTGTAACAATGCCTACTAATTATATTGTTTGGCAATCAATGTTAATTTCCAATTTTGGCCCGAAGAGTGAAGAACAAAGAAGAAGAAGGAAAAAATAAAAAGGTGAAACTCGAGTTCCATGTGGATATTTTTCCACATCAGATGCCACCACTTACAAATCGAGACTTAGAAACTCGAGTTTTATCTTGAAACTTGAGTTTTATCTTGAAACTTGAGTTTTATCTTGAAACTTGAGTTTTAAACACTTGAGATACTAGTTTCCCACATTATTTTGAAACGTGACAACTAACAAAATGGTTTGATATTTAAGGTTATTTGGAAAAAAAAAAATTCTTTATATTTGGTAACATATCGGTTTGTAAGTTTAATATAGTAAAAATTGTAGTAGTTGTAGCACTACTCTTATATAAATGACACTCTATGTGAGGTTTCTATAAATACAACAAAATTGTCCATGCCTTCTCACAATTTTACTTCCCTAGCAAATTTTTTATTTTTTATTATTATTATTTTTTTATTTCATTTGTACAAACCTCAAGTTGTGGAGTGTCATTTACACAACCTAAAGGGAGAAGTGTCATTTCGTGCAGAGTTTGGGTAAGATTTTTTTTTTTTTTTTTAATAATAAAAAAGGAAATACTTTGCTAGGAAAGTCAAACATTGATTTATTTGTCACATGGGAAATGCTAACGGATGCCCTTAAGACAATGGTTAACAATCCATTTAAAGAAAGTTTTTATAGGAAAAGAAAAAAAAAGAAAAAAAAACAACTAATGTTTTGACAGTTTTTTTCATTTCCCATAAAAGTGGTGTCAAAACTTTCTTAAAATAGATTGTTAACCATTACCCTAAGGGCACTCGTTAGCATGACCTTTGTCACATTTATATAAATCTCAAAGAAATGTGTCATTTCATCCAATGTTTGGGGTGGAGTATTTTTTTTTTTTTTTTTTAACAAGGGTGTTTAGAGCTTTTGAGAACTTGACTATTCCCTTAAACGTGCATAGTCATCCTGTCCTATATACACCACATAATTACAAGTAGACCAAGTAAACGGGTTGGGTAAGATCAAGTTTGGATTTGATTAATCGAGTTATGGGTTAGATCAGGTTTAGTTATTAGGGTAAAAATTCTTGGGCTAGTTATTGCTGCTAGGTTGTATATGTTGGTCAAGGCTGATCCAAGGCCTAAGGCTCCACAACAACAAAGAAAATTCCCTAGGAAAAAAGGCCCATTCTCCCATTGTAAAAGACCCAAAATTTTATTAAAATATAAAATTTTTTAAATGATTGTGCACTTTTTTTTTCTTTTATAAAAAAAAAGAAAAAAAAAGAAAAAAAAAAAGAGTGATGTTAAAGATACCATAAATTTTACTATAGGCTTACATATTGACGTGTCACCAATCAATATATATATAAAAGCAGGGACCTCATACGAGAGAGCATGAGGTTCTGCCATGTGGCACTCTGTTAGAGTGATTTGCTTTTAGCTTTTGTCTCTTTCTTTTTCTCTTTTTTTTTTTTATCCCAAATTTGCTTTAATCAATTACAATTATTCAATATTTCCCTCTAATATTTTCAATAAACTCTCATTCCTCATTTATTACTTCAACTCTCTATCAATTCTGTTCAAGTGTCCCACGTATTATATATTATCCATCCACTCACAAGACTTCTCATCTCCTTATTAAAACACAAAATGGTTAACAATTCTCCCTTTATTTACTTTCCCATTAAATCACATTCATTATTTTGGCCCTCCTTTAACTCTATTCTTTTGGGCTCTTCCTCTCCTTATCAAAACCTTCAATGCCTGCCCCTTTGGAATTAAAACCCATTCATTTTTTATTATTATTTATATATAGATTTCCAATTCTCTCTCCACCCCTGAAGAAGTCGCCAAAGTACAAGCAGAGTTGGAAAGTCCCTTTGAGGTGAGTTTTGCCTTTTTTGTTTTCCCCTCCATCTTCATTGGTTTGTTTGGTACAAATTACATTTTCTCCCATTATGCAAAAGATTAAATGTTTGATATTAACGTTATAAAAAAATCTAATTGCTTGCTGCTGGACAAAGGAAAGTGTTGCGGTAATACAAAGGATGCAAGTGTAAAGCGTTTGTAGGTGGCTTTTTGTGTAATGGGTCTTTCAAAAATATATTATTATTGTTTTACAAGGCTCACAGCATGATATATTATTGTTCAATTCTTGATTCATTTGGAATATTAAAAAATGTGATAAAAATAACATAGATAGATAAAATAGGAAAGCAACTAGACCATGTTGATTTATTTTATAAAATGTCAATGTTTATGCATATTTCTTTTGTGCATTTCTTTATATTCAATTATATAAACATTTTAAATGTTCTAAAAAACTCTTTAAATTGATTAGAATGGAGAAGGTTAATATATGAAGCTCAAGAAGTATTGCCAAGATAATAGGGATGATCTTTAGCGTTAGGAAATCAGTCAATACTGCATTACTCTCGGGTATGACTCAAAAAATGGTATATGCATATAACTCTTTTGGTTTTTTTTTTTTTTTGGTATGAATTTTGATGTAAAGTAAGGAATAAGTTTTTCATGGCCATACTTCTTACTTGGATGTTTTCCAATGACTCTTTGTAATGTACACATTTTGATTACTTAAAATTTTCTTACAGATGTCTAAAGTTAAATTTTTTGTTTAGGCTTGGTGCATTACAAAGAGGTTCCCTCTTCTCAACAATGTCCAACTCTCTATTCACAGTCATTGTAACTATTTTCCTTTTATGTAATAAAAGAAGTGTTTGTCTTCAGCTTGCTAAGTTGCTAGGTTCTTTTTCTATGATCACAGGTTTAAATGTTGTGCTTTGGGTGAAAGCCAAATACCTTGAAGAGTTAGGCGGTTCCAAAGCTACTAAATGAATCTTCAGAGAACAAGAGTAGTAAAGTTGATTTGGAAGAACCATGATTTTCTTAAAATCAATCAATGTCCATGTAACTAAATTTCAATAAGCAATGAGTAAAAAGTATAAATTCTTTTGCTCAGAAGTGTTTCATTTTTTTTCCCTCTGACTTCTCTATGAGATGGGAATTTGGCATATAGTTACAAATTTTCCGGGAAAATTGGCCCGCTATGAGTTGTCATTTCCGTATTGCACATGTATGATATTCCAATTATGTGATTTTTTAGAAATTATGATGATATTCCAATCAGTACCTCAGCATAATAAAGCGATTCTTCATTATTCCATGGAAACACAAAAAGAAACGTTGGTGTCAAACCAAATTTAGCATATGAGCATATGCATGATCTAGATATTTACATAATTTACATAACTTATTTACAAAAGCATAGACTATATGATAAATTGCAAACTAAATCATGTTCAAATGCACACATCTAAATGTTGCTTTGACCATGGTGTCATTTCTCTTTCCTAGAACAATTCAGGATAAAAAAAAAGGACATTTATAAACAGTTTTGTCTTGAATAAGTTTGCATTTTATAAAAGTAAACTGTTTATAAATGGAGTTTATAAAAGCAAACTGTTTATTATGCCAGTTAACAATTATTAACTGCTTAGCTTACAAAATATATATTACATTAAATCAATTATGAATAATGCTAGAAATATAAACTATTTTACAAAAAAAATTATAAACTACTGATGTGATGAGTGTTTATTGGTAAAGGAAAAAATAATATTAGTGATGGGCCTAGATGAAAACCAATAAGAGATTGGTCACATCAACATTTTGTAAAAATGTTATAAAATAGTTTGTGTCTGTAGCATTACTCATTAATTATACTCCATTAGAAAAAAGACAAAACTTAGGTACAATACTTTAGATACTGTTTTTTAGGTTCCTCTCTTAAGATTTAGCCATGCAGCTACTTAACTTAAAAATACACTAGGTTCTCATAAGAAAAAATTCATATAGCAGAATCTTAAAAGGAGAACCTAAGGAACAGCACCTAAGTACTGTACCTAAGTCTTGCTCTTAAAAAATAATTATATAATTTTGAGTTTAAGACTAATAGTTATAAATTCCATGTACTTATTTCTTCTTTCACTTATCAATAAATATAAATAAATAAATAAAAGATCAAAATTTCCCGTGCATCGCGCGGGTTTACAGCTAGTTATCTAAAAAAGTAAATCCAACACTCATTAATTAAGTTGTTGAAGTTCATCAATCACAGTGTCATTATCATCTTTAGTATTTTTATTTTTAATATCTAGCAAGGCTTCCAAAATTGGAGAGCAATAGAAATTTAACCCAATTGAAACCGTAAAATATTTATAAAAAAAATGTTGCAAATGTGTTAGATCATCAATGATGGCTATCTCCACTGATAGTTTGAGACTTTAATTTTTATAAACTAATCACCTACAAAGTCACACATCAAATAATATCTATCTATCTATCTATTTCTCTTAAAAAGAAGATATAAAATTAAAATTTAGATTACAAATTTAGTTAACTATGCATAGTCATGTATCCAAGTTAAAGTAAGTTTCTTTTTAAAAAAATAATATATATTTTAGTTCTTTTTGTTAAAATTTATGCTTTAACTATGATATTTAATCCTCTTTATGAAATTAACCTTGGTTTAGTTAGTATTGTTCATCAATTTATGTATTTAATGCATCAAATTAGACTTAATTTAATTTGTATTAAAAATTTTAATTAATTAATGTTTACATATAAAAGGCCTCACATAAATTTTTTGATTTACACCTCAAATTATGTTGGGCCGGCATGATGTTGGTGGCATGTTGATGAGGTTGTGATAAACCAACATAAGAGGGTCTGAAAATGGCTTTGACTGCATCATAATATGTCCCAACATTTTTTTTTTTTGAGAAAGATATGTCCCAACATTTAGAGCCATTGAAGTGGTCATTCTAGTGCATTTTCTATTCCTATTCCAAGGCACTCATTTATCATTAAATTAATGTTTCTTAAAAAGGGAAATAATGTTAACCACATTCAAAATGCAAATTATGCATAATTATAATTTACTTGTCCATTAGAAAGTTATATATGCATACATTATAAAACACAAACATGAAAAAAAAAAAAAAAAAAAAGATATAAAAAGTTCATAAAATATGCCAAGAGTTTCATAATTTAATTGACACTTTCTACTGTGTTTAATGAAAATACCCAGGGTTCAAATCCTCCCCCAACAATCAAATTATCAAAAAAAAAAAAAAAAAGTTCATAAAATTCTAATGTGATATAAACTCGTTATATATTATATAAGACACAATTAACCACTCTTCTTTTGTTTAATTACTACCTAGCATGGGGAGCTATATCTGATTCATACTCCAAATGGGTCATTTTGGAAGGAATTCTCGAAGTTGTTTTATTCCCCTCAGTTTCCATCCTTTGAGTTCTTCCCCAAGCCATCTCTAGAGCCAAACATTCCTTCAATTTTGCCAACACATGATTCATGTCTGGCCTTTGGATAGCTAATGATGGTATACATGACATGGCTATCTCTATAGCTTTCCAAGCAGAATTAGTGTTGAATTCCCCTTCTAATCTTGGATCAACAATGTTTTGAACATCACCCCTTTCAATCAAAGGATTAACCCAATCAAGTATGTGATTGTTTCTCACAGGGCCTCTAAGTATTGCAGGGCGGCCAGTGATTAGCTCAAACAAAATAATCCCAAAGCTATAGACATCACTTTTCTTATTGAAGTTTCCAGATGCTTGAAATCTGTAAATAAAACACAAGTGACTAGATAAATACAAGAAATCCATACCTTGATTTAATTTTGCTGGTTATTTCTACCATTATATCCTATTTGCACTCAATCATTAATAGCAGTTGGAATCCGGATGCTTTGGACAACTCCCACTAGTTAAGAAAGTGATATGTTCATCCAAATATTAATAAGATGTACTTGAAAAAAAAAAAAAAAAAAAAAAAGAAACCAAAAAATTTGACAAATTCTGTGCAATTAAGAGAAGTTGTAAATTTTAAAATTTTGGATGCGGTGAGAACTTGGAATTCAATGTGGTGATCCTTAAGGGCAGAACATTTTTAAGTAGTAAAATTTTAGATAAAAAGCTTAGTGTATTGCAAATTCCATTAGTAGGTCTAAATGCTTACTGAGGATCAAGGTATCCCAATGTGCCAGCTGGGTGAGTTGACACATGAGAATCACTTTCAGTTGCAAAGGCTCTAGACAGCCCAAAATCAGCTATCTTGGCTTGCATGTGTTCATTTAATAAAATGTTGGAAGGTTTCAAATCTCTATGGATTATAGGTGGCTTGCAACCGTTATGTAGATACTCCAACCCTGCATCTCCATCAAAAAACCATTGTAAACTTTTATTCAAGAAAAAAAAAAAATCAATTATAAAAATATTGATGATTAAAAATCATGTAATTGATTAATTTGCAAACCATGTGCTGCATCCACTGCAATGTGAAGTCTCTCGTTCCATGTCAAGACATTTGTGTTTGTAACTGCAGTCAAAACATATCAATTTTTCTCTTTTAGCTGAATTGTTATTGAAAATAGCTCTGGTTTTGCAATCATTCATAAGACATACACATTCCTAAACCCAATTATAGGAAACAGCAACAGCATTTCAGTTATATAAAGCTTAGATTGGCTAGTTGGCACCTCACCCTTCCCCTTTTTGGCCTGTTTTAATTTGGTCTGATGTTTCAAATAGGTGTATCATGAAAAGAGTAAATGTCTCTGGATAGTTCTCAGGCTTTTCATCCTTTTTTTTTGTAATCTTTTTTCTGCCTCTCCACATTCTACTATATTTAGATAGCACCATAGTGGCTTCACTAAGGTGCAAGACTTAGTTACAGTTTCATGCTAAGAGCAAGCAAAATGGAACTACCTATGCATTTGGTATGAGTTGCACTTTGTTAGCAGGCTTGCCCCATACTTAATCATGTTTTTGATTTGATAAAGGTTACGTATAGTGAGTCAAAGAATGAAGTTCCTTTGAAGAAAAATGGTAAATACCTGATAAATGTTGGTGCAGATTGCCATTAGCCATGTACTCATATATGAGTGCCTTCCTTTCACCCTCATCACAGTATCCAACAAGAGAAACCAAGTTTCTATGATGAACTATCATCAAGAGTTGTGCCTATATTTCAAAACCAGTTCTACAATTTAGCTGAATGAAAATCTTTTAGCTGCATGCCTTGTGTCATCACAGCTTCAATTTAAAATAAAATTTTCAAACTAATTGAAAAGACTAGCAACACCTAACCTCTGCTTGAAATTCCTTATAGCCTTGGTATGATGAAGTAGAGAGAAGCTTAACAGCAACTTGAGTTTCATCTTTCAGTTTTCCAAGGTACACTTTTCCAAATCCTCCTTCCCCAATGATGGTTTTGAAGTTATTAGTTATGCTCACAACCTCAGAGTAGCTATACTGTTGATTCTGTGATTTGATACTGGATTTGGTAACCGTACCTACAGGAAGGACTATTTTCATTATTGTAACATGTAAAGTTATCTTATCAAAAAAAAACATGCAGAGTTATATTAAAAAATATTGTGGGTTGTGTGGGAATATGTACAGTTTATGTTCTAATTCTCTCGTGTTTGTGTCCTCAAATCTAGGTCATCTTAAACAGAATCGTTACTAGGATTCAATCCGAAGTCCACCTATCCTAGACACAGGGTGCAAATAAACTCTCGGGAATGTGTAACCAAATCCACCTTGTAAGGACACAAGGAAAAGGGCTAGGTCATCTCAAGTATGTAATTATTATTGCGGAGAATGAGTGCATTTACCACTCGTTCACATGTTAAAGTGTCCCTGGATGTATTCAATTGTCAATCAATTGCATAATATGCTTTCATGATCGTGTGCTTGGTCACAACGGCCTCTGGTGAAAATTAATTAGTGTTTTATATATTTTCTTTGATTCTATAATTTATTTTCATAATTTTCATTGAGGCTTGGGTGCACCACAGGAAAAATAGGACTAGCTAGGATTGGGTACTACATCTCTTGTAAACAACCTCACCTCAGCGAATTGTGATGACAATTACAAAAGTAGAAAATAAAGAACTACCTCCATGTCTTTTCATTCTATAGATAGCCAGAGCACTAAAGATGAATAGAAGGACCAGGACTGCTGCTATTGATGATGCAATAACTGGAATAACGAGCACCTTTTTCTTCTTTCTGTTGCATGGATCTGACAGACAAAGATCTGGATTTTCACCGAAACTTGCATAAAGTGCATCAGGGTAATATGCCATTGTAAGTATATTATCAAACATGGATGGTGTTGTCATCATGAAATACAAATTAACATTGGAAATATAAAAGAAATTGTATTACAAATCAGTGAACAAGTGAACATATACTTTTTTTAGTATTTAGCATGTACAGAAGCCACATATAAAAGGGAAAATATAAAAATCAAAAGAAAATGACAAAATGAAACTAGAATTTTTAAGAAAATGAAATATTGGAGGAAGGAAAATAAGCTAACCTCAAGACCAATTTCCCATCCCTAGACATTTTCTGAAGAACCTCAGGAACAGAACCTGTGAGCTTGTTCCCACTTAAATTACTGCAAAGATAGTGTTAGGTAGATCACTTCAATTTCCTTGCCCAAAATTAACGTTTACAATACTAAGGTCAAAGAACAACAACTTACAGGGTGTTCTAATTCTGCAATTGTGCCAAAAATTCTGGCAGTGACCCAGTTAAGTCATTGTATGACAAATCCCTGAAAAAGGAATTAGGAAGGATTTAACTAAACATATCCATAATCATTATGCTAAATAATTGTTTTAATTTTTTGATGACTTGATATTCAACATTTGCATATAAATCACTTTCCAAGTGAATATTCCAGGGATCAAATCCCAAAAATACACTTTTCAAGCTTTAACACCATCGGCAATTAAGGATCCCTCATCCATGAGCCAATTGGTAATCTCAAGCTGGCAGATGGTGTTGCTGGACCAGCCAATGTCAAGCTAGCATTATCTTATAGTAACTGAATGCCACATATCAATCACAAATAAAATTAAGACTCACAAGGACTGCAGTGCTTTCAAATTGGGGAATGAAGTTGCAATCACACCTGTCAAATTGCTTGAGCTCAAGTTCCTGTTTGTCATTATGAAAGAAGGAAAATCTGTCGCCAAGATTTGAAAAATAATTTGCTATTTAAACAAAATTATTCTCATGCAATTAGGGGACACCCACCAACCAGGGGAGGCACTATGTGTTTGAATGTCAAAATTCATTCAATCAGTTAAATATTAGAAAGCATGACAGAACTTTTTTTTTCCTTCTCTTTGATTACATATGAAAGGAGCATGTTCCATTGTCTCATTTCCTATAATAAAGCATCACATTTTCATCTTAAGTACAATGAGGATCCATTTTATGTGATGCCTCCAAGTTAATGAGAATCTTTTCCCATTAGATGATATTTTGATTGAAATTCCAGAGCAAACCACTATTAGGATATGGTAAATTTAATTATTTGACCAATTCTTCTAACAACCACAACACAAGTTTTGATGTTTTGGAAGTGCACTTACAGTGAGATGATCCTTGGAGGATTTTTGTCACTGCAGTTCAAACCATCCCATGAGAATTCACTTGGGACACATGGATCGCCTTGCCAGTTTTTAGTCACTCTGTACCGTTCCTTGATTTCCATGATAGCTTCAACTATTTTTTTTAATTGGGGAAAAGAATTCATAGATGATCATTCATAAAGAAAGTCGGAGAGAGAGGTGGGTGAATTCAATATACAAAATGAAACAGAAATATGAAATGTGATAGTCAAATCCAAAATTAACAACCTTTTTTTTTTTTTTTTTTCTGTTGAGTAAATATGCAGCAGTTGAACAAATATGCCTTTGTCTGATGATGAATTTCCTGAATGTATCATGCATGATGTTCAAAGCAAACTACCTACAATTGCAAATTCCATGATGAACAATAACAATGCAGCTCATGATATCATGTCATTTCATCAAAAAATTGAAATAACTTGAAGATTTTTTTTGCAGTTAATTAATGAACATGTATGGCCATATTTTGGCATGGATAGATTAAAAAAGATATGGGAGTTACAAAGACTACATTGACAATGATAGATATATAACTATTTACATATAAAGCGGCTTTGAACAAATTTGCAGAACAAAAACTCAGTCAACTTAAACTACTACACTTAAAAGGTTCATTTCTAATTTGGCAACAAAAAAAGGCTCATCTTGCGAACTCTTCTTAATGGAACACAAGTCTATATCAAACCTTCCTAATCTTAGAAATTATCACCGCTTTTAAAGCTAGCATGTTCCATTTATAAAAGGCTCCCTCTTGTTTAAGTATTGAAATGAGACCATCACCTATCTAGAAGTCTTATTGTATCAGCAGTTGAAGTGTCTCAAATTCATATAAGGGAGCCACAAACTGAGCATAATCCTTACAAGGAAGATAGAAAAGAGAAGAAAGCATATCATCATCTGTTGCAGTTGGTTTATTTGGCAGCTCTTTTAACACGGCAGTCTCAAAAGCATTGAGGATTGGAGGAAGCTTAGTCCCCTCAGCTGCATAAATTGAAAAGTGAAGCCTCTCTCCACTAATTGGTGGATCATTTTGGACTATGGTTTGTGGGTTTAGATAATCAAGTTTAATAGACTCTGTCAGGTAGCGCTCGCCATTCAAATTAATTTTCAATTTCCTCTGCTGGCCAGCTTCAAGCTTCTCAATCTCAGCAAAGTGAAAGTAAACGTAACATTTTGAAAGAGAATCTGGTGGATTCCAGTAAAAGTCCAAGGGAATGCTAGCGTTCTGTGTTTTGGCAGCAGTCTTCAACACTACATCTGGTATGTTATAAGCATTATCTGTGCTCTGGGAATATATGGTTGAGTCTGTGGTGATTGGAATCCAATTATCATCATATTGAAACTCCCAGGAGCGATCATAGACGTCAACTGGATACCTAATTGGGAGAATACTTTTTCAGATTGTGTTGCAACGAGATGATACTGGAACAAACTGACATATTAATATACTAATAGGTATTTGAGTGCTTTTATAATTGATGCACATGAAAAAGGTAACTTGAAAATTAGAAATACTGTTGCCATGGGGAAAAAATTATAAGATGCAACTGGATGATAAGCTCATTTTCTAACCATATTAAGGTTTTAGAACATATAACCGTAAAGATGATAATCCTGATTGAGGTCAGAGTTGTCATAAAATGAACGGCATGCCATAGTATTCTCCATATGCAATGGAATAGGTTATAGCCATGTCATTGAAGATTAATATTAAGTGTGAGAAAGAAATACTGTTGTAGAAAGTAAAGAAAAATGAACATGATGCAAATATGAGATCCTGGACTTGGTTGGACAAATTAATTTTTAGCTCAGAATGGTATAACTGATTCACCTGAATTTTGGTTCAGTTGTACTGCCGATGTCATATCTCCTTATGTTTGCAAGTGCCCTGCCATCAGTTTGATAAATGAAATTGTCCAAATGCCGTATTTCCAATGCCGAAATGTAGGGTACCCCATTTCCAGTGTTTGCTAGACACACTTCTATGAAATCCGTCAAGGGAACATGAATAACATCATAAAATACGTCTGCTTCATCCACTGTTAGCCATACATTAACCCCAAGATATAGGTCAAATACAGGGGTCTTGTTTTTGCCGTCGTAATTCCCATAAAAGAATGTTGCCCTGATCATATAATTATTGTTTTTGCCTTGTTCCGGTCTCAGGGTGTAACAATTCCTTTTTCCTTGGGGAAATCTTCTCAATTTCTTTAGATACTGTTTAAGATTTCCAGATGAATCATAGGGTATCGTATTAACTATTCCATTATCTATCAATTCTTTATCTGACTTGTAAGGAATTCCCGTGTCCTTGTCAATGTAATCTTCATCACCACCACAGTCAATGCTAACGAAACCTTGAAATTTTGCGAAAAGAGAGGGGAAACTAGACATAAGCAATCAACATGGTCTACTCAAATAAGGCTCCAATATGAGTTTCAGAACACCCCTTATTTTTCAGCAACAAAACAGGCACCAAAATTCTTAAGACACAAGCTATCAAACAGCTTAAGCTCCAAATATAGTTGAGTCCTTGTTGATTTAACACCTACCTTTTTGTTACCTAGTGAACAGCTTAGGCACCAAAATTCTTAAGACACAAGCTATAAAACAGCTTAAGCTCCAAAATTCTTTAGACACAAGCTATCAAACAGCTTAAGCTCCAAAACGGTATGTGAAGCCGTTGGTTTTTGTTTCATTTAAAAGTTTCAGATGTTTACCTTTTTTTTATATATCAAATTTGTAGTGTTTACTAATTAAAAGACACAAGTAAATAGAATTCAATTATTCACGGGGAAGTACAACTTTTTTTAAGTCAAAAGTTTGGTTACAAAATTTATTATAACTTATAATTTAAGTCTACAACTTTTCTCAATATTTTTATATTAGATGTGAATTTTAACAAATCTATCATTAAATAACGTTTTCTTCTTATATACTCTATACTTGCAAAATTTTCAGAAAATTTAAAAATCAATAACTATATTATTAATTAATTGTTTAAACTGCACATTTTTGTAGTATAAAATTATGCATAAAAAAATAAGTGTCGAAAATACACTTTTGGTCCCTATATTTTGGGACAATTCTCATTTTGGTTCATAAATTGATTTTACGCCTACTTTAGTTCCTGAAATTAGAAAATCGTTTATATTTTGGTCTCTGCCGTTAACCCAATAATAGAAAAGTTTTACATGAATGTGACAGATGAAGTGTCCTATTTGCATAGATGCTAATGTGACTAATAAAATAATAAAAAAATATTTTAGTTGACATTTTTTAAATGATACATCAGCATTTTAATTTTTAAAAAAAGCCATGTAAAAAATTTTATTAAAAAAAGAAATTAAAATTTAAAAAAAAAACCTTAAATCTAATTTAATTAAAATTATTTCTTAAAAAATAAAAAATTATTATCTTTTTAATTCTTTTTATTTTTCTTTCTCTATTACTTTTTTTCTCATCAGTCATCATATATATATATTTTTTTAAATCTCTACACTTTCTCTATTTCTTATTCTTCCTCTCTCTCTTCACCCTCTATGGACAGAATCTCTCTGATCTCAAATTCTCTCTCCACTGTAGCTCCATGGCCGGAGCTCACAAGCTTGGCCTTCTTCTCAACCACGCACCGCCGACTAACCTAAACTCTCTCTAATCTTAAAATCTCATCTCCGCTCAAAACCTTACACCCGATCTGACCATGCATCGTGGTATTGGCTTCTCTCTCGGCCAACGGCGAGCAGATCAAGGGGCTGATCTTCGAGGTTTTTATCATGGAGGCCATAGTGTCTTGATGCGAAGAAAACAATGGGAAAAACTTTAGAGTCTTGCTGGTGGGTGTTGTGAAAAACGGATTGGGGGTTGGTGGTTGTGGTGTTGTGAACCCCAAGTGTTGGTGGTTGTGGATTGGTTTGGATTCGCTAGTTGTGGGGGGTTTGTTGTTGGTGTGGGTCAATTGGTTTGTTTGTGTCTGGTCTCTCTTTGGTCAGTTGGGTTCGTTGATGATTTTGGCTTGGGTTGATTGGATTGAGTTTTCTCTGAGGTTTGTAGCGGATCTGATGGTGTTGGGCAATTGGTTTGTGTTGAATTTGGGTTTTCTTTGAGGTTTGATGATTTCTCTGAAATTTGATGAGTTTGGACGATTGGGTTGTGATGATGGTGCTGGGTGATTGTGATGAATCTGAGTTTGAGTTCTTAGTTGTTGGGATTGATCTCGGAAGAACACGAAGAAAAAGTTGTAACATTCTTGAAAAAATAATGAAAAGTAACCAAAAAAATTTTAATTTTAATAATTTAATTTTTTTAATAAATTTTCAGACGTGGCTTTTAAAAAAGATGAGTTTGAGTTCTCAGTTGTTGGGTTTGATCTTGGAAGAACACGAAGAAAAAGTTGTAACATTCTTGAAAAAATAATGAAAAGTAACAAAAAAATTTTTAATTTTAATAATTTAATTTTTAAAATAAATTTTCAGACGCGGCTTTTAAAAAAGATGATGAGGTATCATTTAAAAAATATCAACTAAAATATTTTATTATTATTTTATTAACTAGGTCAGTATTTAATGTACAAATATGACACTCTGTCTGTCACGTAGGACTTTTTTATTAATAGGTTAATGGCAGGGACTAAAATAGAAATGATTTTTTGATTGTAGAGATTAAAATAGGCGCATAATCAATTTAGAAACTAAAATGAAAATTGACCTAAAATATAGAGATTAAAAGTGTATTTTCACCAAAATAATTTTTTTTTTTTTGAATAGCACCAAAATAAGTTTTAAATTATACAGTAAATAATATTCAATTGACACAAAATTTAATATGTGTGTTAATAAAAAATTTACAATCCAGTTATATTTTCAAAATATGTAACCATGTTAATATATATATTTTTTTAATAAAACTTGTAGTCAACCAAGTTTATAGCCAAATTTTGTACCTTTCTAAATAGCCTCCTTATGTGTTACAAATTTACACCATTTGATGACCAATATCAGTGACTATCTAGTCAAAGACAAAAGAGAGACCACCATAGTGGACTATTATCCACCTAAAATCACTTTGGAGAAAGAAGCAAAGATTGCTATGTAAAAAAACAAATTATGAGATGATTGAAGTCTACTAATCACATTTATTATTACATCAATTTATAATTTTTATCATTTATATGGTAAAACTTATAATTCCTTAAACATTTTCTAAGACTTACTAAAGACAATAAAATCATGTTTAAGAAAGAAAAAATTTTCAATTTGCAATTAGGAAATAAATGGAAGTTTGTTATCATTAGTTTTAGATTTCCTCGTCAACTTACTATATTAATTGTACAAGTTAATGAATGCCCTAAAAGCATTAGTTTAGAAAATATGTTTAGAAACTTTTGATGGGGAAAAGAAAAAAAGCAATTGATTATTTTGATTTTTGCAAGCTTTTTATATTTCTCATGAAAATAATATCAAAACTTCCTTAAAGTAATCTATTAACAAATTCTCTAAGGCCATCCGTTAATAGGACCCTAATTAATTATCGAATGTTATTTATGCGGCTGCAAGCAGCCTTGTCTATTGATTGATGTATGAGGTTTTGTTTTTGTACAAGTCTGTCAATGACTTTTATATTCAGCAAAAGAAAGAAAGAAAAACACATTTGTTGTAAAATAGAGGAAATATATATAGGCAAGAGAATAAAATATGAGGAAGATATTATATCTAAATTGCTTATTGTCTAGTGGTCATCCACCACAAAATATCATTTCTAAAATTGATATACACTTATTTCTCTTTTGCTCTCAATGTTTTTCTAATATTTTTAGTGCATTACAATGGACACGAAGGCTCAAATATATAGGCGAATGATGAAATGCTGAAGCTGCTAGACAAGATCCCCTAAAGTAGCTGCTCCTACTTAATGTGATGGACTTATGTCCATCATCCATGAAATTTCGGTCATATCTCAAGAGGGTAAAATGTTAAATTCCAAACCAGAGGAAGACACTTTAAATTTCGATTAAATCATAAGTGGCTAAGTTATAATTTGTCCTTAAACTTTTAAAGTGAAATGAATAGATCCCCAATTTTCACAATAAATTGGGCATTGAGCCATTTGCTTGGGTCCAATAGGTATCCCCGTTAAAAGCCCAATATTAAAGGGAATCTGAGTCCACTGCAAGTTGCAACAAAAAGAGAGACGCCTCTCTAAAAAATAAAAAATAAAAAATAAAAACTTTGTATTCAAAATTCTCTTTCCTCACTAACACTAACTTGAAGACACCAAAATCTTTAGTACACACCAACCTATACACAAACTTTGATCCCAAAATGAGGAAAAAAAATCTCAAATTCCAGTTGAAGAAATAGAAAGAGATTGGAGGAATAGTAAGCCATACAAAACAGAAGTAGAGGTGTTGAGGGAAAAAATTGGCCTTTGCCCTTTTTAAAAAAACAATCCAGCATTTTGCCTTATTTCTCAAAGGAAAATGCCCCTCTTTTGAAAATCAATTTTTTTAACATCAAGTTAAGCTCTATAGCAGCGTTTTTAAGGACCTATAATGGCGTTTTGTAACTCGATCTCTATGAAGTTGAGTTATAGGTAAAAAAAAAAAGAAAAAAATTTGCATGTAACTCGACTTCATGAAAATTGAGTTACAAAACGCCACTATAGGTCCATAAAACGTCACTATAGGTTCCTTAAAAACGCCGCTATAAGGCCTAAAATTTTTTTTTTTTTTAATAAATCGATTTTAAGAAAATTGAGTTTCAAAAGAGGGTCATTTCCTTAATTAGTTTGGAAAAGGGGGCAAAATGCTGATTTTTTTTTTTTTTTTTTGAAAGGGGCATTTGCCCATTTTCTCCAGGTGGTGAGAGTTTGGGCGAGACATAAAAAGTTAAAAACATAGTCCCAGTCTTTGTATACCAGTCGAATGTGCAACTATTCTCTTTGGTGGGGAAATTTTTAGATGGGGACAATTTTTTAGTCTTAAAAAAAGAAAGAAAGATTATATTGGCTTTTAAAGGTACTTCGATTGTCTTAGTCACTATTTTTTATTTAAAAACAAAAATGACATGATAGTGTTTGATTGGAGAATGTAAATAAAGACTTTTACTTATTAAATTTAATTTTTAGACTTAAAAACAAAATACACTAAAAGATGGACAAAATTTGACTCTAAACTTGTTTGGAGTCTTATATTTCCTTTTTATTTTTTTGGTAGAAAGAGTCTTATATTTCCACTTACCCTAAAAAGATGATATGTGTCTCTCTCATATGCTATGTATAAGACTGTTAAAAAAGCACATATGATGCATGTATGATTAAGCGAACATGGACATTATATATGACAAGAATACACATTATCTTTCTAGTGTGGATTGAAACCTAAGGCCCTGAATATGTTTGGATCCAAATTTTGCCCGTAATAAAAAAATTTAATCATAAACCAGTTAAAAATTTTAACCATTAAATTAATACTCAGGTCCAAATTTATTGGTAATATTGGCAAACACAGTTACTTTCTCCTCCTTGATTTAAAAAAAAAAAAAAAAAGTTCAGTCATTTATTGTTGAGAGTTCAAACTTTCAAGTCAACTCGAGATTACTTGGACATATGTATAAATAAACTACATGGTTTATTTCTTAACTCTAAAAATCAAGGCAATATAATCAAGCTTGAATTTTTTTTTTTTTTTTTCAATTTGAAATTAGGAAATAAAAGAAAGTTTGTTTATAGCCAGTTTTAGATTTCATTCAACAATCAAACTTCAACAAGGTCTAACACAAAGGTACATCACAAACTCTACTTAAAAGTCATGATAACTTTTAATGAAAGATGAGAAAAATATACTACACACAACACACTTCTTGACCCAACATTATTTGTGTAGTTGTAAGTAGCCGTTGTCTATTAATTGATGTGTGAGACCTTGTTTCTTTCTAAAAGCATTTACATCAGTTTGTCTAAAATTTTCATTAAGGTTGAATTTATTCAACCATGTGTTAGCTTTATTCCGTACCAAATTTGCTTGTATTTCAGCAATTAGATACTCTGTATTTAGGTGGGAATTATGTAAGGGTTGTGTGTGAGAGAGTGTGAAGAACTCAAGTGTGTGTGTGCATTCCAAAGCATTATCGCGACTGAAACTCGCGAGCAGCTTGCGAATGATGACTAGCTAAAATGCCACACGTGTGAAGTATGCAGGAAGCTGAAGGGTCACAACAGCTGGAGCACTACAAGACAAAAAAGGACAGTCTGGCTAGTCAGTTATCTCGACACTGGAACTCGCGACTCGTCTCAATTGTGAGGTTAAGTCGCCAGAATCCCCTATTTTGCAGAAAAATGACTTTCACATTTCTCACGTACCCTACTATAAATACCCTTATTCCCACGAAATGTAGAGAGTTTCTAAAGAGAATTTTGAGAGAGAAACCCTAAAGAAAAATAAGATTGACTCATCCACAATCTTATACTTTTGATTCTCAAATTCCTCTACTCTCACTCTCTTCATTGACATACCATTGAGAGGTTCACTAGCCAAATCCTTATCTCACTATACTCATATTTGTGAGAATGTAATTTGGTGCTTGGGATGTAGTTCAGAAATGACCAATTCATTTGGTTGATGCAATGGGCTTATTTCGGGATCTGGAAAGCTAAAGAAGATACGATTAGACTTAACCTTGTTGGAGCAAGAAGCTTGGAGGGCTTAGGTGCATTAGGTAGATTAGGCTTGGAAGGTCTATTGCTATTTGTGTATCCCAACTTTATTCTTTAGTGGATCATTTTATTGCTTGGAGAGCGGTAGAGAGGTTTTTCACTGATTGCTTCGGTTTTCTCTTTGATAACACGTGCCGGTGTTATCTTTGTGTTTGCATCTCTCTAATCCTTACTCTTGTCATTTAATTGCTACTGTGTTGTGACTAATTATGGCTTAGAGTAGTTTGTTTATTTGGGTATTGCATGTACTTATCATTCCTCACATATATTGTTTGAGTATAAGCTTGTGTTGCTTATTTTGAAATTTGGTGCCTAAACATTCACTAGTGTTTTATACATCAAGTGAGTTCTATTTTCTATCAATTTTAACATAAGAACCTACTTTTCCATTTTGCACTACCATTTTACAAAAACACCCGCATCAAATTGTCTATTATCCAATCTATTCTCTTTTTTAAATAATAATTTCTTATTTTATTATATCTCCTACCCTAATCAAAACACTTTTTCTGTCTCTTCATTTAAAAACCTTCTCCTCTTAGCTCTCCGCCTCTCTCTCATTCTCTGTCATTTCTTTTTCTTCTCCTACCCACATCAAAACTCTCTCTCTCTTGTCAAAGTTTCTCCTATCAGCTCTCTCTCTCTCTCTCTCTCTCTGTTTCTTCTTTAGGTTGCACTGTTTCTTTTTCTTCTTTTTTTGTGTTGCTAATTGGATTTGATTTTGTGTTTGGGTTGATGGGTTTGAGCTACCATTGGGTTTGATTTGGGTTTTTTAGTTGGTGGGTCAATTAGGTTTTGTGATAGGATGATCTGAGTTGTGACTTATGGTGGTGGTGACTGGGTTTATTTGAGAGCAGTGAAAAGAAGAGAGGAAGAGAGAGAAAGATGAAATAATGGGAAATCAATAAAATATTAGGATACAAAGCTATTGTAATAATGTATATTTACATGATTACTATAGCAAAAATATAAATCCACAGTGTTTTAGATTTTGTGGGTTGTTTTTGGAAGAAAAATGTGTAAATTTGACAATTTTTTCTATTATACGACCACTAATGTGAATGTTGTAAATGTCTAATAATGAATTTCTTATTCCGAGGAAAAAAAAATTAAAACTCATTGACTAAGGTCACATTCTATACATAGCGGGCATGTTTTGATGAGAAATCTAGGAGAAAAAAAATGCCGCCTTCTTTTTTCATCATAGGGGAATATAATAAACAACACTTCATTTAGATTGCCTATATTTATATTTTATGAGATGAGATGAATAACAAACACCCCCTCCCGTAAAATATATATTAAACATGAAAGGGGAAGTTTATAAGCTTATCTAAGAAGTGGAGTAATTTTGGTCATAGGAATACAGCTTCTAAGAAAAACAAAGCTCGAGGAAAAAGAAGGTTGTATTAAGTATAAAAGCACTGCAAACTTTTCTATAACAAATAGTCCCCATGAATTGCTGGCTCCGTTGTAAGAGACTAAAGAGTCCAAGAAAAAGCATGCATATATGCACAACAACTTGGCAAGCACACCAAAGAAAGATTGGGAAGAACCGAAGAAGAAGACGAAGATAGAAATGTTGGTTGACCAAAATTCGAAGAAGTACTTACCGGGAATTTCATCAAGTTTTCTTCCAGCGTTCTGATTATTTCCTGCAGCTAGTATTGAGTTGCCAAGAAAAGTTATGGCTAAAACAAAGAGGAGCCGTGCTTTTAGATTTGATGCGCCATTCATTTTGGTCTTTCGCAGCAACTTTTTGTTCATGCTAGTATATATGTTATATACACCAGAATGAGTGATACTTTAAGGCAGCGAGTGCTATATATATATATATAGAACTAGCGAATGACTTACTCTCCTTTATTGCCAAAATTTGACTCATTCTTTGTTATTAGTTAGAACTACTGTTAGTTCCTCAAAAAAAAAAAAAAAAAAAAAAAAAGTTAAAACTACTGTTAAAGGATAGAGTTTTTCTTCCAACTCATCACGTGTGGTGGCTCAAAAGAATATCTTAGTATACTTTTAGTCCTATAACTTACTAGATAATCATATAATTTAGTGAATTGTGCATGTGAACGGTCTTATAAACAGCTACGTAATGGGTGTTTGGAGAAAAAACTTTGTCTATTATTAAATAAAATTTTCGTTTAATCTATTCTTGTTGCTGTAGGTGGGGGCGAGAGGAATGGAAACTTATGAATCATTTCATGATTATTTTTCCTTACCATTAGGTTAAGATTTTTTATTTTTATTTTTACTGAGAGTGGGGATCAAGAAATTAGTGGTGGTCTTTTCTTCTTCTATTTTTATTTTTATTTTATTTTATTATTATATTTTTTTTTTAATGTAGAAGGAATTCAAAGTAAGATCCCTTATTTGAAAATAAAAAATCTTATCAATTAAGTTAATAGAAACTCACGGTAGAAAACCTTACCATTTATCCAAATGATACTCGTAACATTGATTACTTATTTGCATTAATTTAATGACATAACACATTAAATATTGTAATTTTTTTTTTAGGGGAAAATATTGTAATTTTTAAACTAACAAATTTAACTTTGAAATTTCAAAAATTTATAAATTAAATCCTCAATCTATATTAAACTCCAAGACAATATCATTCTACTTAAATGGATTGAAGTTAATTTGTTATTTTTTAAAGTATAGAGTTAAAATTAAATTTTCCCTTTACTCTTTTTTAAAAATGTTAAGGAAAAAACCACCTTCAGTTTTTTATATTTACTATAGAGCGTGCCCAATTGTGAATCATTCATAAGGGATTAAGATCTAAAAATTTTAGGGTAGCTTTACTGTGAGATTTATAAAATCTTAAACATTCATTTTTTTAAAAAGTAAATTAAATTTTCCTATATCAACATAGTTTAAATAGATATCAAAATAGTGAATGTCAGAGTCTATTTAAATGTTGGTGAGTTGGTAAAATTTAATCAAGTCATTTCAAGATGGATGGAATGGAAATTTTTTGGGATCCCCATTGTGGAATTACCTTGCAAAATTTTTGCCATTTTATCACATCAAACACCTACTTTATTATTTTACCACATCATTTTACAACATCTCATTTATCAGATGTTTTATAATTCAATCCTATACATTAAAATAATATTTACTACACATTAAAATAATATATTATCCCCTCATTCATTATTATCAACAACAACAACAGCACCAACAACCCACACCGCAGCTCAACCACCACAGCCCACAACCACCGGCCACCCCCACAGATCAACCACCGACCACCAATATCAGCCACTTGGTACCAAAAAAAAAAAAAACTCAAACAAACACTACAACCAATATCAGCCCCTACACAAGAAAAAAACACCATCAACCAAAATCTCATACCCATCCCAAATCTCGCACCCACAATCCGATCAGTCTACCACCATCAACCAAAATCAGCCAACCACCAACAATCAAAACAACCAACCACCAAAAGAGAGAGAGAGAGATCGGCGAGATCGGAGCAGCGATGACGATGGCGATGATCGGAGTGGCCTCGCCCATGCCGCTTGAGCCTCCAACGGCGATGATCGATCGAAGTGGCGATGAGAGAATAGCTAGGTCCGATCGGAGTGGCGATGGCGATGAGAGAAGACCGATGATCCAATCGGAGTGGCGATCCGATCGGAGTGACGATGGTGATGAGAGAAGACCGATGATCCGATCGGAGTGACGATGGCGATGAGAGAAGACCGATGATCCGATCGGAGTGGCGATCGAATCGGAGTGACGATGGCGAGCCAGTGAGTGAGAGAGAAGGGAAGAGCTGGGTCTGATGTGAGAGAGGGAGCCGGTGAGTGAGAGAGAAGGGAAGAGCTGGGTCTGATGTGAGAGAGGGAGCCGGTGGGTGAGAGAGAAGAGAAAAGAAAAAAATGAAGAGGGAGGAGAGAGAAAATAGAATATAAAACATTAAAAATTTTGCCACATTGCTACAGTACCGTTGCAAATTTGCAATGGTATTGTAGCAATGTGGTATAAATTTTGAGATTTGCCACATCTCATAAAGCTTCATTTTTTTGTTTGGTGTGGTAAATGTGCCAAATATTTGGCATTTGGCACATTTACCACACCTGATACAGATGCTCTAAAAGCTCTAGGTTTTTATTTTTATTTTTATTTATTTTTATTTTTTATTTTTTTTCTATTGATAGTAGTTTTTTTTTTTTTTTTTTTTTTTTTGGGGTGAAATAGTACACAAAACACTCTTGTGGTTTTTCAGTAAAACGCAAAACCCAACACTTGAGTTTTTTAGTATAACACCAAATCCCACTATGATGTTGTTTTGTGTGTAAACTGCTAATTGTATAATTCTTAACCCCTTAGAACTTTAGAGTATGACAAAAAAACCCTGATGTAGTATTGTTTCTTGTAAAATTATAGCTCTAAATATTAATATGCGTCATTATATGAGTAACTCACTTTTTATTTTAATGGATGTTTAACGATAAACATAAAACAAGATTACATGGAGTTAAGTTTTTCATTGAAAACCTCAAAGGGTTTCATGTTTTAGGAAGAAACCAATTGGGGGATATTTTGCATTTTTTTGATTTGTTTTTATTCTTTTTTAAAAGTGCATTCCAACTCATAACTCAACATTTAATATTCATAATCCGTGCTAATAGAGAAGCCATGACTATTAATAACACACACAAGAAATTGAACAAAGTTTTCCTCCAAGCACATTACGTAGTGGTTCATAAGATAATTTATGTGTATTTATATTATTTAAACAAGTCATATCACTATTAAGCATGCCATATAAATACAAGTTCAAGTGAATAATTTTTTAATTTTTTTTTGTGTATTAGGTTGAAGAAACTTTCTTCCAAACTAATTTTATTCACAGAAAATTATTATCCAATTATAATTCAAACTTTGTTTCTTGGGATGAATATGAACATTTAGATGAATGTTATTTACAGTCTGATTTGGTCAGTCCCTCGTATAAGGCATGACAGACTGATAAAATCATATACCTAATAAATATGAATGAAGAGTACTCCCAACAAAGTAGGTAGACCAAAATAACTAATCTCTCAAAAGAAAATGTGACCTTGAGTCCCACATCGATTTGCTAGGAACTAACACAAAGGTTTAAAGCTTCCACTAGACTACCAAAACTTAGGCCTTTTTGTTAGTATACCGTTAGTAATATTAGACCTGTTAGTACACTAGATTTTCCATATTCTAACTTAACTAACAAACCTCTCAAAAAAAAGGTAGGTAGACCAAAATAAAAGCCGACTCTCATACAGTAAAATGCTAATGTAAGGCAGGTTCCGTGAACAGAACTTTGGTTCTGGTCCTTCTGGACACAAAAAGTCTTTTAACCCTTTCAGGTAAGTCAACAGTCAATGCGACTTTAATGAAATTTTGAGCCCGTTTGTTTCGTTGTGGTCATATTGTCTACGCGTTTGTTTGATGGAAAACGTTTTCCAAAAAAAGTAAGTTATTTTATTTTATTTTATTTGACTTGTAGGAAAAATGAAAATCAATAATATTTGTTGTAATTTCAATAATTATATGATTACAAACTGTCATTTACAAAAGTATATCTCAAATATGAAAATATACCTAAATTTTGGGAATTTAGGACAAGGTAGTTAGTTTTGTACCATACCGTACCGGCCGATAGAATAGATATTTTCTATACCGGTGCCTGAAATAGTATAGAAACATATTTATTTCGTACCAATTTAAATACCGGCAGTATCGGGAGCATTTAAACTGTACCTGCAGAAATACTGAATTTCAGCCAAAAAATAGATACCGGTCTGAAACAAAAACACAAATTTCTTTGTAACTTTTCACTCACCTAAGATAATTTCTCAACAAATTTCACGATCTGATGCATCTCTCTCATATCTTGGTCACTTTTCTACTTAGCTTCCCATTTTTCTTCGTGGTCTCTGCAACGTCTGTGTTCCTCTAGTCATCATCTTCTTCTTCTTCGCTTTTTTATGTCTTTACTGTTTCTCAAAGAGTTTTGCTTTAGGTGCCCACCTGATGACTGACCAAAGGTAAGGAGATAAGACTTGCTTTTTGAAATTTGAAATGAGATAAGACTCAGTAGAGGTAAACATGTGAAGGAGATAAAATCAAGATAAAAATAAAGAAAGATAAATTGTAAAAGTAAAAGAGAATGAGTGGAGGTGAAAAAAAAGTGAGTTATTAAAAACAATTTGTTGGCAGATGGTAATTGAAAATTGAGATACGTGTACCAAAACAAAAATTGAAATGCAATCTTTTCTTACAATACGTTTACAACAAGTTTTAAGTTTTAGGTTATTATGGATTTTTATTGGTGGGGCAAAAAATTCATTTTAGTAGTAGGAACAAACTAGAACCAATAACAAATAGCTACCTATGATTTATTGTAAAAGTGTTGAGAAAATATTGTGGACATAGCACATCTAAAAAAAATTAATGTTAAAAATATTACAAATTTTATTGTTTAACTATTAAAATTAAAGTATTACTAATAAAATATGATTTTAATTTTATTTATTATATTTTTAATTCACATTTACCAATCACATTAGTTATCATATCAATTTGTATATGTATTGTAATAAAATTTGTAATTTTTTTTATTATTTTTCAAAAATATTTAGTTTATATATATATATGGCAGTAATTCCAAAACGGGACACCAGTATTGACCGGTACCAAAATATATTGTTCCTTTGATTAAATCAAAACCGCTTCCGATACGAAATTGACTCCCATGATTTAGGAGCCTCAAATTGAAAAATATACCCCAAATTTGAAAACTATTAAAAAAAGTCAAGTGGGAAAGTAATTAATTTGAGAAGGGAAAAAAAAAGGTCTTCTAGAAAAAGAAATCATTCGTCATTCAGTATTAATCAATAATTGTAATGGAAGATATTGAGGTGGAAGGCTAAACTTTGCACCCTAAACTTTTCGAATGCACATTTGCACCCTTAACTATAACCTTTGTTATACTTTATACCCTAACGTTAAATTTGTCATTAACTTGGATGGAAAAATATGACATTACGTGAAAAATACCCATTTGTCTATTTTCTCAATCCCTTAAAAACAAAGAAGAAATTATACTTTACCACTTTAAACTATTCTATTGATTACACTTTGCACCCTAAACTTTGGATTTACATCAAAGTTAAAAGAAAACTTAACATCAGGGTGCAAAGTGTAACAAGAGTCATAATTTAAGATGCAAAATGTGTATTTGAAAAGTTTAGGATACAAAGTGTAATTTATGGTATAATTTAGGATAGTAAAATGTAATTTCCCAGAACGTGCCATATGGTAACATTTGGATAGTAGGAGAGACAAAAGGTCGAGAAGGGGTATAGTCATTTGGATGCATGTGAGGAAGGGATGGACATGTGGATGTTTCATGAGTGACTAAACCACATCTAAAACATAGTTGAAGAAGATTTTCATATTGTATAGTCTGTAAATGAAAAACAATCCGAATGCATTTTACAATTGGATCGAAGACTATATTTTGTTTGTTTTTAGAACCTAATTAAAACATTCATTAACTAGTTTTAAAGTCAAGTTGTCAATTAGATCAATTATGAATTGCCTTTGGTTAACACAACAATCACCAATATTATGCAAATAATAAAAGCAACTGAAAACACAGAACATAGTGATATGTTGACCCAAGGAAAATCAATGGAATAGAAATTCCAACCCTTGAGGCAAAATAAATCCACTAATTGAATAAAAGTTTTACAATCACTGGATAACTCTATTCCTAAGAAAACTTATTAATGTTACCCAACGCAGTGCTGAATCAGAATTTAGAGCATAAACGGCATGTTAATATCAAGTTTACCTTAATACTAACACGAACCAACTAAAACTAAAGGTGCTTATCAAAAATCGTTTCTTGTATTCTTTTTTTTTTTTATTTCTTTGCATAAAAGCCATAACTTGGCTATAACTTAAGATTTTCATGTAAATATTACATAACTAAACGTTTAGCAAAATTCTTATTTACAAGCCTAATCCCAAAGACATATAACTGGGGTTCAAAACGAACTACGGTTCTGAAATACAGATGTGCTCAAAAGGATCAAGTACATCTTGATTTCTCCTATAAAACAAAAGAGCTAAACTACTATACAACAAAAGCTATACATTCTAACAAACGAGAATCACAGATTTCTTGCCATCTCTAATACTCTTGTTGCTTCTAGGAAAGATCCTGTGCATTGAAATATAATAGGGTGAGCTACGAAGTCCAGTAAGGTTTTAAGCTCCATGAGCATTTAATAAGAATGCATGTAAATCAAATATTTTATAGATATGCCAGCTTTGATAAATAATCTTCATACTATTCATACTATTTTTAAAATAACTTTATGAACTTTCAGATGAAAATACATCATTTTCCTTTCATAATAATAAAAGGACATAATAAGGAACCTAAACATAATTCAGTAACTTATCTTTAAATAGACTATAAAATACTTTATCATAAACTTTCCATTAGACTTATTACACATTCAACATACCTTTCTTATCTTCATACTTTTCTTATAATTTCCAAATAGCTTAATAGCTTATTTATAATACATATTAGTCAATCCAATTGTAAGTTGTCACAACTTTGGGAGGCTTCTAGCACATTGTGCTAGGCATCCAGCATTCCCCACAATGCTAGGAAATCCCAAGATCATATCAGAAAGTATCACATCCCTTTCGGTGTAATCATATCATCAATCATGGGGTCGGTTGGCATCCTCCACAAGTTATTCATTCCCAACAAGGGCAAGTACAGTAGAGTTTTCATCACTTATAACGGTCAATCAAAATCTCCATGGAAATGCCAATACTATAACTCCTACTAGCTAAGTTCAGATCATAACAATGGAATAACCTGAAAACTATATTTTTCTGATAATTATGCTTTTACACAAATCTTTCATAACAGTAGCATATCCACTTCATTCTTAAATATTATGTTTGTGATATAAGTAATAACATCAATATGCTAAAATTATCATATATATAGGATTCAATAAGTCATGAACATATATCTTTACTTAAATCATACTTACATGTAATATCTCTAATTAAAAGGTTTTAATGGATAATAAAATTTCTAAACAATCCTTATACTTATCAAACACACATGTCACATATTTCTTACCTAAAAACAGAAGACACGAGAGATTTGTATAAGAGGAGCTCAAGTGTCCACGTTCTCATTCTCGTGACCTAAATGAAAGACCAAAACTTATTACTAACAAATTCTTTCTAAGTATTTAAACTTATACATGAATCACAACCTAACTCTCAAACTTAAGAAAATCTTAATTCCCATCTCAAAAGGTTCTTACAGCACAAGATACATTCATCAAACACATTATGTACCAAACCAGAGAGAAACCAAGGCATACAAAATTTATCTATGATCCAAACATACCAAAAGATGAGCATACTAATTTATAGCTCAAAACATTCACCCTAACTTTAAAATTAAATCCTCAAAGTCAGGTATATCATTTACTATTTGTTACTTATTTCAGCAGCATATACCTCATTTATAAAATACAAATGGGCTATCCAATCACATCCAATTTTCATGAAATTTTACAAAGCCACTCCTCTGGATGTCTAGTAGATACCATATCAATTTCAGAGTCAAAGCATAAAACCATGATTTAATAAAAATCATACAAGATAACATAAATCTATCCTAATAGAATTTCATGCAACTTAGAAATTAAACCATTATTTTTATATTGATCCAATTGCTGTGAGGCCACTTCCATTACAACAATGTATGTCTTAGAATTTATAAGAACTACTCCAAGCATCCAAATTCACAGGATATGATTTAATCTAGCTTTTTCATGTTGTAAAATCTAAATCTGTCACAGTGACAGATTTAACATATTTTCTCACAAAATCATCAACTAATTACAATCGTCCTTCATTTCGTATGGGTTTTCTATACCTATACTGTACATGTTAGAATACATTAATAGGCATCCAACTATAATATCTTCAATCTTTCAAATTGCTAACACAAAACCACAATTTCCAACTTCTAACAATCAAATTAGAGAATGCTATTTCAAGAAAAAAGGAAGAGATTGTTTTTTCCGAAGTTTTAGATTCTGACTCCTCATCCTCTACTTCTGATAAATTTTTTTTCAAATTACTTGAAGTTAAAAGATTTGTTGGAAAACCCAATCCCATGTCTTTTACAAAAAACTGGTATTCAAAACCTACTCCTCTTGATATGCAGTTCGAAGAAAGATTTTTCCAAACCCAGTTTTCTATTTATGCTGATAAGCTTTATGAATGGAACATTGATGGCTTGCTTGAACAAGAAATTATTAATAAAATGGGTCATATGTCTATGGTTGCTAATGCTTATATTACCAACCATAATCTTGACGATACAGAAATTGTTGATCTTCTTACTACCGGTTTTTCTAGAACCCTTCACAGTTGGTGGGAAAAATATCTTACCGAAGAGTCTAGAGAATCCATCGAAAAGGCCATTAAAAAAGATGATGATTGAACGGTTTTAGACACCTTAACACACAACCAGATTGAGTAGCCTAGTTAATTAGCCAAGTTATTACTTAGTCAAATTAAGCAATTCTAGGTTAAAACAATCAAACAATCATATCAAGAAAATATATAGCAGCGGAATAATAACTAACACAAGATATGATCACCCAGAAAAACCAAACCGGTAAAAAACTTGGGGAGGATTTTACCCACCGATCCTCAAGGCAAAACTGAATTCACTATGAAAGAATTGAAGTTCATACAAAAGGACTTACAAGCTCCCCGCTCGACTTCCTAATGCTACCTACCAGTAGAACATACTGACATGACCCCGTGCAAGCTTCGAATCCACGGACTCCTTCTTTCTTGAATTCTTCAATCAGCTACAAGCACCCACGCTTGATATTCTTTAAGCTTCAATGGTAGCAACCAAGTTGATCATCAAGATGTTGAAGTAATCTCCATCCAGAAAACCCTAAGCTTTGTGTAAAGGAAAGCTCCTCTAGATCTCACAAGAGATTTACACAAAACAGCAATGTATGAGCAACACTACAACTTGAGAAACTCTAAAAACGTGGCTAGGGTTTTGCCTTATATACCTAGGGCAAAAACATAAAACCCTAAACATTTAATGAGTTAGGGCTGAGTTGGAAAACTGCAGAAAAACGCAATCTGATCGATTTTCGATTGATCGAATCTATTCTTCGATCGATCGAGCCAGACCGAAATGCCCCAATGCATCTACAGTCTCTCGATTCCAACTTTACAATAATTAAACAACTTTGAGCACACTTTAACAAGACTAAACATATTGTTTTGATCATGGTTTGCCAATATTACAAATTAGAGTTCTAAATACATAAATTCCTAAACCTTTAGAACCTAACAAACTCTCCCTTTGGCAATCCATGACAAAACCCTAATTGAAAGCTCAAAGTTTTACAAGTAAAAAGCCCTTTACAAAAATAATGCTCATAAACTCAAATTCAACTCTAACTACTATCCATCGGTTGCAAGTGTAGACAGCAGCTTAGTTGAATCAACCTATACATTCCTGAAATACTCAACAAATGCATAAACGCATATGTGACAGAAAAGAGTAAAACAACAGATATAACGTTCTTGTAAGATTCACACAACACAAAATAAAGACATATATGAATGAACAACTCATAAATATAAATCAATAAGCAGTGAATCACAAAGCAACAAGAATCAACGAATATAGCATGTATATCAATCAATGTTACTCCCCCTAACATAAATATCCCCAAAAATGATATACAAAGTGAAGCACCTAGATACAATCTAAAAACTCCACAAGCTCCTCAAAAACAAAAACCTCCCCCTAGCTACAAAAACTCCTCTACAAGTCAAAAACTCCACTCTCCCTTTTTGTGACGGAATGCCAAAAGGCAATCACAAGTCGCCATCAAAAGGAGGTGGTGAGGGTGAATGAAGACGCGCAAAGTCGGCTCACAAAGCACGAATCTCATCTAGCAAGTCCACCAAAATCTGACCATGAGCCACCTAAACAGTCGTGACAGTCTCCAGGGTACGACGAACATCAAAGTCGGTTGAAGGAGGTGGAGGAACATCAGCAGCAGCAGCATCATCACCAACTGGATCAGGAACATCCTCACCAGCATGACCTGTAGAAGAAGAAGGAGGAGGTGCGCTACTAGACGGCTCAGACCTAGGGTGTTTAGAACCAGCTCGAAGATGAGCGGCCCTCTGTCTAAGAAAAGACGCACCTATGGGGGCTATCACATGAACGGGCTCAGAGTAAGGAAAACCACTAAGATCAAGATAAAGCAAAATCCTATGAATGAAAATAGGATGTACAAGAGCATGAGTAGTAGATAAACTCCTATAAACATCGTTCAAAGAACGAAGAAAGAGATGAGGAAAACTAATAGGAGCATCAGTAACCAGGGCGTACAAAAATACACACCTCTCAAGAGGAATGGTGTGAACACGAGAGATGAGCCAGATAGAATGACAGGCTATCCTAAAGAACAAATAGTGCAACCTGGAGAGCTCAGCAGAAGTGATCCTAGGATCAGAATCCCACTGGACAGTAGTCCCAGTGATGTAAGACAAGACATCGCTCAACTCGGGAGACTCATCATATGGATAGACAGGATGCTGGACCAAAGGTACCCCTAGAGCATCAACCACTACCTGAGGGTAACCAGCCCCGACGCTCAAAGTTTGCCCTAATGGTAGGATCAAGTTCATCTAATAGAACAGAACGCTCAGCCCAAATCTTTCTCCTAAGGTTTAGCTTCTCAAAAATCTCTTGGTTTTTCTCACTCGGAAACTTCTCACGGTCAAAAGAAGCAGGGGAAGGAGAAGAGGAGGGAATAGTCCTACGGGCTCTAGTTTTCCTAGGCATGATGCTAAGGAAAGGACAGAAACACAAAGAGAAAACCAAAAGAACAGAATAAAACAAAACCAAGGGCAGACTGCAAGTTAGCATAATAAAAACATATAATAAAAAATCTATATGATGCATGAACAATAATAATGTTGTGATGCATGTACTAATGCAGTAAACACAGTTCTAATTAGGTTCAATTTCACAAAATTGGCTCGAATATAGAGTTTCTAACAAAAACCCTAAAAAAAATTTGAAAAACCACTTGAAAATTTTGAAACAATTCAATGAATTGATCATCACACATTGTAAAAACATATTAGAATAACCAATTTCATCAAAACAACAAGCCAATTTCATCAATTAAACCTAATTGAACAAAAATCCCCAATTCGGATCAATTATAAACCCTAGAATTTTCAATTTCACACAAAACCCAAAATTGATCAAATTAAACCATTAAGAACATGTTTATAGTGTGTCCCCATAAAAACCCATTGATCAATTACACAAAATTAGGCTTAAATCATCAAAAATCCCAAAAAGGAAAGGGTCCGAAATTTCATGAAAATGCACGAAATATGTAAATAAACTCAAAAATGAGGGGTAAGAAAGACATACCGGCTTGAGGAAAGAGAATTCTTGCAAAAAATCCGGATGAAAACGACAAAAATTTGAACAGTTGAGCTTGCCAAGTCGGAGAGAGAGAAAAGACTTTGAAAAACTTTTGAAAAAGTATTTGAAAAAGTCAAGAACAGTGTTTTTAAAAACCTAATTCGCGACTTTCGATTGATCGAAAAATACATTCGATCGATCGAATGAGACAGTCATTTTTCAACAATTTAAACACTTTTTCGATCGATCGAAAATCAGAATGGATCGATCGAATTGGGCAGAGGCTCACAAAAATTTTGAGAAAAATCACAGTTTTGAAAAACACAAACCTCATTTTGAAAACAACTCCTCAAAGCATTAAATAATGAAAACAAAATGCATGAGTATGAGATGGAATGATTTTTCAAAAACCCAATTTGGATCCCAGTTTCTCCAAAGAAAATTTCAGCCATTCTCTTTTTTAAATTCTCAAGCAAAAAACAATGTTTTGCATAATTCTCAAAGTATATTCAAACTTGGTTAGTCAGACCAAAAACACACACAATAACATGTACAAAGTTTAGCAAAGAGTAACTTGCATAGTGTGTGCAACTAGCAAAAAAAACTTTGAGAAACATGTGAGGTGATATGTGAATAGCAATCAATCACAGAGTCTACACAATCCATCACATAAAATTTAAAAGAGATTGTCACCTAAAGAGTTACATCATATAACTCCCACATCTCCTAGAACAAAAGCTTGCAATCATGTAAGTTTCTTGAATTTTGCCCCATTATATTGTGAAATTTATTATGTGAAATGGCATCAAGCCTAATAGTACACACCAATTGTAATTATGTGAGATGGCATCAAGCCTAATAGTACACACCAATTTTAAGCATTAAGCAATTAAGTCGAGGCATCACCTTATGTTCTTTTTGTGCATGTGTAACAAGTACACAAAATCTTATGATATGCACTAAGGTGTTCATGATTGACTAGTGAACAGTGGTGAGATGGTTATTTATGCCTTTCTCAAAAGGATCAAGTCCGACAGTCAAATAACATGTGACATCAAGATTAAGACAAAGTGATAAACACCATAAACATCTTTCCCACACAACATGCACTACAAAGCTTCATCTAGTCAAGTGCAATAAATAAGCTCATCAAAGCTAAACAAGGTACATAGGACATGATATGTGTAAATAATTTGACCAACCTTGTTTTCAAAAACCAAGAAAACAATGTCAAACACATTTTTACTCTCTCTCTTTTTTTTTTTTTTTAAGAGAAAACAAATAAATCCTAGAATGAAATGCATAAATGTAATGCAATGCAAATCCTAGAAACAAAACAAAAGAAACACAAAAAACCAAAGAACAATTGTCACAGAGGAATGAGCAATGAAGCACAAGGACCAAGAAAGTCAAAAGAGACTAGGGACACCGAAGCACACCAATGACTTGATGAAATGTCTCAAACTTACTTCCATCAAGAGGTTTGGTGAAGATGTCAGCATTTTGACAGTCAGTAGGGATATACTCAAGAATAACAATTTTCTTTTCAACCAAATCCCTAATGAAGTGATATCTAAGTTCAATGTGTTTGGTCTTAGAATGCTGAACAGGATTCTTAGATATGTCTATGGCACTAGAATTATCACAATAGACAACCATGGTGTCTTGAGGAATCCCATAATCACTCAAAAGTTTTTTCATCCAAAGAAGCTGAGAATAACAACTCCCAGCAGCAATATATTCAGCCTCAGTAGTGGATAAAGAAACAGAATTTTGTTTCTTACTCATCCAAGTCACAAGATTGGCTCTAACATAGAAACACCCCCCAGTGGTGCTTTTTCTATCATCAGCATTCCCAGCCCAATCAGAATCAGAAAAACCAGCAAGAGACAAATTTGACTCTTTGCTATAAAACAATCCATAATCACAGGTTCTACTCACATATTTGATAATTCTCTTAACAGCATTTAAATGAGAAACCTTAGAATTAGACTAAAATCTAGAGCAAACACCAACACTAAAAGAGATATCAGGATGACTAGCAGTTAAATATAAGAGACAACCAATCATGCTTCTATACAAAGTAACATCAACAGACTCACCTGATGGATCAATTGTTAATTTCACATTAGCAGCCATTGGTGTTCTAGCATGAGCAGCCTTGTCCAGTCCAAATCTATTGACTAAATTTCTTGCATATTTAGCTTGATTGATGTAGATTCCTGACTCTGTTTGCTTCACCTGCAATCTCAAAAAAATAAGTCAATTCACCAACCATGCTCATTTCAAACATTGCCTTCATTTCATCTGCAAAAGAATGAGTAAGAGAATCATTAGTAGCACCAAAAACAATGTCATCAACATAAATTTGAGCTACAACAAAACCAGTCTTATCATTTCTTATGAAGAGAGTTGTATCTGCAGATCCCCTTTTGAATCCATGCTCAGTGAGATATGTAGTAAATCTATCATACCAAGCCCTAGGAGCTTGCTTCAAACCATAGAGAACTCTCTTTAACTTGTAGACATCATCCGGTCTGTGAGGATCCACAAATCCCTTAGGTTGCTCAACATACACCTCTTCTTATAACATCCCATTTAAGAAAGCACTTTTGACATCCATTTGATACAACTTGAAGTTTAGATGACTTGCAATGGCCAACAGTATCCGAATGGATTCCAATCTTGCAACTGGTGCAAAGGTCTCATCAAAGTCAATTCCTTCCACTTATGTGTACCCTTGTGCAACAAGTCTTGATTTGTTTCTAATCACGGTGCCATGTTCGTCTGACTTGTTCTTAAAGATCCATTTAGTTCCAATCACATTCACACTTTCCAGCCTAGGAACTAATTCCCACACATCATTCCGAACGAATTGATGAAGTTCTTCATGCATGGAATTTACCTAATCAGCATCTTGAAGTGCTTCATCTACCTTCTTCGGCTCAAATTGGGACAGATAACATGAGTGAGTGATCACATTCAAGGCTTTTGATCTCAATCTCATGTTATCATTCAGACTACCCAATATATTTGTGGAAGGATGATTTAATCTCACTCTAGAGGATGGACGTTTAACAAGAGATGTTGTGGTACCTTTCTGTTCAAATGGAGGATTGAGCTCACTTTGTACCTGTCGAGTGTCATGAACCGGAGTGGATGGTTCTGAACTTGATGGTACTAAGACTATATCATTCAACACCAACAGCTCTTCCTCACTATGTTTCCCAACATACTCAGTAAGAAGAGAATCATTAACTTCTAAAGACTTATCTTGAGCAGGAACAGTGCTTTCTGAAGATGCTTCTGAACACACTTCATCATTTATCACAACATTTGAAGATTCCATGACTGTTTTGGTTCTCAGATTGTACACTCTATAAGCTCTACTGATGGAAGAGTATCCTAGAAAGTATCCTTTGTCACTCTTTGCATTAAACTTTTCTAGGTTCTCTCTATCACATAGAATGTAACAGTCACTGCCAAATATCCTGAAATACTTGACAACATGTTTCTTCCCTCTCCAGAGTTCATAAGGAGTTTTCTTGGAGTCAAGTCTAAAATACACCCGGTTGAGTGTATGGCAAGTAGTGCTGACTGCTTCTCTCCAGAAGGACTTTGGCAACTTTTTGTTGTGTAGCATGACTCGTGCCATCTCCTGAACAACCCTATTTTTCCTTTCCACAATCCCATTTTGTTGAGGTGTCTTGGGTGATGAGAACTCTTGGTGAGTGCCTTGATCATTGCAGAAAGTAGTCAGCTTGGTATTCTCAAATTCTCTTCCATGATCACTTCTGATTCTGGCTATCACAGTATCTTTCTCAACCTGCAATTTCTTGCATAGATGTATCATCTTCTCAGGAGCCTCAGCTTTATCCTTCAAAAGCACAACCCAAGTATATCTAGTAAAGTCATCCACAACAACTAGAATATACTTTTTTCCACCCAAACTTTGAACTCTGGTAGGACCCATGAGATCAATGTGTAATAACTCTAAAGGTCTTGAAGTTTGAACACTAGTCACAGACGGATGCTTGGATTTTACTTGTTTACCTATCTGACATGGTCCATAAATGCACTTATCAATCTTCTCAAATTTAGGTAAACCGATAACTACCTCACACTTGGAAATCTTCTCTAACTGCTTATGACTGGCATGCCCCAACCGTTGATGCCACAAATCAACTTGATCAATCTTTGCACTAAAGCACTTGTTGTTTACACTTGGTGTTATGCCATAACAGCTATCAGCTGTCCTTACACCAACACACATATAGTCACCTCCTCCATCAAGTATCTCACATTCATACTTGGTGAAAAGAACATTTAATCCATTGTCGCAAATCTGACTTATACTGAGTAAATTGGCCTTCAATCCATCAACATACCAAACATCTTCAAACACTGGCAATCCTGGAATGTCCACAGTACCAATGCCTCTGATCACAGATTTACTTCCATCTCCAAAAGTGACTGTCCCAATCTTTCCTTCAAAGAGTGTTTTGAATAAACCTTTATTTCCTATCATGTGCCTGGAACAACCACTATCCAAATACCAAAGATAGGAATCACGTGCCTTTAAGGCGGTTAAAGCAGTATAACATACATAATTCTTATCACATGTGATTATGCCAAGATACTTAAGGAAAGATTTAACAAAAACAACAAAAGGCAAAGACAGTAAGTAGATAAGTTGACAAATAAGCAAAAAGATTTTCCAAGAATCCATGACAACAGGGGTCCAGGATCAGCTTAGAGATCAAAAATCTCAGACAAAAGAGCTACCTGCTCTGATAACACTTGAACGGTTTTAGACCCCTTAACACACAACCAGATTGAGTAGCCTAGTTAATTAGCCAAGTTGTTACTTAGTCAAATTAAGCAATTCTAGGTTAAAACAATCAAACAATCATATCAAGAAAATATATAGCAGCGGAATAATAACTAACACAAGATATGATTACCCAGGAAAACCAAACCGGTAAAAAATCTGGGGAGGATTTTACCCACCGATCCTCAAGGCAAAACTGAATTCACTATGAAAGAATTGAAGTTCATAAAAAAGGACTTACAAGCTCCCCGCTCGACTTCCTAATGCTACCTACCAGTAGAACTTACTGACATGACCCCGTGCAAGCTTCGAATCCACGGACTCCTTCTTTCTTGAATTCCTCAATCAGCTACAAGCACCCACGCTTGATATTCTTTAAGCTTCAATGGTAGCAACCAAGTTGATCATCAAGATGTTGAAGTAATCTCCGTCTAGAAAACCCTAAGCTTTGTGTAAAGGAAAGCTCCTCTAGATCTCACAAGAGATTTACACAAAACAGCAATGTATGAGCAACACTACAACTGGAGCAACTCTAAAAACGTGGCTAGGGTTTTGCCTTATATACTTAGGGCAAAAACATAAAACCCTAAATGTTTAATGAGTTAGGGTTGAGTTGGAAAACTGCAGAAAAACGCAATCTGATTGATTTTCGATCGATCGAATCTATTCTTTGATCGATCGAGCCAGATCGAAATGCCCTAATGCATCTACAGTCTCTCGATTCCAACTTTACAATAATTAAACAACTTTGAGCACACTTTAACAAGACTAAACATATTGTTTTGATCATGGTTTGCCAATATTACAAATTAGAGTTCTAAATACATAAATTCCTAAACCTTTAGAACCTAACAATGATGGTTTACCCATTTTTGATGAAAGAATTGGCCTAGGTATTACTGATGGAGTCAATACTTTAATTTATACTATTATTAAACATTTTGTTGGAACTCTTCTAATATTTCTTCTCGTATCAGTGACTATCTAAATAATTTACGTTGTCCTACTATGTCTAATTACAGATGGTACCAAGTTGTTTTTATTTCTAGAGTAATGCTTCGGAAAGACTGCTTGAAACCCCATTAGAAAGAGAAGTTTATTGCTGGTCTACCTCCTTTCTTTGCTCATAAGGTAAAAGAAGAATTAACTGATAAACATGGTACTATTAATTATGATGATTTAATGTACAATGATATTTTTAGCACTATTTAAAAACTTGGTACTAACATGTGTCATGACCAAAAAATGTTAAAACAGTTAAAAAATAGTAAAAAGGCTAAATATAATGGGTAATTTCAGTGAACAATATGGTTTACCCCCCATTGCCCCTTCCAGGAAAAAACGGAACAAGAAACATAACAAAGTCCATAAAGATTACAAATATAAGAAATATAGTAGACGTTCTACTAAACCTAATAATTTTTATGATAAAAAGAAAAATGTCTATAAGAAACATGATAAGCAGAAGTCTGGTAAAGAAAATTGTTTCAATTGTGGAAAATTTGGTCACTTTAGTAAAGATTGCAAACAAAAACCTGGCAAATTGAAGAATAAGCTTAATATGTTAGATATCAATGACAATGATAAAGAGGATCTGTTTCGGATCCTTGAATCAAGATCTTCTACTTCATTTGATTCATCAGAAGATGATTTTCTCTCCTCAACTGATTTTGGCTATCACTCTAACAGTGAAACTTTTGATTCCCCTAACATTAAAATTGGTTGTAGAGACTCTTGTTGCAATACTATTAATGTTCTCTCCAAAGGTCGCAAAACAATTAATGTTTTAACCAAAGGAGAAGAACAAGAAAATTTGCTAATAAATTTGATAAGCCAAATTGATAATCCTGAGCTAAAAGAAGAATATCTTAAAAAGCTCAAGAAAACCTTTGTTAAGGATGAAAATGATAAAAAGATGAAATCAAAGATAAGTCTTGATAAAACTTTGGAAAGATTTAATAAAAAGAAGTCCGAAGAGATAATTGTTAATCATTTATAACATGAAATTACTATTATTAAGAAAGAAATCATTGAGCTAAAAAATGATTTAAAAATGTTAAAAATGATAACTTTGACTTAAAACAAGAAATGTTACTTATAAAAATTGATAAACAACTTGACAATGAACAATCTGATAGTGAGCCTAATGAGCAAAGAGATGAAGATGACTCCAACCAACAAGGTCCTCTTTCTAATACTGCTCTTATTGGTAATAGACTCAGTCTTCTTAACAGAATTGATCCCTCCAAAATGGTTTTCAAAAGTTAAAATTGTTGTATGCCATGAATATGAATTCAATGTTATTGCTATGATTGACTCTGGTGCTAATATGAATTGCATTCAAGAAGGAATAATTCCTTCCAAATATTATGAAAAATACACTGAGAAACAGTTTTCTACTAATGGTACTCAAATGTGAAAATCAAATATAAATTAAATAATGCTCATGTATGCCATGACAATGTTTGTTTTAAAATTCCTTCTGTTCTTGTTAAAAACATTACTGACAAAGTGATTCTTGGTATTCCCTTCATAAATTCTTTATATCCTTTTCTTACTGAACATGATGGTATTACTACTGGCCCTTTTGGGTAGAAAGTTTTAAATTTGCTTCAAGATTTGAAATTGATAATGATGCTTCTTTAAACATGATTCATGCTAAAACCAAACATCTAAATTTTCTTAAATAAGAGGTTAGATATAAGAAGATTGCTGAACAACTTTCTGATAAATTATTACAATCCAAGATTGATAGCTTTCATAAAATATTGATCAATGATGTTTGTTTTGATATCCCTAATGCCTTTTGGCATAGGGAAAGACATATTGTTAATTTGCCTTATGTTAAAGATTTTAATGAAAAAAACATTCCTACTCAGGCTCGCCCCATTCAAATGAATGCTGAAACTGTTGAATTTTGTAAAAAGGAAATTCATGATTTGCTTAAGAAAAAGCTAATTAGGAATAGTAAGTCCCCCTAGTCTTGTGCTACTTTCTATGTTAAAAAAAATGCTAAAATTGAAAGAGGGACTCCTCACTTAGTTATTAATTACAAGCCTCTAAATAAAGTATTAGAATGGATTAGGTATCCTATCTCTAACAAGAATGACCTAGTACATAGGCTAAGTGATGCTGTCGTATTTTCTAAAAATTCGATATACAATCTAGGATCTGGCAAGTCCAAATCAATGAAGCTAATAAATACAAAACTGCTTTCACCACCCCTTTTGGACATTATGAGTGGAATGTTATGCTTTTTGGTCTCAAGAATGCCCCTAGGGAATTCCAAAACATTATGAATGATATCTTCAACTCCTTTAGTCATTTCACCATTGTTTACATTGATGATGTTCTTGTCTACTCCAAATCCATTGATGAACATTGAAAACATTTGTATTCGTTCCTTGATACCATCAAACGCAATGGTCTTGTTGTCTCTGCTAAGAAAATCAAGCTATTTCAAACAAAGGTCCGTTTCCTTGGCTATGACATTTATGAAGGACAAATTCGTCCCATTGACAGAGCCATTTAGTTTGCTGACAAGTTTCCCGATGTCATTATTGATAAAATACAACTACAAAGATTCCTTAGGTCTCTAAACTACATTGCAGACTTCTATAAGGACTTGAGGAAACAATGTAAACCTCTATTTGATTGGTTACAGAATAATTCTCTGCCTTGGACTGACATTCATACTTCTCTTTTCAAACAAATCAAGTCCCATGTTAAAACTCTGCCTTGTCTTGGTATTTTTACTATTAATGCTTTCAAAATCATTGAAACCGATGTCTCTGACATTGGTTATGGAGGTATTCTGAAACAACATGTTTCACCAGACTCATTTGAACAAATTGTTTGTTTCTATCCAGGAGTTTGGATTAATGCACAAATAAATTATAGTGCTATTAAAAAAGAAATTTTATCTGTAGTATTATGTATTTCCAAATTTCAAAGTGATTTGCTAAATCAAAAGTTTTTGTTATGAATTGATTGCAAAAGTGCTAAATATGTTATAGAAAAAGATGTTGAAAATATTGCTTCAAAACATATTTTTGCTTGATGGCAAGCTATTTTAAGTGTTTTTGTTTTTGATATTGAATATATTAAAGGTTATCAAAATACTATCCCTGATTTCCTTACCCATGAATTCCTGCAGTGCCGAAATGGCAAGTAGAAGGTCCAAAGATAAACACTTTGCTACAGATACTACTAAACAACTTGTCAAACAAGAACCTACTTCCCCCGTTGCCCTTACTAACCGATTTACTACCCTAGGTACTATCCCCAAACCAAACTACTCCACTGTGTTAGCATCCTTTTATGATCCTTATGCTTTGGTCCTTGTTAACCAACCTATTAAAGCCACCCCATTGCTTCTCAATATGTTAAAAAACAATATTTCCAAAACCAGTTCTCCATTGAACCCAATAATGATATGATCAAAGACCCACTTAAACTTGCGACAAATTATTTTCCCCTGAACTTCCACTAGATACCAGAACACAATGGTAAAAATTTAATTTATCACTTTGTTTCAAGAAAAATCAATCCTTATCAAATCTATACCTGATAAGATTGATAAATCAAAAATTATTTACCATAGTATTTTCATCCTCAATGTGGTTACTAAAGAAAAATGGGGACTCTGTACTGCTGCTACAAAATCTTTACCTGGTTCAGCTATTCCATATTCATATCATGATTATATTCAAGCATGGTTCAAGTTCATGTTACACCAAGATGCTACTATGACCCACTCTAGGTTCGTTAAGTTTGATAAAGATTTCAGTTCTCAGCTTCCTTTGTGGTTCATCCGCTAGTGGACACAATTTGGCCCTATTACTAACATTTTCCCAAGACCTCTGATTGGCTCCCTCAAGTATTTTTCAAGTGTTTTTAAGATAGACGCACATGGTGCTAAGTTTCCTACTACCTTAAATTTTGATAAAAAATATAAGGTGCCCTAGATCCTGAAATGGCAATATGTCAAGGAAGGCGATGTTCTTACACGACAATGGTTTGTTAAATGGTGGGACAAATTTTCTCACACCCAAGATGTTATTGATAATGTTACCTGAGACTTTCCAGCTGATTCTCAAAATGCTATTAACACTTCTACTCAGGTTAAAACTCAAGCTCTGGCATACCCGCAAGGGCAACCCACTACACTTGCTACCACATCTACTACTAAACCTGCTAAGTCCTCTACTAAGACCAAAATGAAAAACTCTACCTTTGATGATCTCAGCAATTCTGATATATTTGCACTATTAAGACAAAAAATGAAGGATAAAGAAGAAGCAGCAAATGCTAATTCAAAACGAAAAGAGGATGACCAAGAATCCAAGGCATCCTCAGAAGCCTCTGTTACTAATAATGATCCTTATTACCCTTATAATCCAGAGCTATTTGGACATGATGAAGCCTCCACTTTAGATTTAGGAGAGGATTAAATCTGTCGACATAAACTCCAAAATTGCTAAGTAAAAGAATCTCCTGCTAAAGCTATTGATCTGCCAAGATTCCCTACTATCTGCATTGATTCCCTGTTGATGTTACTAAAGTTGTTTTGATTCCTTGATAAGGGTATGGCCATTGCTCTGACTATTCCCCACGAGGGATGATTCCCTCTAGACAACACATGTGGAAATCCTTGCTGACCTACGATGAATAGTAAAAAAGCCAATTTTACTGTTTACTATTCACTATTTACTGTTTAAATAGTGTTTTATTTTGCCTATAAAAGGGGGGATGTCCCTTTTAGAAAGATCATCACAAAATTTTCCTAGTTTCAAATCCTTTTTAGTTTCAGATTGCTATCTAATCTTGTAACCTTTCCCTTTCCAGTTCCAAGCCTTGTAACTACTATTACCTTGTAAGTGTTTTAATCTATTATCAAAGCTATATTTTGTTAAAATCTCAACTACTTTTACTTTATTGTTTTTATCTTAATTACTTTAATTTAACTTAATATATTGTGCACTTCTGCCCATCTCATGGTATATATATATATATAATCTCGGTGAGAGAAAGGAGGGTTGTTGGTGTGAGATGGTGCCACTACAAAAAAAAGGGTCTATAGCCGCGTTTAAAAAACACGGCTTTAGATCCGAAAAACGTGACTATAGCCTAGAGCCGCGTTTTTTATAGTCGCGTTTCCAAACGCGGCGTAAATACCGCAGCAACAGACCTATGGCCGCGTTTTTCCAAAACGCGGCTATAGTCAGACCTATAGTCGCGTTTTTAACCGCGGCTATAGGATTCTAGCCTATAGCCGCGTTTTTAAAAAACGCGGCTATAGGCCAGCTTCAAGCTGCGTTTATAACCGCGGCTAAGGGTTCGGACCTATAGCCGCGTTTTTAAAACGCGGCTATAGGTTTTAAAAAAAAAAATATATATATATATATATATATTTTTGGGTTTTTTTTTTCTCAAGAAAACAAAAAAAAAAAAATTTTGGGTTTGTTTTTTTTTTTTTTTTTTTTTCTAGAAAACAAAAATAAATATATATATTTTTGGGTTTTTTTTTTCCAGAAAATTTAAAATTTGAAATTCAAATAAAAAAAATCCAAAATTAAACGTAAATCCAAAAATTTCAAAATCAAACACAAACTCAAAAAATTCAAAATCAAACACAACATTCTCACAATACAAAAACACCCAGAAAATTCAAAATCAAACACAAACCCAAAAAATTCAAAATCAAACACAACATATTCACAATATAAACAAACCCAAAAAATTAAAAATCAAACACAAATCCAGAAATTCAAAAACACAAACCCATTTTCTTACTAGCACAAATTCAAGCATAGATCAGCAACACAATATCACAATATCAGCAATCAAGCACAGATCCACAACGTAATCACAATATCAGCAACACAATAACAAAAATTCAAGCACAGATCTACAATAGCATCTCCTCCATTTTCTTACTAACTAAACATAAAATAACCAAAAAAAAAAAAAAAACTAGATCTATTGACAAATCAGTGTGCTTGAGATGAAGAAAAAAATGAAAGAAAGGAAAAAAAAAGTAGCAGCTCCAAAGAAACAAAGGAAAAAAAAAACGTTACCCAGTGAAAAGAAAAAAAAAAAAAAAAAAAAGAGTTACCTTGATGTGAAGAAGGAAGAAAGAAAAAGGGGGAAAAAAAAAAAAAGAGTCAACCAGATGTGAGGAAGGAAGAAAAAAAAAAAAAAAAAAGGAAAGAAAGAACTTACGGAGGAATGAAGAGAGAAAGAAGAACTTAAGTGAAGAATGAAGAGACAAAAAAGAAAGAAGTAGAAATAAGGAAAGAAGAAAGTGGGGGGGGTAGGTGGGAAAGGGGGGGGCACGTGGGAAGCTTTTGATTTTTTTTTTTTTTTTGTTGTTGTTGTTGTTGTTGTTGTTGTTGTTACATATAGCGGCGTTTTTAAAAATGCCGTTATAGGTTATGTCACTAAAGGGTAACCTAAGCCGCGTTTCAAAATGCAGCTTTAGGTTATCCTATAGCCACTGTAGACGACTAAATTTCTAGTTTGAAATAAATCAAACAAGTAAAATAGTTTCACAAATGCGAATTTGTATTGATGATTGTGGTATAATTCTCTGTGATTACAAAAGAGTTATCCTCTGATTCAATCTCCTTGCAAGACTTATTGATTGGAGTTATGGTAATGTGATTTTGATTTAAACACAAAATATCCTTCAATTTGGTTGAGGGATGGATCGAAGATTGTTGAAACAGAATTACAATGAATCTCTGGCTATGAGCTTATTAGAAATTCTTTGTTCTTCACGTTCTTCGTGTTCTTCGTGTGTTCTTCGTCTTCGAAGGTTTATGGTGGAAGTTCTTCGGTGCTTTAGAGGCTTGAATCCGTAGAGTTTCGTTGATTTGTGATTTGTTGATGTTTTTCGGACACTTTAGGCTTGATTCCCGTAGACTTTTGGATCTAGGCGGATGATTTGAATGATTTCTCTTCGAATGTTCTTCGTATTCGAAGTTGAAGTTCTTGGAGGCTTTAGAGCTTGGTTCCGGCAGAGCTTCTGGACTTCTGAATCTTCTCTGATGCTGCTTGTGCTTCAGATGGCTTGATGTCCCTTCCTAAATGTCTTAGGAAGGCTTCTATTTATAAGAGTTTTGGGGTGGATGAGCGACACGTGGCGGAGTCTAATTGGTGACACATGTCACAGTCTGATTGGTCCGCTTATGTCATCGCTTACACGTGCGAGGTTGCTCGGGTCATCGCTTACACGTGCGAGGTTGCTTGGGTCATCGCTTACACGTGCGAGGCTGCTTGTGTCATCGCTTGCACGAGCCGATGCATGATTGGTTCTTGCATGACACTTGGCAAATTTCTATTGGCTTCTGAATGGCAATAGTAAAACCTAGCAGCAGTATGTGGCGCTTTGTAATTGGCTGTATTTTGTGGTCTTGGTAGTGTGACGTGTCAGCTTGTGATAGGTCAGGAATTTTCCCTCTCTACAGCCACGTTTTCGGAAAACGCGGCTATAGGTAACGTCACAAAAGGGTTACCTAAGGTCAGTGAAATATTTATTACGCTAGACCTATAGCCGCATTTTCAGAAAACGCAGCTATAGGTAACGTCACTAAAGGATGAGTAAGCCGCGTTTTTTATAAAATGCAGCTTCAGGTTATTCAACTGGACCTGTAGCCGCGTTTTTTAAAAACGTGGCTATAGCTTACCTTTAGCCACGTTGTAAAACGCGGCTAAAGATAAGCTATAACCGCGGTTTTTTGAAAACACAGCTATAAGTCCCCTTTAAAAAAATTATTCGACTGGACCTATAGCCGTGTTTTAAAAACGCAACTATAAGTTGGCTATAGCTGCGTTTTTTGAAAAACGCAGCTATAGATTGAGGCTTTAGCTGCGTTTTTAACAAACACAGCTCAAAGTCTAGCTGGGAGCCGCGTTTTACAAAAACGCAGCTTAAAGTCTAGCCTGGAGCCGCGTTTTACAAAAACGCGGCTTAAAATCGCGTTTTTTGTAGTGTGCTACCGATTCAAGAACAAAGAAAGAGGAAAAGAAAGAAAAAAGAAGGAAGAACAAGGGATATACATTCTAGTGTAGCCAAGAAGACAAGGGAAAATAATTTGGGTGGGGCACGTGTTTTACTAAGGGGAAAAGGGTTGATGAGTCACCCTTACAATTTTAAAAATTTACTTGCGAACCCCCCTCATAAGCTTATATTCTAGAAAGGCCCAATGAATAAAATAGTTATGCATAGGTACCCTTACCTTTTAAAAACTTCTTTCTATATTATTAAAAACAGAGTCTAATCTTTTATAACATCAAAATATCAAAGCCTTATAAACTTAAATTAATTAGGAAAATAATAAGCATATAAACCCATAAAATTAATAATGCAATTAGGCTGGGATGTTACAGAATCCACAGACTTTTATATTTATGGAGATGTTGCATGCAAAATTCCTATCCACAACTTTAAGTGTCCACTTGAAGATTCAAATCCAGCACTTGTAGGAACTAGTATTGCATCAACTTAAACATCACTTGTTCGATATATGGTTTGCTTCATCACCAGTAGAAGCTTTTGAGAGAGCAAGTGGCACAAAACCTTTAGATGTACACCAAGATTAGCTTCAAATGTCTTTTAGATGTGTGTTAGGGTTTGTTTAATTTGTAAACCAAAAACCTTAACACTTGATGGGCTGAAATCACGAACCAGTAATTTAGAGATTCGATCAATCGAGTTTTAAGTAAAATTTGTCGAAATCTGGCCTTAGCCTTTTGTATAAGTCGAAAAAATATCTGTCAAAACGATTTGTGGTTCATTCATCCTTATATGTTTACTTGATATTTATTGCACTCTAAGGAGCATATGTGGCTTTTGTGAGAAAATCAGTTGTTAACATAATTTTTTTTTTTTAAATCTTTTGCCCCAGCCAAACGACATTATTGAAACTGTAAATCACATAATTTTTTATTGTTTACTCATTCCAAAATTTAAAATAATTAGAAAATAATTAGATAGCTTTATGCGTTTTCTTTTCATAAATTAGTAGTAAAATAATTTGTAACTTCATATACTTTAATATGACGCTTTGCCAACCAAAATCATCATTCAAAAATTTTAAAATGGTTTCTTTGGTATTATTATATATTACAATTTGTGGTTCATTCATCCGCACATGTTTACTTGATTTTTATTGCACCCTTAGGAGCATATATAGCTTTTGTGAGAAAATTTACTTGTTCACATAAAAAGATTTTCAAATATTTTGACCATAGCTAAACGACATTATTAAAAGTATAAGTCACATAACTTTAGATTGCTTATACATTCCAAAGGACAAAATTATTAAAAATACATATTTATTTGAACAAAAGTATTCTAAGATTATGTTTCTCAAAAAAAAAAAAAAAAAGTATTATAAGATTAAATAAATTTTTTATACATTTATTTATATTCCAAAGCATGCAAATATCTATATTTAGAAATTAAACTAAGGAAAACATGGATTAAAGCATGTTGATATTTAGATCCAAGAAATTATACTAGAAAAACGTAGATTAAGAATGTAAATGCGTATATGGCTAGCATGTCATCTAAGTACATTGAAAATTCAAGCATGTGGACACATGGATTTGATGACATGATAAATGGGTAAGCACATAATCCAAACAAGCATGCAAAGGATGGCTACATAACTTTCGATTTTCAACTCAGAATTCAGAACACATGGATTATTAAGCCAATTTAACATTTGAATTAAAATTTTAACTGTGCATACTCATGTGTAAAAATAATAATCGATCTAAGTGTGCAAAAGTTGGTCAAACCTTGATCTAACTCTGTCAAACTTTAGATTTGGTTTTTTGATCACAGTATTTGACTAGATTATTAGACCAAGTGGAATTGTTAGAGATAAATGCAAGGTGTTGATATGTGTTTCAGGTGAAATTAGGGCTATAACAATTTTTTTGGTTTTCCCGATTAATGCAAAGTTCTCTTTATTAATCCTGAAACCTAGGCAACAGTATGCCTCTTAGCCACTGTGAATCACAACTTCAATTACATATTAATTGCATTACAACTCTTTTTAAAATTCTTATGGGTAAGATACATAGTTAATTTAAAAAATAAGTCCATTTAATATTTTATCAGACGTTAAAATTATTAATATTTCTCGAATTATATATAAACATATATAGGCTTCCCATATAGCATCTTCCATTGATTTACTTCAATTCCAAGTTACATATTTTTCTTTGATCGAGTCAATTTATTCTATTGGCTTCACATTAAATTTCGCATCAAAATTTGGAATAATTTTTCTCTCGAAGTTTGAGCAAACTATTTTTCATATAACTGTCACTATATACATTGTTTTTCACAAATGAATAGTAAAGTAATTTAAACACCATATACGCTAATATCTATGACGCTTTGCTAACCAATATCATCATTCAAAAACTTTAAGCACTTTTCCCTCCTCACTTTCCTCCCAAATTGGGAGGATAAAAAAAGGTGGGCCCGGAGGGAAAATTTTTCCCTCTATTTTCTATCTCTCTTGTTTTTTCTCCTCAACCAAATAGTGGAAAATGTTATTTTCTACCATATTTTCCTCTCCCTACTTTCCATCGTTCTTGTTTTTACCCCAACCAAACATACCCTAAAACTGTTTCTTTGAAATTATATACTACGATTTGTGGTTCATTCATCCTCATATGTGTACGTTTTTAGACCCCTTAAACTCACATAGATTAACCTAGTTATTTAGCTAAGTGATTAATTTAGGTAAATTAAGCAGATCTAGGTTAACATAGATAAATCATATCATTGAAACAGTGCGGAAAATAAAAAACACAACGATATGATAACTCAAGAAATACAAACTGGTAAAAAACTTGAGGAGGATTTAACTTAGCTATCCTCAAGGTAAAACAGATCCACTATGAAAGAATTGAAGTTTTACAATAGCGACTTAGACCACTAACATCCTATTGCTACATCGAGTAGAAAACTTACTACCACGACCACGTGACAGCTTCGAGCTCACAGGCTACTTCTTTCTTGGATTCACAGCAACCACAAGTACTCCTACTTGTGTTTCTCTTTAAGCTCTTTATGCAGCAACTGAAACGATCATCAAGCTCTTGACATGAATCTTGATTCTTGATAACCCTAAGTATGTATAAAGGCAAACATAAAACCCTACATGTCATACAAGCTTAAGCTGAGTTGGAAAATTCTACAGAAAAACAATCTGCACGAGCTTTGATCAATCGAGTCTAATTTTCAATCGATTGAGCCTTGCAGATTTACACAATAAATCCTGCAGTACACTCGATTCCAACTTTACATAAAAACACACTTTGAGCAGCCTAAATCTAGACTAAATGTTTTGATCATGGTTTGCCAACATTACACATTGAAGTTCTAATATATTAGATCCTAATTCCTTAGAACCTAATAATATGTTTACCTGATATTTATTGCACTCTAATAAGCATATGTGGCTTTTGTGAGAAAATCAATTGTTAACATAATAATTTTTTTAAATCTTTTGACCCTTGCCAAACGACATTATTGAAACCGTAAATCACATTATTTTAGATTGTTTACACATTCTAAAATTCAAAATAATAATTTAAGATTGTTTACACACTCCAAAATTCAAAATAATTAGAAAATAATTAGATTGCTTATATGCATTTTCTTTTCATAAATTAATATTAAAATAATTTGTACTCCACATACTCTAATATATATGACGCTTTGCCAGCCAAAATCATCATTCAAAAATTTTAAAATGGTTTCTTTGATATTATATATTATAATTTGTGGTTCATTCATCCGCACATGTTTACGTGATATTTATCGCACATGTTTACGTGGTCCGGTCATCAGAGCTACTAGTGTTAGATCTCTGGCACAGGCAATTCGGTCACTACTGGTTTGAAGTGTAGGGTATGGGTGGCCCTAATTAACAGGATTCTTAAATGAAAGATGTGAAATTATGAAATATTGGTAAGATTGAATATCTGTGTAATTTTTTCAATGATAGTTGGAAAATTTTTGACCTCAAGAGTTGTTGAAGATGTGGAAAATCAAAGCGAATCAATGTGAATCCTCTAGCTCAGTAATTTTGGAATGTGAAATTAATGTAGATCAAAACTTGGCCACATCAAGAATTTGAAGAACTTGAACCTTGAAAGAAGAGGAGTTGAAGTAATTTGTGATGTGGGAATGGAAGGGACTATAATTGTTATTATTATTATTATTATTTTTGTTGTTCTTTCTGTTGGGATGGACTTTCAACCATGGTCACAGATGGACCAATCATAGCTACAATTGTGTCAGATCAATCATCAATGCTTCCATAGCTGCCATTGTGGTTTATATATATAGCTTCCACATCTACACTTGTGGCTTAAAGCTTACAAACTTGTTTAATTAATAATTAGGACTACCCCCGGGCTACCCAAAGAGAAAAGAGTCAAAAGAAAAAAATACTAATTTGAAATATTAATAACAACTTATCAAGAGCTTTGTAGTTCAACTAAAATCCCTTAGCATTTCTAAATAAAGATATCTAGCATTTGAATCCCTTTCCTATAACAACTAAATTATCGTGTGTGTGTTTTGGGGGGGGGGGGGGGGGGGGGGGGGTGGTGTTGTTGGGTGGTGGTGTGGGAATGTCATTTGGGGGAGGAAGAAGAGACATTACATTGATTTGTCACCAATTTTGATCTTTGCGGCTATGGATATAGCATAGGAAGATTAAAATAAAATAATTAAGAAAAAAAAACCCTTTTTAAATAATAATAATAAAAAAAAACCCTTTTTTAGTATAAAAAAAATTACTCTTCCCAAAATTTTCTTTTAACTTCTTCTTTAACTAACTTAGAAAATAGAAAAAAAAAAATCATTCATGCTAAGAGCCTTGTAAATCAATTGATTGACACACTTTGATATTTTGAAATAAGATATTTAAGATTCAAATCATCCCTTCCCCTTATACGGTTATACCTAAAGATGCATCAGTGTAAAAATTTTAAAATGGAACAAAGTTTAGGAAAATTTTAGATATATGACCTGAATGTTGATGAATCAAGTCCAGGGGAATAACCACACTTAGTACACTCAATACATGCATCATTTATTATACTCGGATCCAATTTTGTTATGTATGGGTCCTTTGTTCTTATCAATTGGCAATAGGGGTTAAACTGTTTAAGACCATAGGTTGAGCCCCAAAGTTTTCAATTAAATGAGTGATGTTTCCATCGATGGCAACATGCATAACATTAATTGGCATCACATCAATATAATAAATAAAAATTTCAATTATAATTTTATTTTGTGTTAGAAAGTCAACTCATTAGTTTGTAAGGCATAATTCAAAAATATATTAATAATTTTTTAAAATCTAGATGTTAAATTACATTGTGCTTATAATAATAAAATATTGAAATTCCATTTTTAACAGTAGTTTCTCAAGATTTGTAATACTTTACACGTAAAAGTTTTTATCAAAAAATAAATATCATCAATTATAAAATGATTCGAGTGTTTCTTGAGAATTCAAAGTTGAATTAAGGACAACTCTATTACATGCTCACTAAATCGATGATTTAATTCTTATAATTGAGAATATATTGGAACATATAAAATATCAAATCGATAATAATGTTCAATTGTAAAATCATCTTGTTGATGAAAAAAAAAAAAAAAAGAATTCTTTAGGCGGTTTAAACAACATAACAGGACCGAAATCCTAAAAGTCCCAAGCTTTTAACTTTGGGTCTCGAGAAAGCACACAACCAATATATCATAACTCACAATTCATTTGCATTCTCTCTAAGAGGAGTTTTTTTATAAGAAATGTTTTCTTGTTTTGTTAGTACAAATGATTTTTTTTTTTTTTTTTTTGGGAAGGTGGCTACAAGTACCAACCCTAGATATAGGTTAGGTGGTCACTCTAAATTTTTGGATTTTTTTTAGTCAACTTTCAATTGAGTCTTTTTTTTTTCTTTTTTTTTTCTACTAATATATATATATATATATATACACACACACACACACACACAATCTTTTTATAGTTCAATTGTAAAATCATCTTGTTGTTAAAAAAAAAAAAAAAAAAAAATCTTTAGGTGGTTTAAACAACATAACATGACCTCAATCATGAAAGCCCCAAGCTTTTAACTTTGGGTTTCGAGAAAGCAAACAACCAACATATCGTAACTCACAATTCATTTGCATTCTCTTTCAAAAGAGTTTTTTTTTTTTTTTTTTTTTTCAGAAATTTGTTCTAGTACAAATGATTTTTTTTTTTGGAAGGCTGCTATAAGTACCAACCCTAGATATGGGTTAGGTGGTCACTCTAAATTTTTGGATTTTTTGGAGTCAACTTTCAATTTTGAGGGTCAAAAATAAAAATTTTGAACCCAACAATTTCAATTTTTTTTTCTACTAATATACATAATCTTTTTATAGTTCTACCTCTTATTGTGGATGATTAATTTGAAAAGTCAATTACTATAAGAAAATTGAAAAATATTCTTTCTCATACTTTTTCAGCTGAATCTATTATGTTGTGGGCAGGCTAGGCTTTCACCCTAACAAAAAGTCCGGTGCACCTCAACATTTCTAAAGCTACTGATAATTTTTTTTTTCCCTTTTTTTTTTTTTTTTACTTTGCCAAAAAATTTAGTTTGAAAATATACCATAAACATTTTAGATTTTATTATAAGGTTATCAACAATCTTTTTCACTTTTCCACTTTTGAGGCCCTTCATTGCCACTCTTGAACTCAAGTCTTTACTTCAGCCCACAAGTTGCCTTATTAATGAGATTGCAATTTACTAATAGTGTGACAGTGGTAAATATAAAATGGGCCGCCCACAGGTTCACCAGCCCAATAGATATCACTATTGTATAGTATTTGAATGCTAAATATCAATCACAATTCAGACTAAGACTCACAAGGACTGCATTACTTTGAGATTGGAGAACGAAGTGGCAATCTCCCCTGTCATATTGCTTGAGTTCAAGTTCCTGCTTGTAATAATGAAAGAAGGAAGAGTTATCGCCATTTTTTTGAAAGATAATTTGCAATTAAAACAAAATTATTCATATTTTTGGGGAGGTGATGTGTTTGAACATTCCATCAAAATGAAACAAATTTAGTCAAATATCAGAAGGCATTATGACAGAACCATTTTTTTAGTTGAATTTGAATAGTGAGCTCAAGTAATACTCAGATTAAATTTCAAAACACTTTTCTAAAAATCTAATTGGTCTAGAATATAAAAAAATACGGAACCGTATCATATATATTACATGTAATGACTAATGAGTATATATATATATATATATATTTAAATCATGTTTACTGCATGAAACGAAAATATTATATATGTATGCATTCTATAATTAAAAGTATATATATATATATATATATATATATATATGCACACTAAATGTTTTCAATGTTATGCTTTGTACAAAAATGATTCAACATAAATAAGTTTTAATACTCTTATCAGTCGTAAAATTGTTTTTTTTTTTTTTTTTGCCAAAATGTCTCAGTAATATATTACAATAAAATTATGGAGAAATATGTATTTTTAGTTCCATGTTTAATTACTAGTTATATTAATTAAATATCAATATTTTCATCATAATTTTTTTTTATCTATTAAAATTTTCTATACTCTGGATAATTATATCCTAATATTTATTTATGTATATATATTGGATTTTAAATAAAAAAATGTATATTCATTTTGAATTATAATAATTTAAGAAAATAAATAATTTTTTTGTTTTGCTTTTTCTTTTCTTGTTAAGTATAATTGAATGACTATATTAAACATTATTTTCTTCTTTGGAAACTTACTATTTTGTATGAAAACACAACAAAAAGCTGGAAAAAAACACTAAATATATTGGGTACTTTATTAGTTTTGTTATATTATATTTTATGAAATTATACCAAGATCAAATAAGTGTGTTACCAAATTGGAATATAATAAAATAAATAATATGGAGTATAAACTCTAACTACCGATTGCTTTTGAGAAAAGAAGAAGAAGAAGAATTAAAGTGTAAAGCATGCAACATGATCCTAATAAAGTTTCATTAGCCGGTGTTGTTATATTCCATGCAAGAGCATGCATTAGAAACTAGTTTTTAATAGCTAATTTATGACTAACTCTACTCTATTTTACTCCAATCCCTCTACTTAGTCTCTTTCTCCCTCTACTCTATTTTAGTCTCTTTTTCCCCCATCCAAACTGGCTATAAAGTAAAAATGAAAAAAAAAAAAAAAAAAAAAAAAAAAAAAAAAAAAAAAAAAGAAGAAGAAGAAGAAGAAGAAGGTAACTGAGTTTTCTAGGTTAATAACGTACCAGGATTATTATGAACAACCAATTTTCTTCCAGCATGTTCATTATCTCCTTTAACTAATTCCCAGTTGCCAAGAATAGCAATCATCAAAACGACGACAAGCCATGCTTTCTGTACCAAAATCGAATCTAGATCACTAACCATGTTGATATTTCACGGCATATTATGCCTACTCAGAAGGAAGATGAGTAGTACGTACTTATTTACGAGTGCCTGCCAACAATGGCTTATGTTACTCTCCTTCTGAGTAGTACTTATAACTTATTTATGAGTACTTAGCGACAATGGCTTATGTTACTAGCAGACCCCCCATCTTATGTGAAAGCAATAAGGATCAGCTAGCACTCACTTTGAATGATGATTAGGGTCAAACAGTGAATTTCTTGGCTTCAAATTAGTTATTCCTATTGTCTAAACATTTTTTTATTTCTTGAATATGACATTTCTTAATTACAAGCGCAATGGCTAGGCAAGAGGAAAAACATAATATAAGAGCGCTGAGTTTTACAAGAATGTTCTAAAGCATTGATGAAGTGCATCGGTCTTAGTATATATTTTCATAGGAGCTTTTCTTTCTAGAATGAATACAATGCACTTTTTGTCACGGACTTATAATAACTTCCAATCCAAAAAAAAAAAAAAAAAAAACCAAAAAAATATTTCAAGGACAAAAGAATTTTAATAAGTTTAAGGATACACATAATTAATATGTTAAATTGAGATTAATTAATGCATAATAAAAAATTGTGTTAATAATGAACCCATGTAAAAGTTATGTTACTCCCATCCGTTATTGAGGGTATGAAATTGGGTGTATTGATATTTGAAAAAAAAATCTTGATTTATAAAACCTTATTTTTAAATGGAATAAAATTACGACATTGCAAGAATTTCATTAACCTTTATCCATTGTTAAATTTGGTAAAACAAGGAATGTGAGTAATAAATATATTTTTAAACAATGCCCCTGAAATATTGGTTAGCAAAAGCCTATTTCAAATTAATATATATGCAATTCTCAAAAAAATATTATGTTTTTTTAAAATTTTTACTGAAATTTTATTTACTTATTTATTGAAAATTGAAGAAAAAAAATTGTTTTTAAAATAAGTAAATTTTTAGAAGTTGTATTTAAACAAATTAGTTAGAAAATTAAAAGAAAAAAAAAATACTATATGATTACTTAACCAGTTGTAGCCTAAGGCTATTAACTGCTCTAATAAACTGACATGTGTAAAAAATGGCATGTGCACTGCATATGATTACTTAAGTAAACTTAACCCAACTAATCCTTGGTTAACTACACTACCTATTAAAAAAATAAAAATAAATAAAAACTATACCTATACGTATACATAATACTCTCTCTATGTCTCTCTCTCTCTCAAACAAAACCAAAAAATCCGAAACTCCACTACCGGTCACCCCAATCACTCTTCTCCCTCCACCACCGGCCCACCCAAACCATCCTCTGTCTCTACCGCCGGCCCACCTCAAACCCTCCTCTATCTCCACTGCTAGCCCACCCAAACTCTACTGCTCAAAGCCACCTCTTGTATGTCGCTCTGTTGTTTCACTGGTCAAAACTAAATTTCCTTTTTCCTTGATAACCATGATTCCTTCAAGAACTAAAAAGGATTTGCTAGCTATTTAAAAAAAAAAATTCTATTGAGGTTTCAATCTAATTCCTCTTTAGGTCTCACTTTCTTCAATTGGGTCAAGAATGATTTAAGTCTCCAACCCACTATCTAGAATTACTGTATTATTGTTCATATTCTAACTTGGTCTAGAAAATTTTATCAAACCATGAACTTGTTGTCTGAACTCTGAATTGATAGAAATGGTTAAGGTTGTTTCACCAAATGATGGTGATGATTTTGAAAGTTTGGTTTTGTGCAGTGAAGTTTGGTTTTGGTCTTCTAATACTCTTATTTGTGGCTATTGCAAGGAGGGAAAGATGAAAGAGCCAAAGTCATTGTTGTATGAGATGAAAAGAAATGGGGTTCACCCAGATAGTTTACTTTGTTGAGTTGTTGTGGAATTATGAAATGAGAGTAAGTTGCTTTCAGCTTTGAATTTGCTGTTAGAGCTTTAGAGATTTGAAATTCCTATTTCTGCTGATATTTATGAATATCTAGTGGTCAAATTATGTGAAGAGAATCGGGCATTTGCTGCTAAAAGTCTTCTGGAAAGAATCTCTTAGTATGGTTATGTGCCTGGCCAAGAACCTAGTGAATAACTCTGAGAAAGTTGATACTTAGCCATCAACTAGTGCTTGCATTTTGTGCAATTATTTTGCTCTTGACATTTTCTTTTGAAGCTACAATCAAAATTTTTAACTTTATTTTTTACATTTTTATTCTATTTTTGAATTGAAACAAATCTAAAAGGTATTGGAGAGATCTTATAGTCATCTGAATTCTTTTTGGGTTCTTATTGCTAAACTTTCCAGGTTTCACACACAGTGTTCATAAAAGAGATCATGCTTTAAAAACACCAGAAAGCCAAGCATTCAGTCATTTACCTGAGCGGTACAATTTATTATTAAACTTGTTATTTCTTATCTGCTGGTGCAATAATTTGAATTTCATTGACAATTATGTGGCAGAGGCATTAGCTTTGAAAGCTAAGATGGTGGATAAAAATATAAAAACCAATCTCATTGCTTATAAATCTATAATAGACTGCTTGTGCAAAATAAACAAAAGTATGAAGGGCGAATATGTAATGAAAGAAATGGTTAAATTTGTTGTGCCACTTGATACAGCAATATGCAAGGCATTAATAAATGGATATTGCAAGGAAATGGATATCAAATAGAGTAGAATCATCATTGGGCTTCTTTACCAGGGAATTTCAAATCTTCAATACTAAAAGTTACAATGCACTTGTGGTAAACTAGGACTGCAGAACAAGTGGTACTATTTTGAACCACAAACTTTATTTCTCACAATAGCAAAACCAAACTTTCAAAAACATCACCATCATCTGCTAAAACAACCTTAACCATTTCTATCAATTCAAACAACAAGTTCATGGTTTGATAAAATTTTCTAGACCAAGTTAGAATATGAATAGTAATACAATAATTCTAGATAGTAGGTCTGAGACTTAAATCATTCTTGACCCAATTGAAGAAAGTGAGAACTATGATGAGGAATCAGATTGAAACCTCAATAGAACTTTTTTTTTTTTTTTTTTAAAGCTAGCAAATCCTCTTCAAGTCTTGAAGGAATCATTGTTATCAAGGAAAAAAAGGAAATTTAGTTTTGACCGGTAAAGCAGCGGAGCGGCATACAAGAGGTGGCTTTGAGCGGCAGAGACTGGGTGGGCCGGTGGTGGAGACAGAGGATGATTTGTGTGGGCCGGCGATGGAGGGAGAAGAGGGATTAGGGTGATTGGCGGTAGAGTTTTGGATTTTCTGGTTTTATTTGTGAGAGACAGAGAGAGAGAGAGAGTATACTGTATACATATAGGTATTGGCCTTTTAGTTTTTATTTTTTTAATAAATGGTGTAGTTAACTAGGGTTAATTGGTTTAAGTTTACTTAAGTAATTATATGCAATGAACATGCCATTTTTTACACATGTTAGTTTATTAGAGCAGTTTGTAGCCTTAGCCTTAGGCTATAACTGGTTTTATAACTAAATTTTGTCCATCTTTTTATTACTGGAGTAACTAGAAGTCTAGAAGTACATAACATATATTGGTTACTTTGAAGAGGGAGGAGCTAGCTAGGCCCAAATTGAAGCTCACTATCACAAGAATGGTTGTACTTGACTACAACTTTTTCAAGAAACTTAAACATAACAAGTTACATGCGGAAATACATTGATTTTTGAAGTGATGACTCTTGCCCTAAAGTGGACTTTGAAGTTTGAAGTCTCAAACCGACATGCACGCCATTAAATATATTGCAATCATTTAATTATTTCCTTTTTAGAATTAGAATGACGCGGTTTTCTCCTATACTATACTGACCTAAATGGCGGGGTCATTTGGGCTTTCTCAATTGGTAATCACTAATCGCCTGTCTAATGTGCTGTTCTAGAAAATATATTAATACAACTTTTATAACAACTTTAATGTGGATGATTGTGAACATACTTGACAAATGGGTTAAGTTGGGTTAAGGCCATTTGGGTTCAGGTCAGATCAGGCTTAGGTCATAACGGGTCATTCGAAATGGGTTACAAGCAGATCAAATCAATCTATTTATGGGTTGGATTAATGGATTGACGTGTATTTTACCCTTTCTTTGTAAAATTAATTTACCCTTTTACGCTTTTACTCATCTTTATTCATGTTTCATGCCTTCTTCTTACTGCAACCTTTTAATTATTTTATTTGTTTGTTTTTATCTCCGACCTTAAGCAAAGATGACCATCGAAAAATGAACTTGTATTAATGAAAAAAAAAAATGTACTTATCATTGGGATATTCTAATTGGGTTTTTGATTTTCACCGGGGAAACTAGTTATTATATTGATTCAACCAACATAGTATAGATTATAGAGAAGAATTTTACAATTATATCCAAACTTCAAATTTACATTTATCATATTTTAAACTTTCTACAAAGATTACCACTAAACAAAGAAATTTATAAATGATGGGAATGTAAATCTAATCATTTGTAAATTTCTTTGTATTTAGCAAATTCTTCATCATCATACACAATAAATAAATTCATTACACCATATAATAATATATTAAAAAAAAAAGGGTAAATTAACCAACCTCCCTTAAAGTATATATTGAAAAGAAGCTACTCTATACATTTTGTTTATAGGAAAATGCTAAAAGTATTATAAGTTTTAGTACATAAAGTTTACAAACCAATGTGACAATGAATTTGATTGGTGGGTTTCAACAACCCCAACTAAATATTTGAATTGTTTCTTTATGATTAGTGACACATTAGTTTATAAGTTTAATGTAGTAAAACTTCTTGTAACTGTAGCACTACTCTTGTATAAATGACACTCTTCATGTGAGGTTTCTATAAATACAATAGAATTTTCCATGCCTTCTCACAATGTTACTTCCCTAGTAGAATATTCTTTTTATTTGTACAGCCCTCCAAGAGGCGGAGTGTCATTTACACAAACCTGAAGGGAGTAATGTCATTTCATCCATAATTTGGGTAAGATTTTTTTTTTTTTTTTTTTTTGAAAAACAAAATATTTTGTTAGGAAATTCAAACATTGACTTATCTGTCACATTTATACAAATCTCAAAGGGGTGCGTCATTTGCTCCAACATTTGGGCCAGAGTGTTATTTTTCTAGTGAGGATGTTTAGAGCTTTTTGAGCACTTGACAATTCCCTTGACCATGTAGAGTAATCATGTCCTATATACGCCAAATAATTACAAGTAGACCTGGTAAACATGCTGGTTTAGGTTAATCGAGTTATGGGTGAGATCGGGTAGAGTTATTAGCATAAAAATTCTTGGGCTAGTTTGTGCTGCTAGGTTGTATCTGTTAGTGGCATGTTGATGAGTTGGCGATACACCAAAACAAGAGGGTCTGATAATGGCTTTGACTGCGACATAATGTGTCGGACATTTAGAGACATTGTAGTGGTCATATATTCTAGTGCATTTTCTATACCTATCGTCCTATTCCAAGGTACTCAGTTATCATTAAATTAATGTTTCTTTAAAAAGGGGGAAAAAAAAAGTTAAACACATTCAAAATACAAATTATGAAAAAAAAAAAATACAAATTATGCATATTATAAGTTACTTGTCAATTAGAAAGTTATATCAATGCATACATTATACATATAAAAAAAAAAAAAAATACATGCATTATAAAACACAAACATGAAACAATTAAGGATATAAAAAGTATGTAAAACACACCAAGAGTTTTATAACTTAATTGAAACTTTCTAGTGTTTCCAAGAAAGACACTCAATATTCAAATTCCTCCTACCAACAATCAAACTATTAGAAAAGAAAGTTCTTAAAATACTAATGTGATAGAAACTTGTTATATATTATACAAGAGACAATTAATCACACTGCTTTTGTTTAATTGCTACCTAGCGTAGGGAGAAATATCTGATTCATACTCCAAATGGGTCATTTTGAATGGAATACTTGGAGTTTTTTTATTGCCCTAAGTTACCATCCGTTGACTACTTCCACGAGTCATCTCCAAAGCTAAACATTCCTTCAGTTCTGACAACACATGATTCATGTTTGGCCTTTGGATAGCTAATGATGATATGCATGACATGGCTATCTCCATAACTTTCCAGGCAGAATTAGTATTGAATTCTCCTTCTAATCTTGGATCCACAATGTTTTGAACATCCCCCCTTTCAATCAAAGGATTAACCCAATCAAGTATGTGATTGTTTCTCACAGGGCCTCTTACTATAGCAGGGCGGCCAGTGATTAGCTCAAACAAAATAATCCCAAAGCTATAGACATCACTTTTCTTATTGAAGTTTCCAGATGCTTGAAATCTGTATGTAAAATACAAGTGATTAGATCATTACAAGAAACTCATCACATGATTTAATGCTACTGGTTGGTACTTCCATTATATCCTATTTGCACAAATCACTAATTGATTGATTACTTGAACCCTAAGTAATAACTGTTGGCATCCAAATGCTTCGGACAACTCCCCCTGGTTAAAAAAGTGATATGTCCATCCAAATTAGAATGGCGAGTTCTTGTAAAAACATAAAAAGTTCAATTTTTTTTTTTTTTTGGCAATTGAGAGAAAGTGGTAAATTTTACAGATTTTGGACTGGGAACTTAGAATTTATTGTGTTGCAAATTGAAGTAGTGGAATAGCAAATTCCAGGTTGTGGAAAATTTTAAGATAGCGAACTTATTGTTGCAAATTCCATCAGAGCATATGTACATGATACTTAAATACATTTTTAACTCTACTATTCAAATTGTTAGGTCTAAATACTTACTCAGGATCAATGTATCCCAATGTGCCAGCTGGACGAGTTGACACATGAGAGTCACTTTCAGTTGCAAAAGCTCTAGACAGCCCAAAATCAGCTAACTTGGCTTGCATGTGTTCATTTAATAAAATGTTGGAAGGTTTCAAATCTCTATGGATTATAGGTGGCTTGCAACCATCATGTAGATACTCCAACCCTGCAACACCACCAGAAAACCACTGTCAACTCATTCAATTAAAAAAAAGTCGAATCCAAAAATATTGAATATGAATAATCATGTATTTGATTTGTTTGCAAACCATGTGCCACATCCACTGCAATATGAAGTCTCTCATTCCAAGTTAAGACATTTGTGTTTGTAACTGCAGCCAAAACATATAAATTTATCTCTTTCAGCTGGGTCATTATTGAAAATTTCTCTGGTTTTACAATCATGCAAGCGTTCAAAAAACATACACATTCATTATCCTAATTGTACAAAATAGCAGCACCAGTACTTCAATCATATGAAGCTTAGATTGGCGAGTTGGTACCTCATCCATCCCCTTTTTTGGTTTGTTTTAATTTGGTATGATGTTTTGAATAGTTGTATCGTGAAAAGCTTAGCTAGACCTCTGGATAGTTCTCATGCTTTTCATCATTTTTTATTATCTTTTTACTCCCTCCCCACAGACTAATATGTTTAGATACTATCTAATAGATAGTACCAAAGGGGCATCACTTAAGGAAAAAGAATGTTGCAGTCTCATGGCGATGGTTATTTTGTTTTATGATAAGAGCATTGGCATCAAGTGTTAATAAGAGCAAGCAAAATGGGACTGCCTGCAGGAAATGACTTGACACACATTTGGCATAAGCAGTGTTAGTGGGCTTGCTCTTACTAGAAGCCTATCAAGTGCTGTTACAGATCTCTATACAGTCTTGCCCTGTACTAAATCATGCTTTTAGTTTGACAAAGGTAACTTATAGTAAGTCATAGGATGAAGAGCATTTAAGCACAAATGTTAAAAGGTAAATACCTGATAAATGTTGGTGCAGATTTCCATTAGCCATGTACTCATATATGAGTGCCTTCTTTTCACCCTCATCACAGTATCCAACAAGAGAAACCAAGTTTCTATGATGAACTATCATTAAGAGTTGTGCCTGCATTTCAAAATCAGTGATCCAATTTAGTTGAATGAAAATCTTTTAGCTGCATGCCTTGTGTCATCACAGCTTCAATTTAAAATAAAAATTTCAAACTAATTGAAAAGACCGGAAGCACCTAACCTCTGCTCGAAATTCCTTATAGCCTTGGTATGATGAAGTAGAGAGGAACTTAACAGCAACTTGAGTTTCATCTTTCAGTTTTCCAAAGTACACTTTTCCAAATCCTCCTTCCCCAATGATGGTTTTGAAGTTATTAGTTATGCTCACAACCTCAGAGTAGCTATACCGTTGATTTTGTGATTTGATAATGGATTTGGTAACTGTACCTACAGGAAGGAATACTTTCGTAATTGTAACATGTACATGTTAAATTACTGATTCTTTTAAAAGTTTAAGTTGTTAGGAAATTGTGGATTTAATCATTTAACCATAATTTTAACACTCCCCCTAAATAAGTGAGACCCAACACGTGGAATAAGTGGGATTTTTAAAATTTTAAATCAAGTCAGGGATCAAACTCAAGATTTCCTACTCTGATACCATGTTAAATTACTAATTCTCCAAAAAGTTTAAGCTATTAGGAAATGGTAAATTTAATCATTTAACTATAATTCTAATAGAAAAATTATATTAAAAAACAATTGGGTTGTGTGGGAATATGTAGAGTTTATGTTCTAATTCTCTCATGTTTGTGTCCTTGAATCTAGGTCATCTCAAACAGACTTGTTACTAGGATTAAATCCAAAGTCTCCTAGACATGGGATGCAAATAAACTCTCGGGATTGTGTAACCAAACCCACCTTGTAAGGACCAAGGAAAAGGGCTATTTATCTCAAATATGTAATTATTATTGCAGAGAATGAGTGCATTTACCACTCGTTTACATGTTGAAGTGGTCCCTGGATGTATTCATTTGTCAATCAACTGCATAATTTGCTGTCATGATCATGTGCTCAGTCACAATGGCCTCTAGTGAAAAATAATTAGTTTTTGTTATAATTTATTTTCAAAAGTTTCATTGAGGCTTGGATGTACCACAGGAAAAATAGGACTAGCTAGGATTGGATGCCACATCTCTTGAAAAAAAACCTCACCTCACTGAACTGTGATGACAATTACAGAAGTAGAAAATAAAGAAAGAGCTACCTCCATGTTTTTTCCTTCTATAGATAGCCAGAGCACTAAAGATGAACAGAAGGACCAGGACTGCTGCTATTGATGATACAACAACTGGAATAACAAACAGCTTTTTCTTCTTTCTTTTGCATGGATCTGACAGACAAAGATCTGGATTTTCGCCAACACTTGCATAAAGTGCATCAAGGTAGTATTCCATGGTAAGAACGTTATTAAACATAGATGGTGTTGTCATCATGAAATACAGATTAACATAAAAAAATATAAAAGAAATTTTATTTATGAATCAGTGAACAAGTAAACATAACTTCTAGTATTTGACATGTACAGAAACCACGTATAAAAGGAAAAAGATAGAAAAACAAGAAAAAAAAAACAAAAGAAAATGAAAAAATGAAACCAGAATTATGAAGAAAGTGAAATATTGGAGGATGGAAGATAAACTAACCTCAAGATCAATTTCCGATCACTAGACATTTTCAGAAGAACCTCAGGAACAGAACCTGTCAGCTTGTTCCCACTTAAATCACTGCAAACATAGTGTTATGTAGATCACCTCAATTTCCTTTCCCTCAAAAGTAAATTTCAAAATACTAAAGATCAAAGAACAACTTACAGGGTGTTCAAATTCCACAGCTGTGCCAAAAATTCTGGCAGTGACCCCATTAAGTCATTGTATGACAAATCCCTGAAACAGGAGTTAGGAAGATTTTGAGTAAACAAATCCATATATGCTAAGCAAAATAATTGTTTTATGTTTATGACAACTTGATATTCAATTTTTTTTTTACATGTAATACTAAGTGAAAATTCTTGGGATCAAATCCCAAATATACACTCTTCAAGCATTAACACCTTTGGAAATTAAGGGATCCAACATCCATCATCAGCCAATTGGTAACCTCAAGCTGGCAGATGGTGTTGCTGGACCAGCCAATGTCCGGATAGCATTATTGTATGGTTACTGAATGCTACATATCAATAACAATTAAAATGAAGACTCACAAGGACTGCAGTTCTTTCAGATTGGCGAATGAAGTTGAAATCACCCCTGTCAAATTGCTTGAGCTCAAGTTCCTGCTTGTCATTATGAAAGAAGGAAGAGCTGTTGCCATTGTTTGAAAAATAACTTGCAATTTTAACAAAATTATTCCCATGCAATTAGTAGACACCCACCACTGGGGGCACTATGTATTTGAATGTCAAAATGAAAATACATTCAGTTAAATATCAGAAAGCATTGTAAAACTTTTTTTTTTCTCCTCCTTGATTGCAGATGAAAGGAGGATGTTCCATTGTCCAATTTCCTGTAATCATACGTCACATTTTCTTCTCAATTAAAATGAGGATCCATTTTAAGTGATGCCACCAACTCCAAAGTTAATGAGGATTTTTTCCCATTAGATGATATTTTGATTGAAATTTCACAGCAAACTACAATGCAAGTTTTGATGTTTTGGACGTGTACTTACAGTGAGATGATTCTTGGAGGATTGTTGTTGCTGCAGTTCAAACCATCCCATGAGAATTCACGTGGGACACATGGATCACCTTGCCAGTTTTTAGTCACCCTGTACCATTCCTTGATTTCCATGATAGCTTCAACTATTGTTTTTAATGGGGAAAAAAAAAAAAAAAGAATTCATAGATGATCATTCAAAAAGAAAGTGGTAGAGAGAGGCGTGCGAATTATAAATACAAAATGAAACAGAAATATGAAAAGATTGTAAAGTGATAGATCCAAAATTTGCAGCAGTTGAAGAAATCTGCCTTGTTTGATGGTGTTTAAAGCAAACTATCAACAATTGCAAATTCTATGGTGACTGATAACAATGCAACTCATGATACCACGTCATTTCATCAAAATTTTGAAATAACTTGAAGATTTCTTTTGCAGTTAATTAATGAAGATGTATGGTCATATTCCAATGATAGATTTTAATATAAAAAAAAAAAATCCCAATGATAGATATCTACAATTGACTTGTCTCATAGCCAAGAGCTGTGTGGGTGTATGCATAAATTTATATGTCAAATATAAATTGAAAATGAAATTTTGGTTGAAGATGAAGATCATCAATAACACCTATGGCTATAAATTTGAATAACAAATAGAGAGCCTACAAAAATAATACTGGACAATTAATTATGATAGTATCTAATTTATTAATAGAGTTGTGTAGGCGTAGGCATAAATTTGTGGCAAGCCTTTTCCCAAAATTTTAGTTGAAAAGCCAAATTCATACTTGGTTTTTCAATTTATTTTGATTTCATCAGTTGGTTTACACAATATACACATTTTTAATGTTTTGAATTATATAAGAAATGTTAATAATGTTTTGCGCATACCAAACACCAGAAAACGTTTTTCAACTCATTTTTAAGGTCATTACCAAACATAGGAAAATGGGATAATGTTTCAGAAAATTCTTTTTGAAAAATGAATCATTTTATAGAAATGTATTCGTCGAAATAAACAGAGTGTAAAATTGTTCATTTTCTATTTTGGCAACAAAGGCTCATCTTGTGAACTCTTCTTGATGGAACACAGGTATGTATCAAGCCTTCCTAATCTTAGAAACAATTGTTGCTTTTAAAGCATAGCATGTTCTATTTAGAAAAGGCTCCCTCTTCTTATAATTGACAGGACTGTCACCAATATTCTAAAGTCTGTTGTATAAGCAGTTGAAGTGTCTCTTATTCATGTAAGTTAGCAGCGAAATAAGCATAACACTCACAAGGAAGATAGAAAAGAGAAGAAAACATACCATCATCTATGGCAGTTGGTTTATTTGGGAGCTCTTTTAACTCAAAAATCTCAACAGCATTGAGGATTGGAGGAAGCTTAGTTCCCTTAGCTGCAGATATTGAAAAGTAAAGCTGCTGTCCACTACTAGCCTGATCAGTTTGTACTATAGTTATTGGATTTAGATAATCAAGTTTAATAGACTCTGTTAGGTAGTGCTGGCCATTCAAATTAATTGTCAATTCCCTCTGCTGGCCAGCTTCAAGCTTCTCAATCTCAGCAAAGTGAAAGTAAACATAACATTTTGAAAGAGAGTCTGGTGGACTCCAGGAGAAGTTCAAGAAAATGCTAGCATTCCGTGATTGGGCAGCAGTCCTTAACACTACATCAGGTATGTTGTTAGCATTCTGGGAATTTATGGTTGAGCTTGTGGTGACTTGAACCCAATCATAATCTAGTTTAGGATGCCAGTAGCGATCATAGACATCATCAGGATACCTAATTGGGAGAAGTTTTTTCAGATTGTGTTGGAACAAAATGATACCATTATACTAGTAGGCATTCAAGAGCATTTTTAATTGATCCACATGAAAAAAAGGTAGCAAGAAACTTAAAAATACTGTTGGCATGGAAAAAATTAATAGCATGCAGCAGGATGGTGAGCTTGTTTTTCTTATCATATTAAGTTTTAGAACGTACAGCAGTAAAGATGATAATCATGAGTGATGTCAGAGATATTATAAAATGAAGGGCATGTCATTATTTCTCCATATGAAACTGAATAAGTTCTAGCCATGCTATTGAAGATGAATATTCAGTGATAGACATCAATTCTGTTGTAGAAAGAAACTAAAATGAGTATGATGCAAATATGGGATCCATGACGTGGTTTGACAAATTTATTTTTAGCTCATGAAGGTATAACTAATTCACCTGAGTTCTGATTGACCACTTCTGCCAATGTCATATCGGTTTGGGTTTGTAAGTGCCCCTCCTGCTGTATGATAAATGGAATTGTCCAAAAGCCGTAGTTCCAGTGCTGAGATGTAGGGTATCCCATTGCCGGTGTTCACTAGACATAAATCTATGTAATCGGTCAAGGGAACATAAATGACAGAATCAGATACTTTTTCTATATCCACTGTTCTCCATAAATTAACCCCAATATGTAGATCAAATGTAGGGGCCTGGTCTTTGCCATCGTAATTCCCATAAAAGAATCTTGCCCTGATCAAATAATTATTGTTTTTGCCTTGCTCTGGTCTCAGGGTGTAACAATTCCTTTTTCCTTGAGGAAAACTTCTCAGGCTCTTTAGATACTGTGCAAGATTTGTGGATGAATCAGCAGGTATTGTGTTAACTATTCCGGTATCTATTAATTCTTTATCTGACTTGTAAGGAATTCCGGTTTCCTTGTCAGTGTAATCTTCATCGCTGCCACAGTCAATGCTAATGAAACCTTGAAATTTTACAAAAAGAAAAGAGGGAATTACACACAAGCAATCAGTATGGTCTCCTCAAATAAGGTTCCAATATGAGTTTCAGCACACCCCATTTTCAGCGTTAAAACTGGCACCAAAATTCCTAAGACACAGATTATCAAACAGCTTAAGCTCCAAACATCGTTGAGTCCGTTGATTTGACATCAACCTTTTCGTTACCTTGTGAACTCCCATGCTAATACAAAACAGTATGTTAAAGCTAAACCGTAGGTTTTTGTTTCATTTAAACTTTAAAGTTTTTAAGTTTCAGATGATTTAGATGTTAATCCTTTTATAAAAAATGAAGTGTTTACTAATTAAAAGCTATTAGACAAGTAAAAAAAAATTATTCATGAAGAAGTACAACTTTCTAAATGGACTCCTTGTGTGTAATAATTTACACTAATTGAGGACCAATACCAGTGACTATCTAGTCAAAGAGACAGTACAATTCAACAGACAAGTAGTTTAAAGCTTGAGCAACTTGAAAAAGTTGAGGCAATAGGGAGAATGGACCAAGAAAAAAAAATGATGAATGGAACATGCACTGATGCACATAGGAAGCTATATGCTGAACATTGTAAACAGTTTTGAAAAAATTGATAAAAGATGACTATTTTTTTTATGAAGCTATAAAAGATGACTTTTTGATTCAGACAAAGGCGACTTTAGTTGGTCAAAGTTATAAATATTCAGAACACTTCGGAATTTGCAATATTTTTCCATTACACTAAAAACCCTACGCTACGTATGGGATTGTGCAAGATCTTTAAAGGGTTTCTTATAAATGTTTGTTTTGACAAGGTTTATAAGAAATGTCGGAAAGATCATTTTATTTTTTTTATTTTTTTTGAGGAAATAATAATATTTATTAGAACATACAAATACGAAAGTAATATATAGAATTTTTTTAAACATGCTTATAAAACATTACATAACCTGAATACCACTATAAATATTTTCATTTCCAAGTAATGCTAAATTGAAAAATTATTATTGATTTTCATTTGGGTCTACCACTAATATTACTTTTTTACTTATCAATAATCATTCACCATATTAGCATTTTGTAAAAAATAAAATTGTAAAATAATTTGTAATTTTAGTATTTTCCTTCCCACAAATATAGGGATTTAATATTATTTACATACGGTATTAGTGGCATAATTTTTTTTTTTTTTTTTTGGGAAGACTGATAGCAGTAAATATATAGATAAAAAATCAAATAGCACCATCTCTTTAATAGGTAAAAGCCTCCTTTTTTTCGTGAAGTTGTTGGAATTATTTGTAATAAGATATTGACTACAATTTAAATTGTCATTTTATATTATTATTAGGAGCGGACGCCATAGGTTGAAACTCTCTAAAAAAAAAAAAAAAAAAATTATGTGACAAACAACCTTTAATGATTACGTTACATGATCAAATCCATTAGACTTAATGAAAAATAATACTAAAATGTGAATTGTGAAAATTTTAATATATAGGAGATTAATTGTTCAGTTTAAAAATTCAAGTACTAAAATGACAATCATTGTTTAAATCGGTTTATTTAAATTATAAATAAATAATTCTTTTTCATGATTAATTTTCTTTTCAATTTTGTTTTGGACACAACCTATTTCACTACCTATTGAGATATATGGCCAACTCAATCAATTTGAGGCTTAAGGAGACAACTTTGAATAGGGCATTTTATTTATTTATTTAAGTTGTAATTTTTCACCTCAATATAGTATTTAAATATTTTACACTTGTTGAGATGCAAAATTATTAATTTTAAGTTTTTGTATTTAGAATTTGCTAACATTTCATTTTCCATCAATGATATGGCTAATTCATATTGATCCATGGTAGGATTTTATAACCATAACCAATACACGTATTACCAGTAAAATTATATGAGTGATCTATCCATTCATAAAAGAATTTGGTTTTTATTTTTTATTTTTAATATTACAAAGAATTGTTGTTTTACACATTTGAATATCTTTACAATTATATTCATTGTTAACTTTTTGTGGTATTATTTCATTATCATCTAATTCTTTGTAATAATTTTTTTTATACATTTTGTGAGGTTTTCATATAAATTTTTTATTGTATATTTTTTATATTGTCAGTATCAATTTTTTTTTTTTTTTTGGGATGGGAATATCAAATCTTATTTGATATTGAATTTGTATCTATATATATATATATATATATATTGTTAGGTTCTAAAGATTTAGGATGAAATGTTTCGAATCTCAATTTGTATATGGCAAATTAACCGAGAACAAAAACATGTCTAGAATAACTATTAGACATTGCTCAAAGTGTTTCAAGTCAAGTCTCAAGAATATTTAAGCTGCAGGAAAAAAAGTCATTTTTTGTGAAGCTCAATTGATCGAAAGATTAGGCTCGACCGATCAAAAATTGTAGAAAAATAATTTATGCAGAATTTTAAATCAGGCCCAAGCCCGCGAAAATGTTTAGGGTTTCAGTTCAACACTCCTAAGTATAAAATGAAAACCCTAACAACGTTTTGAAGACTCTTGAAAGACTTGTGAGTTACTCCTGTGAGATTTGGGAGGTTCTATATCTTCTAACTCTACAAGTGTCTACTGGAACAAGATCTACAATCAAGTGCTAATGAAATCTAGTTGCTACAAGATCAAGAGGTTGTGATTTGAAACCTTTGAGTGGGATCTCAAAGTCACAAACATTGGAGTTTGTGTTCCGTAAATCCAAGAGAGAATAAGTCCGTAGATTCGAAGTTTGCACGTGGTCGTGTCAGTTGTTACTACTAGAGGTAGCAATAAATTTAGGGTTAAATCTTTTGTAATAAATTCAATTATCTTATAGTGGATTTGTTTTGCCTTAAGAATAGCTAAGTCAAATCCTCCCCAGGTTTTTACCTTGAGACGGTTCATTTCATTGATTTTCCTACGTGATCATATTGGTGTGTTCTTTATTTTTCCACTGTTGTGCATGATATGATCTCTCTTTGTTTAACCTAGATCTCATAATTAACTTAAGTAATTACGTAGCTAATATATTAGGTTAAACAATCTGCTTTAAGGGGTCTAAATAAACAAACAAACAAACATATATATATATATATATATATATATGGGTATGTTCATATACAAATGGGCATGTTCTACTAGAAATTCCAAAATTAACAAAATAAAATAAATACTATATATAATTTAAAGTTATAATGTGATAAAGAATATATAAAACAAAATTTAAAGAATAAGAGCAATAGAATCTAATTGATCAAATTCTCCTTGCAAGTTCATTCAATAATAAGAAATAATAGATAGCCTCAACTTGATTTATTAATCAAATTAAACTTGAGCTCAAAGCTTTTAAACTTGAGATCTAGCATAAGTGTATTTTCAAGCCCATAGTAAACATATTATCAAGTCTATTTGGTTTGAATGAGTAGTCTAAACTCCCAATTGATAAATTAAAAGCTTAGTAAGATATGAGTTTATTTATCAAACATATTACCAAGTCTATGAACGAGCCTGGACTTGGTTTTTTTTTTTTCTTTTCTGTTTACTTGGGCTTGACTTGTTTTTTAAACAAATTTAAAATTAGAGCTCATACTTGGCTTATTATGTACAAACAAATATGAATAAACATTTTTTTTTTTTTGAGAAACATATGAACAAGCATTTTATGAAGCCAATCTCGAAATGTTTATGAGCGACTTGATTCATTTATAGCCCTCGGCATTTTCTTTTGGACTAGGATGGTTTCTTATAAAAAAATTTCACACTTTGTACGTACCACCACTTACACATGGTGATGGTGTTAACGGAGTGTGGATATTGTTGGCATATGTTTCCTTTTTTTATTGGGATTGGGCTTTTTAAAAAAAAAAAAAAAAAAAATTTGGGGAGTCTTGGGCCAAGACCTTGAGCCACCCCTTTTGAATATTGTAATGGCAAATTGTGAGGGATGAACAAATGAACCCACTCCTAACATCACATTTATTTTCCACTACTTAAAATCTGTCTTGGGAGGAAGGGAGCTGCGGGGGGAGGGGGAAGAAAAGTAGTCATTTATGCTTGGAGACTTTCGAGTCAACTAGAGATTACTTGGATTTAATTTATGTATAAATATACTACATGATTTATTTCATAATCTCTAAAAATTATGGCAATAAATTACAAAATCATGTTAGAGAAGGAAAGATTTTCAATTTTCAATTAGGAAATTAAAGGAAGGTTGTTTATCATTGATCATTTTAGATTTCCTTCGACTTTCTATAATTAACCGAATGTTATTTGTGTGGTTGCAAAGCAGGCTTGTCTATTGATTGATGGATCATGTTTTCGTTTTTATTTGTGTCTATTAATGAATCTTTTGATCAGCAAAAGTAAAAAATAAATCATCAGAACATGTTGACTAAGGTCACATTCTAATATTCTATGCATGTCTGTGCTGTGCTTGTTTTAATGAGAATCTAGGAAGATAGGGTAAAATAATAAAGAAGTTGACTAATTATATCATAGTAATACAGAAGAACAAAGCTCAAGGAATATTAATATATGTATTAAAGGCGTGAGTTTAGAACTCAAACTGTATGTGGCTTTATCACTGTTAACTTCTCTCTAATAAATAGTCTCCATGAATTACTCGCTCCAACGTAAGAGTCCGAGAAGGCATGCATGCATTAAAACTTGCCAAGCACCAAAGAAGAAGAAGAAAGCACTGTTGGTTGGCCAGGGATTTCAAGAAGTACTTACCCGGAATTTCATCATCAAGTTTTCTTGCAGCGTACTGATTATTTCCTGCAGAGTTGCCAAGAATAGCTATCACTACAACAAAGAGGAGCCACACTTTTAGATTTGATGCACCATCCATATTGGCCTTTCTCAGCAAGTATTCTTTCATGCTATATAGTATGCTACTTAATTAGACGGGGAAGAGTAATACTTGCAGCGAATGCTAGGCATATATGTATATATATATAGGTGGGGTTTGGATACAGAGTTTGCTTTTTGCCTTTTTTTTTTTTTTCACGCGTTTCAGGGGTAATGCGGCTACTAGTACACGGTGAGATTTGTGGGACCGTAAACAGTAGCTGCATTATTTGACTTTTCGACTTTTCAGCCAGTAAACAGTACACGGTGCACTGTTTACAGTCCCACAAATCTCACTTTTTAACAACTTTTTTATTAAAAATGGGTCATACGGAACTATTCACACATTTAAAAATTATTTTACTACATTGTTTTCAGTTTTCAGTTTAAGCAAAATAAGTTCTATCCAAACGGACCCATAGTAGAGCCAGAAATTTGTTTAGGAGGGTCAAGTTAAATATATTAATAATTTTTAAATCTACTAAATACATACACATTTATTATGCATATTTTTAGGAGGCTCTTGGCACTTATTCTCATCTATTGAGGAGAACAATGATCCATTGAAAAATAAATTCGCATTGACATATATGAGCTTCCATCACATGTGTGTGTGAGAGAGAGAGACCAAATTTCTCCAATCCAGCTTGATGGAAAGTAAGTTTCTCTTACCTATTACCTGGTAACTGAAAAGTTTCTCCAAGTGAACATTTAGTCACACGGCTAAACAAGTCATGTAATTTGTTTGAATTATTTGATAAATCGTGTAACATTGAGTCTTAAAAACCGCCACGTAATAGTAACACAAAACCCTACATGGTATTGTTTAACATGAAAATATAGCTCTAAGTATAGACGTGTGTCATCAATTAGCAACTCATCCTTTATTTGATATTTAACAATTTATACATAAAACAATACCACATGGGGTTAAGTAATACATTTAAAATTTCAAGGGTTTCATATTTTAGCAAAAAACTATTGGGAATTGTGTACATTTTCTCAATTATTTTTAAAAAGTGTGTTACAACTTATAATTGAATATTCATTATTTCATAATATGTACCCTAATTGTTAACAACACCTAAAAGAAAATGAACTATGTTTTCCTTTAAACCGGATTGGAGGAAATTCCTCTAACCTATTACGTGATTGTTCATAAAATTAATTATTTGTATTAAATCACATAATTCAATCTTAAAAAAATATATAATAATAACATGATTTATTAAATCATTTAATAAGTCACATAATTATTATATAGGTTATATAACTAAAAGTAGAAATGATTTTTTATTTTTGGAGAAACATATGAATATTATTTTAAGTTACCTTAAAGTGAAATGGATAAACTTTTTACCAATTATTAGCCAATAATATTTCAAACGTTTTTGGTGGGATGGAAGGAACATGTGGATGAATGCTTTTAAGTAGACTGTAAACCTTTCTTTACGGTTTGATTCGGTCAAGCCCTCGTATTAAGCACGGCAGGTTGATTTACCTAATAAATTTAAAGACTTTGAAGAGTAGTCCAAATAAAGTAGGTATAACAAATGTGAACTTTTTTTTTTGGTAGAAACCAAATATGAACTTTGATTCCTGACTTTTTAATTTTTAAAGACTTAAATTAAACCCACACGGTTGAGTCAACAGTCAACATGCACGACATTGTACCTCAATGAACTTTAAATTCTTGTGCTAAAAACGGAGACGAGATTACAACTTGACCCGGTATTTGATTATATTTTCCATTGTGAATTACCAGTTTCTTTGATACAATACGTTTTCTGCAAAAAGATTATTATTTTTAATTATTTTTTAAAACTTTAAAAAAAAATTGACTTATTATCTTGTGTTTGATTGTGACTTTAAAAATGAGTAAAAATAATATATTCTGTTGTTTGGTTTGTATGAAAATCAATAATATTTTTACATTTTAATTATATGAATAAAAATATTCTTTCATAAAAGCATAACTCAAATAAGAAAAAAATCTTTATTTTTGCATTATTTGAGGCTCTCAAAAGGGAAAAAAAAAATACCCCAAATTAGAATCTATATAAAAAATTTAGTGAGATAGCAAATAATTTGAGAAAAAAGAAAACGATCACTTGGGAAAAACTTAACCACTGGTCAATGCTGAAAAAAAATTGATTAACGGTTTTTTTGTAAAGAGAGAATGGAGTGCAAAAAGAGAAATTACCACTGAGAAAAAAAAAAAAAATTTACTGTGAAGTGTACTTGTTATTTGAGGGTCTCGATCAAAAAAAAAAAAAAACTCAAATTTGAATTTATATAAAAATTAAGTGAGAAAGCAACTAGTTTAAGAAAAAAGAAAAATATCACTTGGGAAAAACTCAACCACGAGTTGAATTTATATTAAAAAAATTAAGTCAGAATAACAGAAATGTAAAAACTGTATTCTAATTAACTTGAATGAAAACTATCGCGCGAATTTGTTTATATACACAGATACAAAGTTAGTTATAAAAGAGGGAAAATAACTTAACTAACTGTTGGGCCATTTTAATATTAATTAATTAAAAATGAATTTATATGACAATATAAATGTTGTTAGGTTCTAAAAATTTAGAACAATTGGTAATCCGTGACCACAAACTTTTCTAGATATAGATCTTAGAATCTATAGGATTTATTAGACAATACTCAAGATACTGCAAGTCTGAATATAAGAAAAAGGAAGCTGCAAGTTCAAGAATTCGAAACATGCTAGGTTCGATTAATTGAGTCAACAGAATCGACCAATTGAAATACGGGTTCACATAGTATTGTCATATAAATGATTAATTAAAGCCCAACAACCCATCAAGCCCATTAAGTGATTAAGGTTTTAGATCTATTTCACATAGTATTTAAAGGTAACCCTAAGGCACATTTTGTTATAACTTTAGAGGTGCTCTTGTGAGATCTAAAAGGTGTTGTGCCTTCTCCTTTCAAAGTCACTATTGGAAATCATTCTCATACTATTAGAACCGATAGATCTGAAGTTGCTGCAACAAGATTATACATAGTTGATGATTTAAACCTTAAAGGGTGGTCTTGGAGTCACAAACTGGAGAGTTTGTGTTGCTAAACCTTTTAGTGGGATCTTAGCGTCACAAATGTGGGAGTTTGTGTTCAAGCAAATTCAAGATAGAAGAGTCCGTGGAATTGGAGTTGCACGTGGTCGTGTTAGTAAGTTCTACATAAGGTAGCTTTATATTTAGGGTTTAAATCTATTGTAATCTCTCATTCTATTATAGTGGATTTGTTTACCTTGAAGATAGCTAGGTTAAATCTTCCACAAGTTTTTACCTTGAAACGGTTGGTTTCATTTGTTTTTCTAGGTCATCATATTATTGTCTTCTTTATTTTTCTGCACTAAGTAATATGTTTGCATATGTTTAAACTAGATCTCATAATTAACCTAAGTTGGCTAATTCATTAGGTTAAACTAATTTGGTTTGTAGGGGTCTAAACATAAACAAACAAATGTAAAGATGTGGGAGTTAATATGGAAGATAAGAGTTGGCGAAAATGTTTAATTCCACATTGAAAATGAGAGAGACTATTTTATTCTTTTTAAATGTAATGATTAATGAGCTAATATGTATTGCTTCAGATATTAAGCTAAATACATTCAGATATAATTTTCATATTCATTGGTGAGTAAATGACCTTTTTATTATGGAAAATGAAGAGTCATTCACCCACTTAATGGATTAACTGTTGGGCTTATTTACTTCTTTAGAAACTCCTTATCTTATCCATTTAATTGTGTAACTCCAACCCATCATATTTATGTCTAGCATTAATCTTGTAACACCCATTATATCAGAATAATTGACCTAATTATTTAGATTAATTTGGGTAATAATTTCGTAAGGCCTATTAAGCCTACAAATAGACTCATTTAGACCCATTCCAAGTTACTGCAAACAAGTTAGAAAAGGTCTGCACCGGTTACAAAACTTAGCCAATCAAAGGCTTGAATCTCCTTAAAGAGAAGAAGTGTCGTGCTTTAGTTCAAATAGCGTTGTTTATTTTTCTAATCTCAAATATATAATATTTAAATGTATTATTTAGTTTCTTTTTGTGTTGTTTTCATTATTATTAGGGGAAACTGCAGTTAACCCACCCGTGGTTTGGCCCGTTTTAACAATGCCCACCCGTGGTTTGAAATTTGTTACTTAACCCACCTGAGGTGGCCTCCTTTAGACCCCCCTTACCCACCTCTCCCTTTTCACCATTAAAAATGGGGGTAAATGTGTCTTTGATAAGAACAGAGAGATGGAATTTGATAAGAACAAAAATGGTGGTTGAATCTCTAGCTGAATTCGAGGCCAGCTGGTCCTCCAGAAGAAGAAAGACGAGATTAGAGAGAAATAGAGAAAGAAATGAATCAATATGGTGCTTATTTTCATACCCCAGTACAGCCCAACTCTATTGGTTATATATCCTTCCCGCCATCTAACTAACTTTCAGAATACCTAACTGACTAGTGCCAGCTATACTCCTAACAATTACAAACAACTTCAACATTTCACAACAATTACAATCCGTACCCCCCTTCCCACTTCTCAGTTACAATTACAACCTTTTATCAATTGATACCATCCTAACAATCCTAACAATACCCCCCCCCCCCCCTTTAAAACACCTTGCCCACAAGGTGTGGGAATTGTTGTTGCAGCAAATAGAGACACTCCCAAGTAGCATCTTCCACTCGCTCACCTTGCCACTGAACTAAGACCTGAGTAACAGATCTGTTGCGCAAATGATGAGTCCTTTCTTGTAACACAGCAACAGGTTCAGGTTTAAGAATGCCCTCAGAATCCACCAATGGTAAGGAAGGCAAGGGCACCACATGTTGACCTAATCTTTGCTTCAAACAAGAGACATGGAATGTGGGATGCAGTTTTGATTCAGGAGGCAAGTCCAATCTGTATGAGACAGTACCAATCCTTTGTAGTATCTGGAAAAGACCATAGAATCTAGGTGATAGCTTTCCCAAACGTTTCTGCTTCAAGGACATTTGTTTGTAAGGATGCAGCTTAAGATAAACCCAATCTCCAACTTCAAACTCTCTCATAGTTCTATGCTTGTCAGCATTGACCTTTATTCTCTCTTGAGCAGCCACCAAATTTAGCTTCAGTAGTGCAATCAGCTGTTGTCTATCTCTCAAATGCACCTCCACACTCTCCACCTTAGTAGTGCCAGGAATATAATCCAAGAGTCTTGGTGGAGCAAACCCATACAATGCCTCAAAGGGTGTCATCTTAAGAGAAACATGAAAATTGGTGTTGAACCAAAATTCTGCTAAGGGTAACCACTCCACCCAAGATCCTGGTTTGTCTGCAGCAAAGGCCCTTAAATAATGCTCCAAACTCTTGTTTACTACCTCTGTTTGGCCATCCGTTTGGGGGTGATAAGCTATAGACATGGCAAGCTGAACCCCTTGAAGTCTCATCAATTCTTGCCAAAATTGTGAAGTAAAGATTGGATCTCTGTCACTCACAATGGTGGCAGGCATCCCATGCAATTTAAAGACATATTGCATATAAAGTTGAGCTACTTTGGCTGCAGAGTAAGGATGAGACAAAGGTACAAAGTGAACAAATTTAGTGAACCTATCCACCACCACTAACACCACATCCTTGAACTAAGATTTAGGCAGCCCCTCAACAAAATCCATACTAACATCCTTCCAAGGCTTTTCTGGTATTGGCAAAGGTTGCAGAAGACCAGCTAGGTGACAAGTCTCATTTTTTAATCTCTGACAAGTATCACACTCTCTTACCAACTTCCTTACATCAGTCCTCAAACCAGGCCAATAGTAGTCCCTTTTCACCCTATGCAAGGTCTTAAGGAAACCTGAGTAACCCCCCAATGGACTGTCGTGAACCTGATGCAACACAGCCTTCTTCAAAGCATCACAAGTGCCCAAGTAAACCTTCCCTTTGTACAACAACAACCCATTCTGCAGAGAGTAACCTTGAGGAGCAACTTGTCCTGCACCCAAAGCCTGCATAATGCCCTGCACCTGTTGATCCGTGGCATAGCTTGCCTTGAGATCACTAAGCCAAGTTGGAGAAGGAAATGAGATCATACACAAAACCCCTTCTAGAGAATCCAATTCAGTCCCCAGAGTAAGATAATCAGAACCAACATCAATGAAAGGTTTAGCAGTATTCAATTCATCATCAGGTTCAACTTTTCTGGACAAGGCATTAGCCACAAGGTTATCTTTACCTTTTTTGTATTGAACCACAAAGGCATATCCTAATAACTTGGCAAACCACTTCTGTTGAGTAGGAGTACCAATTTTCTTTTCTAATAGGAACTTAAGGCTTTGTTGATCAGTTCTCACAATAAAAGGCCTACTAATCAAATAAGATCTCCACCTCTTGACAGCAACAACCAGGGCTAATAACTCTTTTTCATAGGTAGATAAGTCCAGATTCCTACCCTTGAGGGCTTGGCTATGAAAGGCAATAGGCCTACCTTGTTGCATCAACACTGCCCCCAAACCCCTACCTGAGGCATCACATTCTATGACAAATGGCATATCAAAATTTGGTAGAGCTAGCACAGGTGGTTCAACCATGGCAGCCTTTAATTTCATTAAAGCTTGATCAGCCTCTTCAGTCCAAGAAAATGCATCCTTCTTCAATAGAACAGTTAAAGGAGCAGCAATCTGTCCATATCCTTTAACAAATTTTCTATAATAACCTGTGAGCCCCAAAAACCCTCTCAAAGACTTAAGATTATTGGGGGTAGACCACTGTTGCATGGCTGCAGTCTTCTTAGGATCCGTGTGAACCCCTGCACTAGTGATGACATGGCCTAGATACTCCACTTCATTACAAGCAAATTTGCACTTAGACTTCTTAGCATATAGTCTATGTAAGGATAACACTTCTAAAACAGATCTCAGATGGTCCATATGTTCAGATAGAGAAGTGCTATATACCAAAATATCATAAAAAAAAACTAAAACAAATTTTCTGAGATAAGGCTTAAAAACCTGGTTCATCAAGGATTGAAAGGTTGATGGAGCATTGGTTAACCCAAATGGCATTACCAAAAACTCATAATGCCCTTCATGTGTTCTGAATGCTGTTTTAGGCACATCCTCCTCCTTCATCTTGATTTGATGGTAACCGGACCTTAGATCAAGCTTTGAAAAAACAGTTGCTCCATTCAACTCATCTAACAGCTCATCAATGACTGGAATTGGGAACTTATCCTTTATAGTAATGTTGTTCAATGCCCTATAGTCAATGCACATTCTCCAAGACCCATCTGCTTTCCTCACTAGCAAAACAGGTGAAGCAAAAGGACTAGTGCTGTTTCTGATTGACCCAGCAGTCAACAACTCCCTCATAATGTTTTCAATTTCATTTTTCTGATAGAAAGGGTATCTATAGGTCTCTGGCATACTGGTTGAGAGCCTTCCAGGAGAGAAATCTGGTGCTCATGACCCCTCATAGGTGGTAACCCTGTAGGAGTCTCAAAAACCCTTCCAAATTCTTGCAACAACAACTCCACTTCTGCAGGTACACTCTCATCCAACACCTCCTCAACTGCAGAATAGATTTGAAGCAGCAATCCCTTCCTCACTGATCCTTTAAGTAACTGATGACAATCTATGAAGGAAGTGCTTGAAGAGGGACTCAAACCTTGCAGCAAAACTTGTTGGTCCTTGTAATGGAACTTCATAGTTAACAACTGAAAGTCCCATTGTATAATACCCAAGGTACTCAACCATTGAGTACCTAACACAGCATCACATCCTCCCAATGCTAGCACATGAAATTGGACACAAAATTCCACTTCTTGAATACACACAGTTACACTACTACAAAAGCCTTGAGTTCTTACCACAGTGCCATTGGCCACTTTAACCTCCAAAATTCTTGAAGTATCAACCTGTAACTGTAAACTAGAGACCAGTAATGCATCCACAAAATTATGAGTACTACCTGTGTCCACCAATAACACCAACCCACTGCTCTTAATCCTACCTCTAACCCTCATAGTGCCCGGTGTAAGAGTCCCAGTTAAAGCATACAATGTAATTCCCATATCTTCTTCCTGTTCCATTGGTTTATTATTGCCAAACTCCTCATCTAATTCTGTAACCTGAACTCCAGATTGCACCTTAGATGTTATATCAATCCCTTCTAACATAAACAGTTTAACATTTTTGCACTTATGCCCAGGCCCCCATTTCTCATCACAATTATAACACAACCCTTTCTTCCTCCTATCATCCATTTGAGCAGGAGTAAGTCTTTTAACTGGTATTTTTGGTTTATTGTCTAATATTGCATTACTTTTAGGCAAACCAAGAATTGAAGTGTTACCTGATTCCTGATGATTCCTTATGCTCTTCCTACTGCTCCACACATATTCTTCTTGAATTTTGGCCAACCCAAAAGCTTCATTCAAGGACTGAGGGTTGAGCATTCTTACAGGTAACCTTATTTCATCCCTTAAACCACTTAGGAAACAACTAAGCTTGTGTAAGGGAGAAAGGCCTTTGACTCGGTTAGATACAGCTTCAAATTCTGCCTTATACACAGCCACTGTTGAAGTTTGCCTCATCCTGGTCAAAACCTCCATAGGATCATCATAGGCACTGGTTCCAAATCTCACATGCAATGCTGGTACCAAGGATTCCCAATCCGTGAACACCCTGGCTTCCTCTGCTTCCTGGAACCAAATCAATGCCTCCAAATCCATGTGAAAGGAAGCTATCAATAGCTTCTCTGTAATAAGAGTTTGATAGTACACAAAATACTGATTCGCCTTGTAAACCCAATTAGCTGGATCACTACCTGAGAATCGTGGAAAATCCAACCTCACAGACTTGGCAAACGACGAAGTTGAAGAACTTGGAATGGAATTTGATTGCACATTTCTCTGCGAAGGATCTTGATTCACATCTATGGAATTCAATTTTTGTAAAATTACATTGATATTCTGATTCATCGAATTGATATTCTAATTCATCTCATTCATTGTCCTGGTGTGAATGCTTTGAATCGTTTGCATTTCTTGGATATCTCTGTTATGATGATCAGACGAAGTACGAAGAGAAGCAATAGCTTCATTCACTGTACTCATGGCCGCAGCTCTTGTTTCAGTCATGGCAGCTCAGGAACGATGCTCTGATACCAATTGATAAGAACAGAGAGATGGAATCTGATAAGAACAGAAATGGTGGTTGAATCTCTAGCTGAATTCGAGGCCAGCTGGTCCTCCAGAAGAAGAAAGACGAGATTAGAGAGAAATAGAGAAAGAAATGAATCAATATGGTGCTTATTTTCATACCCCAGTACAGCCCAACTCTATTGGTTATATATCCTTCCTGCCATCTAACTAACTTTCAGAATACCTAACTGACTAGTGCCAGCTATACTCCTAACAATTACAAACAACTTCAACATTTCACAACAATTACAATCCGTACCCCCCTTCCCACTTCTCAGTTACAATTACAACCTTTTATCAATTGATACCATCCTGACAATCCTAACAGTCTTTTTCATTATATTTTATGTCTCTCTCCTCTTTTCTCTCATTCTTCTTCTTCTTCACATAAAACGTAAAAGAAAAATATCAAAAACTAGCGCAGGATTCAAGAGCATGGAAACACCAGTGCATGATTCACCAGCGCAGGATTCAAGAGCATCCCACCCACAGTTTTCAAGTGGGAAAGGCTCATCTCCGGTTCCGGTTTAAATATCTCCAGTTTTCTCCATTTTTAAGTAGATGGATGACACATGGCAAGTATAACATCTGAAGGTCTTAAAAAAAACATGTCAACCAAAGTTTTTTTTTTTTGTCCTTTTCCAGTTTCCAACATCACGCTCTGCTCTTTCTCAAAAAAAAAAAAAAAAATCACGTTCTGCTCTCTCTCACTCTCTCCGTGTCCCCAATACACCACTGACAAAGCATTGGAATTTTTCGGAGATGAAGAGTCAGAAGTACAAAACAAACAGATCTGAGCGCCTTTGTGGTGGAGATCTACCGTAGCCATTGCTGGAGAACGGTGCACTAAAGAGGCGGCTAAGGGCAATGACAAGTGGATCGGTGGTCAGAAAAATTGGGCGGCACGTGAAGCGGAATATGGGGACCGGATTCCTGGGTTTTGCATATCGAAGGTCGGTGAGGGGATCTGTTGTGTTGGTTTTGTGAAGGGATTTATGAAAACTCAGATCTAAAGGGAGGCTCATATTGCTCATGGTTTTGTACTTGCGATGGTTGTCACTTTTGATGGTGGCGAGGCAGCGGCAGAGACTTGGCGGCATTATACCCATGGCTTATTTACAGTATCAAGTATTTCAGAAAGTATCTTCTCTGTCAGCTTAAATCCATCTTCACATTTGGTAGGTACTTCAGAAATGTATACCCTCTCTCTAAAACTCTAACCTCTCTCTTTTGCTGGGTTCTCTAAAAAAACCCAAATTTGCAAGTAAAAGAAAAATCTTTAAAAAAATAAATAAATAACCCAGCAATCTAGCAAATCCAACACCACAACCAACTCACCTCACCATCAAATCATAGCCTCACCAAACTACCACCACCACTGTTGTTAGCCATCGCCCAAAACCCCAGATTGGGATGCAAAAACAAAGAAACAAGAAAAACCTAGCAAAAAAATCAACATAAAAAAAATACCCAGCAAGTGTTCGGGGATTTCACTTTGGCAATCAAAGTAAAGAGAGAGCGATTATGGGTTTGGGGATTTTTGGGGGTTCTAAGATAGAGAAAGGGAGAGAGCTTGTTTCTTTTTTTTAGGGTTCTATTTGGGTTCTAATTTTGGCTTATATAGTAAAGAGGAATTTCTAACGGAAAGGGCAGAGGTGGGTAACAGGGGTCTAACGGAGGCCACCTCAGGTGGGTTAAGTGACAAATTTCAAATCACGGGTAGACATTGTTAAAACGGGCCAAACCACAGGTGGGTTATCTACAATTTCCCCTTATTATTATGCTTGCACCTACACTAACTATTAAACTAAGCCCATTAATGATAGAGAAAACATTGCATCAGGAGCTGGCGTAAAACCAGTGTTTTACGCCAGCCAGTAAAAAATCGCCACGTAGACATTCTCATTAAATCCCTCTCCAAACAGCCAAAAGCTCAAGCCATTCACCTTAGAAAAAACAGAAAACAGAAAAACCTCTCAGACAAAAGCTTTGCTTCCTTCATGCCGAACCTCCACCACCGCCATAGCCTGTCGCCGGAGCCTGATCGCCGAAGCAGAACGAAGAAAGAAAGCACACGCCTTCCAATGGCGGCCTCGTCTTCTTCCGCGTCCTCATACTCTTCATCCACCTCTATTAAAAATGAGTTCTTTTTGTTTTTTTGGGGTTGATTAGTACTTACATGAGCAACCAAAACACACAAAGCTCAAAAATAAGAAGAACCCAGAAAACCCAAAACAAATTCTACTCCTAGTTTCTATTCTAAACCATTTTGCACAACAAAATTGGCTTTAATTTTTTGGGTGAATTAGGAATTTACATAACAAACCAATAAACAAAAATTTTAAAATATAAATACAAGAACAGAGAAAACCCAAAAGTAATTCTATTTATACCATGTTCCTCAAAAAACCCAAAAAAGAAAAAAAATGGTTTTCTTTTTCAAGACTTGGAGTAATCGGAGGCAGAGGAGGAAGAGTAAGAGTGTCTGCGACGACGTCGTTTGGTGTGGGAATGGCTTTTCTTTCAGATCTTTAGGGAATCTCTGTCTTTGCGACTTCGGTGACGATGGCGACAGTGAGAGGAAATTGATGTGGAATCGGGGTCGGAGGAGGATGAAGAGCATGAGGACGCGGAAGAAGATGAGGCCTCCATTGGAAGGCATGAGCTTTCTTTCTTCGTTCTGCTCCGGCGATTGGGCTCCGGCGACAGGCTGTGGCGGTGGTGGAGGTTCGGCGTGAAGGAAGCAGAGCTTTGTCTGAGAGGTTTTTTTTGTTTTCTGTTTTGTCCAGGTGAATGGCTTGAGCTTTTGGCTGTTTGGAGAGGGATTTAATGAGAATGTCTACGTGGCAATTTTTTATTGGCTGGCGTAAAACACTGGTTTTACGCCAGCTCCTGATGCAATGTTTTCTCTTAATGATATACAGCTGTACTTACTGAAGCCACGTGACTAGCACACTACACCTGTTATACATAAAAGAAGCTTAAACTACTTGCATCTTAAACTTCTTTTCCTTGGAGATTCGACCAGTTATAGGGTTGAATTTAAGATAAGGTACCATGTTTATGAGGGGCTCAAAAAGAATCAAATTTAGATTCTAAAGACAATTATTGAACTTAATTCCATGTATTTCCGGGTTTTTCTGATTATATACGCCCTAATTTTCTATTGCAATTTACAAGAGAGGTGAGGGATTTCATGCAAAAAGAAATCCACATAATTGAATGATTTATTTCACCAAACTAATGGAAGACTGTATTCTACCCGTACCATATACATTAAATAATGGCCTAGTTGATCACTTGATCCACATGATGATCCATAGCAGATGCGCTACTAGAGCTAGTTGCACGCAAAAAATTAAACTTCGGCTCAAATGTCGAAAGAATATCCCCCGATTTTCATGGCCAGAACACTGTCATAACATGTTGACCTTTGTCGAAATCACCACCCCACTGCCTGTCTTTAGCTGAGGACCTCTCTTTGATATTCTCCATAGAAGGAGATACACAGATTAACTATATATGGTTGTATTGAGCCTTGCAGCACAAATAATAATATTATTTTCTTTTAACTGCAACTCAATTCTCAACTATTTATCAATACAATTATATTAATGAATTTAAGTGGAAAATTTACAATCACTTAAAAAACAAAAAAAAATCTCATATAAGTTGATTTAGACTTATTTAGAACTAAAAATTTCCAAAAACAAATGTACATTCACTCTATGATATTTCTCTCTACATTCACAAACTTATCATATCACATACAAAGAACACTTGATTACTAATCTTTTGTTTGATAACTACCTAAGATGGGGCCATAAGTCTTATAGATTGATGTTTTTTGGTGAAGATGTCTAGGTTCTAATGCTCCCTCTCCAAACTACCAAATATCTGCCCCCAACACCCCCTTCCCAAAAAAAAAATCTACCTACTATGAGGCACAATATCTGATTCATACTCCAAATGGGTCATTTTGAATGGAATGTTTGAAGTTGTTAAATTGCTCTCAATTGCCATCCTTTGAGTTCTTTCATGAGACATCTCTAGAGCCAAACATTCCTTAAGTTCTGCCAACACATGACTCATGTTTGGCCTTTGGATAGCATATGATGGTATGCATGACATGGCTATCTCTATAGCTTTCTAGGCAGAACTGGTGTTGAATTCTCCTTCTAATCTTGGATCAACAATGTTTTGAACATCACCCCTTTCAATCAAAGGATTAACCCAGTCAAGTTTGTGATTGTTTTTCACAGGGCCTCTTACTATTGCAGTGCGGCCTGTGATTAGCTCAAACAAAATAATCCCAACGCTATAGACATTGCTTTTCTTATTAAAGTTTCCAGATGCTTGAAATCTGCATGTAAAACACATGTGGCTAGATAAATACAAGAAACTCATTGGTTGATTTAATTCCGCTAGCTATTATTTTCATTATATCCTATCCTAGTTGCACTTGGTGATTAAATGATTGATTGCTTGGACCTTAAATAAGCATCCTGATGCTCTATATAACACTCCCATTGGTGAAGAAAGGGAGTTGTGCATCAAAATTATAATAGTACCCTGTTGCTTTGTATAACTCCTATCGGTGAAGAAAGTGAGCTGTGCAGCAAAATTATAATAGTATGTACTTGTAACAACTGCAAAGTTTTGAAATTTTGTTCAATTAATTGAAATTTGTGAATTTTATAGTGTTTGGATGCATTGGGTACTTGGAAATCAATGTTTGATCTTTAAAGGCAGAAAATATTTTAAGTGGAAAATTTTATGATAACAGGCTTAGTGTGTTGCAAATTCCACTAGAAAATATATACATGATACTTAAATTCACTCTTAACTCCAATTATATATATGAATTTCAAATCAATAGGTCTAAACACTTACACAGGATTAAGGTATACCAACATGCCAGCTGGGCGAGTTGACACATGAGAGTCATTTTCCGTTGTGAAGGCTCTAGACAGACCAAAATCAGCTATCTTGGCTTGCATTTGTTCATTTAGTAAAATGTTGGAAGGTTTCAAATCTCTTTGGATTATAGGTGGCTTGCAACCATTATGTAGATACTCCAACCCTGCAACTCCACCAATATACCATTGGTAACTTATTCTTAATATATTTATAACTGAAATACAACAATATTGAAGATGAATAATCATGTAATTGATTTGTTTACAAACCATGTGCTGCATCCACTGCAATGTGAAGTCTCTCATTCCAAGTTAAGACATTTCTGTTTGTCACTGCAGCCAAAACATTATCAATTTATCTCTTTAAGCTGGGATGTTATAAAAGATAGCTCTGATTTCACAATATCATGAGAAAATTAGTAATATTTGTGAGTTTTTAGTCAAACTACATATGCGTAATCCTAATTATATGAAATAGAAATTGTACTTTTTTATATATTAAGCTTAGATTGGCTTGTTAGTACCTCACACTTCCTCTTTTTGGTTTGTTTTAATTGTTCTTATACTTTTTATTGGTGTATCATGAAATATTAGCTGGGCTTCTGGATAGTTGTAATGCCCATATTCTAATATGCTTATAGATAGTACCATAGGTACTTCTCTACGGGGCAGGACATAGTTACAGTTTCATAGGCAGTATGCATTGTGTTTCATGATAAAATCAAGCAAAATGAGACTGCCCACTAGAAAAAACTTGATACGCATCTGGTATGAGCAGCACATGTTAGGTGCCCTGCTCTCACCAGAAGCCAACATTCTTTTGATTTGACAAAGGTAACTAATAGCGGAAAAGACTGTACAGATTCTAATATTCTTAGCTAGCACTATAGGTGCAGTTATGGAGCCTTGCCCTAAACTAAATCATGCTTTTAATTTGACCAAGCCACAAAGGTAACTTATTGTGGGTCATATGATGAAGAGCCTTTGGACACAAATGGTAAATGGTAAATACCTGATAAATGCTGGTGCAGATTGCCATTAGCCATGTACTCATATATAAGTGCCCTTTTTTCACCCTCATCACAGTATCCAACATGAGAAACCAAGTTTCTATGATGGACTATCATTAAGAGTAGTGCCTATTTCAAACCAATGCTCCAATTTAATCAAATGAAAGTATTTTAGCTGCATGCCTCATGCAATCTTAGTTTCAAATTAAATTAACATTTTTAAGTAGTCAAAAAGATTGGCTGCTATGTTCAATCTAACCTCTGCTCGAAATTCCTTATAGCCTTGGTTTGATGAAGTAGAGAGCAACTTAACAGCAACTTGAGTTTCATCTCTCAGTTTGCCATGGTACACTTTCCCAAATCCTCCTTCTCCAATGATGGTTTTGAAGTTATTAGTTATGCTCACAACCTCTGAGCAGCTATAGTGTTGATTCTTTGATTTGATGTTGGATTTGGTGACCATATCTACTGCAAGGAAGATTTTCACAATTGTAAAATGCAAAATCTATTAAATAAATTTTGAGGCTTGTGTGGGAATATGTAGATTTTATGCTCTAAATCTCTCATGTTTGTGTACTCAAATTGATTTCATCTCACACAACATTTTTGAGCATTAAATCTAGAGTCCACTATTCTAGACACGGAATGAAAATAAACTGTTGGGCTTGTGCCACCAAATCCATCTGCAGCTACATTTAGCTGACTTTATTTACGGTTTCTCCATAATATTTTGTCAGTGGTAAAGCTAGAGGAGGTCCTGGATTGCATGCTCATCTATGTTTTGTGCTTAAGGTAGAGTTGTCCAAATTTATATGGTCTGCATGGGCTCAAGATTGTATGAAGTGATCTCCCCAAGTTTGATTGCCTTCTCAATCTGAATTCCAAGAATTGCAGACGACTGGAACAAGACCTTTTACAAAACTGCAAGAGATTGGGTTGACATGGTTAATAATTTCTTTGGCACACTGACTGGATTGTTATCATTTATTTGGCAATGTTAGGTGAATATAGGTACAGACTTGGTGTGTGGTTGTATATATAGGAACTTGGTGGTGTCGTGAAGGAACTAGTCAATTGTTTATTTGTTTTTTAACTAATTTTTTTGTGTATCTTGAGATCTCATATGACTATTAGATATCTTGCCAACTTGCCCATGGTCCAATGGATGTGATTAATACTGCAATTAATATTGTCATTTTGGTTGAGCAAAAACGGTATCACCACACAGTCCCAGGATGGTAATCCTGAGAAAAATACATCCCATTGACATCATAAAGTTAGGTAAAGCACAACTGAAATATGACTTGAGCATAATTCATATATGTGCATTGCATAAAGAGAATGAACACATTTACCACTCAGATATTGAATGGTACATGGATGGATTTTTATCAAATGCATTATATTCTGTCTTGATTGTGTGGCTTGTTGCAATCGCCACTGGTGAAAACTAATTAGTATTCTCAATATTTTTATTCAATTTCTATAATTTATTTTCATAACTGACTAAATAGCTTTGGTGTATCACAGGAAAAATATGACTACCTGGGACTGGATGCTACATCTCCTGTAAACAACCTCACTTCAGTGAATTGTGATAACAATTACAGAACCTAAAAATAATGAAGGACGTACCACCTTGTCTTTTCCTTCTACAGATAGCCAGAGCACTAAAGATGAACAGAAGAACCAGGACTGCTGCAATAGACGATGCAATGATTGGAATAACATATTCCTTTTTCTTTTTTCTCTTGCATGGAACTGACATACAAAGATCTGGATTTTTGCCAACACTTGCATAAAATGCATCAAGGTAATAAGCCGGTAAGTTATTAAACATAGATAGATGGTGCTTCCATCGTGCAATACAAATTGATGTTGGAAATATAGAAGACATCTGATTTTACATATCAGTGAACAACATATACTCTTTCTAGCATTTGGCATGCATAAAAAGCAGTTGTAAATGGAAAAGAGAGAGAAAACACGAGAAGGTAAAAAAATGAAATTAGAGTTACTAAGTAAATAAAAATGTTGGAGGGAGGAAGTTAAGCAAACCTTAAGATCAATTTCCCATCCCTAAACTTCTGCAGAAGATCCTCAAGAACTGAACCTGTGAGCTTGTTCCCATTTACATTACTGCAAAGATATTATTATGCAGATCACCTCAATTTTCTTCCCCTGAATTTATGTTTGCTATACCAAGATCAAAGCTCAAAAACTTACAGGGTGTTCAAATTCAGTAGTAGTGCCAAAAATTCTGGCAGAGGCCCGGTTAAGTCATTGTATGACAAATCCCTGGAAAAGAGTTAGCAAGATCCACAGATGTTAAGTTAAACAATTTATTTATTTATTTTTTGACAACCTAATATTCAACTGCAGGACTTGCATAGAGCCTTTTCCAGGTAAAAATTCCTGGGATCAAATCCCATATATACACTCTCCGAGCATTAACACCTTTGTCAATTAAGGGATTCATAATCTCAAGCTAGCAGATGGTGTTAACTGGACCTGCCGGCATCCGGTGTCTAGCTATCACTATTCTATAGCAACTGAAAGATAAATATCAATCACAATTCAGATTAAGACTCACAAGGACTGCATTGCTTTGAGATTGAAGAATGAAATTGCAATCTCCCCTGTCATATTGCTTGAGCTCAAGTTCCTGCATGTCATTATGAAAGAAGGAAGAATTGTTAGGGGGAATGGGCAAAGTAACAGTGCAAGAGATAAGTATATAGTAAGTTAGGCAACGCGCAGAAGTAAAAAGGAAACTAGCATCTCGAGTTTCTAAAACTCGAGATTTATAATAAAAACTCGAGTTTTAAAAACTCGCTTTCTATTTTTTACCGCTGACCTGGAAAAAATGAGAGACACCTAGATCTCGAGTTTTTAAAACTCGTTTTTTAAATATCGAGTATTTAAAACTCGATTTTTGTTGGAAATTACATGTTCCACCTTAAGACCGTATTTAATGAAAGATTTCGAAGAACTCGAGTCTTATAGACTCGAGTTCCACTGTGCATACTATTAAAAATATCACTCCCTTAACACGCCCATATAACAGAAACACAGAGTCTCACCCAAAACAGAGCATCCTCACTGGGTCTCTCAGCCTCACTAAATCTCACCCTCACTAACTCTAACTCACCCATAACTCTCACACCACATTGCCTCTCACTCTCACTCACCACACTGCCTCTCTCACTGCTCTTCCTTCTCATCAAATTCATATCTCAGGTAAGGGTTTTCATAATTTGATTGTCATTGTAGTTGGGTAATAGTCTATGGGTGTGGGTTAAAGAGTTTGAGTATTTATTTTGTAGATAGTTGACATAACTTAGTTAATTTTCCATTATGCAACATGTATAGAACTTTGTGTTGGTAGTCTTCATTGTTTGAGTAATTATTTGCCCATAAAAAGAAATGGTAAAAAAACTGGGTGTGTGATAACTGATAAGTACAAATTGGGTCTCATATTTGATGTTTATATATAATTTGTTGAATTTGTGTAAATTTGTAAATCAAAGTTTAAATTTATGGGGCTTAGTCCATACGAGCTTCCTATTGAAAGATTGCCTTTAAGGTGTTTGTGAAAATGCTTGTTTCCATAGTTGATTTCACTGAGCCAAATAGTACCAATTTAGTAACTGTGATTTTCTTCCTCAATCCTCATTCCTTCCTTGTCAAATTTCTGAACTACCAAGAACTTAACATTACCCTTATACCGAAGAACTAATCACCAACTGCTCCTATAATGGTCTAGGAGACCAACACAGATAAGTGCAGAATATACTAACAATGCAAATAGCAGAAATTGGTATATGACACAGTCCTCAAATTTCTTGAATTAAGCAATCACATACTGTGTTCACTTTTAAATTGAACAAAGTATGATAACATAGCATCAAATCAGAATCAAAAAGCATGACAAAATTTAGGTTTATAAGTCAATAAGGCTGAGTTTATAGTTGTTTTTTATGCAATCATGGTTCAGATTATGTGATTTAACTAACACAGTAACTTGACTTGAACAGGTACACAATGCCTGAAATTGATATAATCCTATACCACGGTGGTCTGCTTAAGAATGCCAATGCGAACAAGGGATTGCCATTTGAAGGGCCGGGTATAAAGACCTATTATACTCAAATTGATCGTAGGTTGAAGACTCTTGATGAATTGAAGAAGGTTGTCATGGAAGAGTTGTGTGAGAATCCTGCTGTGCACAACATACAAATTACTTATCGTATGCCAAATGAAATCTTGAAGCATCGGATTAATTACAAGTATATGGCGATAGAAACAGACAAACATGTAAAGATCATGTTTGACAAGTTGGAGAGAATAGTTGAAGTAACTAACATTGAGTTGTACATACAGTTGGAGCCGCGTGTAGTCTGGCAAGAGGATATCCAACAAACAACCACAAGCTTACAAGTTACGGTTCCGGATGCTCAATATGAGTATTCTACACATGTAGAGGATGATGATGTTCATGCCGATGGTGATGATGATGATGATGATGACGACGACGACTATGTTGATGAGACTACTGCCATTAACAATGATGATGACGATGACGACGACGACTATGTTAATGAGAATATTGCCATGAACGATGAAGATTTTGCCGAAATAGATGAGTATCAAGACATGATTGACAGAGGGGACTTTGGGGACTTTGAGAGGGACATTGATGACGACGAGACATTGGATGGTAGTGAACCTTATGCAGACAATGTCATTAGCGTCCAAAACATTGCAAACACAATCCCTGCCTACGAACCTCCTGCATTGTCATTCTCTACAAATACTTGGGAAAATATGGTCGATCCTTCACATATTGAGATGTCATTTGTGTCTACTTGGAGAGAGGGGATGAATTTGTGCAAAGGGTTGACGTTTGCCAATAAAGAGGAGGTGAAGCGCGTATTAACAAATTGTGCCCTCAAGGAAAACAAACATTTTACTTACACTAGGTCGACGACGAAAAAACTCTGTGCGAAATGCGTGCATGAGTCATGCAAGTGGTATGTTTGCGCAGTTATGAAGCCCAATCTCCACCGACTATGGATGATCACCGTGTATGTGGGTCCTCACACGTGTGTAGAGATTGGGGTGCGAAATGATGGTAGAATGATGAGTTGTAATTTTATTGCATTAGACATCCATCAGAAGTTATGTGAGGATCACACTACCCCAGTTAAGCATCTCAGATCTATGATAGAAACGAAATATAATGGCCATAAGCCTTCTTACTACAAGGTATGGGATGCGAAACAAAAGGCGATTGCGAAGATGTTTGGGAATTGGGAAGAGTCTTACCAAAGATTGCAAAAGTTGCTAATGGCATATATTGATCAGGACCCGACTACCCAAGTATTCTATCGTATTACACCCACCGATGAAGATGACACTCTATTGTTGCATTATGTGTTTTGGTCTTTCGGTCCATGCATATAAGGATTTAAATATTGCAAGCCGGTTATCAGTATTGATGGGACCCATCTGTATGGTAAATATCAGGGAAAGTTGTTGGTCGCAATGGCAACCGACGCTAACAACAAGGTATTCCCTCTCGCCTTTGCTGTTGTGGATTGTGAGTCAGGGTCCAGTTGGAGGTGGTTTTTACAGTGCCTCAGAGAAGCGATTGACCACGTGATACCTGACGAAGGCATTTGCATAATTTCTGACCGACATCTTGGTATAAAAAACGCCATTGCAAACTGGCCTAGAAGGGATGATGGAAGACCACGGGTATTTCATAGATATTGCCTTCGACATGTTGCTAGCAACTTTAACACCCATTTTCAGAACTCAACTCTAAAGTCAGCAGCGTTGAAAGCGGGATATGCTAGTCAGGCAGTTAAATTTGATACCATAATGGAGTCCATTAAGCAGGCGGAAATTGAGGCCATTAGGAATAAGAAGAAGGTGACGAGGAAGGATGGCAAGGAAAAGAATCAAGATTATCTTCCATACACATACCTAATGCGCGAGTCTGTGGATATGTGGACCCAGTCACATGATGGTGGGAGACGTTTTAGGGCAATGACAACCAATATATCAGAGTGCTTTAATGGTGTATTGAAAGGTGCACGGGGTCTTCCTATTGCCGCGTTGGTTGAGTTCACTTGGAACAAACTTGTTCAATATTTCCATGACCGGCGTAAAGAATACCATTTTGAGTTCTCAGAGGGTAAGAAATGGAGTGCACATGCCTTATCCACGTGGGAAGGAAATAAGCGTAAATCTGAGAAACACTATCTCAAGCCATTTAGCAATGAAGAGCTGATATTTCAAGTAGTTACCCAACTCAACACGTGTAGTGCAGGAGGAGGAAACCACAGTTATGAAGTTCGGTTACAGGACAGAACATGCAGTTGTAGGAAATGGCAAAACATAGGGATCCCGTGTTCACATACAATTAGAGTATGTGACTATTTGCATATTGATTCGACCACATATATTCACCCATGTTATGGTTTGAACAATGCCATTAACACTTATGAGCATGCATTTGTGGTTCCTAAGTCACAATCATTGTGGGGGGATCCCATTGGGCCAAAGTGGTTGCCTAATCCAGCATTGGAGCATACGGCCACGGGCCATAATCACATCCAGGAGCAGGCTCTATCCTCGGGCACAAGAATGGCAACCTTGCCCATGCCCAATACTGGATCAAGGTGCACACCCCACCAATCTGCGATGCCCCTTTCTCACTTGCCCGACACAACTCTCGATACAACTAGGCCAAGCAACCACTGCCCCAACTATACTGTGGCGGATCACGCAAGTTCCGCAGTTGCTCCAAAAACATCAGATGCACCCTATCTCCCGACTTGTCCATAAAAAGTTTATCCCCTAATAACGCTAAAATATAACACCGGGCATACTTGTGTATCTGAATCTCCGTTGCGTCATGAGGCAATGGCGCTGCAATGGCCTCAAGAAGGCGGCTGATAAGAAGTCTTTGCCCCACCAAAGTTTTGTTGTCATCCGCCGGAGTAAAACCAAGCAACTCAATGCAAAGAGTCCCCCAAGTTCCATCTAACACATTAGTCGGCCCAACCAAGACCTCACCGTCTATAGGAAGTCCGAAAATGACCTCCACATCTTGTAGGGTGATCGACATCTCACCATGTGGAAGATGGAACGTATGAGTCTCTGGCCGCCATCGCTCAACTAGGGCCGTTATAAGACAATTATCTATCTCTCTGGAAGGGGCCCTAAACAATCCTTCAAGCCTCAGCAACTTGATAATGTCAATCACCCGATTATCTCGCATTTGAATGTTTGCCATCTCCTTAGTGTGACCACGGCACGTCAGTGGGCCCGAGTCCTGCAAAATCAATAAAAATTATAGCAGTTATTAGAACTACAAATACAATTTTGAAAGAACTTGCTAACTAAAAGTCAAAAATAACATAAAAATTAAAGCAGTTGTTAAAACTAGATATTTCACCTCGCCATTCCAAATGGCATGTGATCGATGATGTTGTTGTCGCGTCAACAATGACGCATCACTAGGACCAGGCTGCAAGATCCGTGACCCATCATCAATCCGAGGCTCCATACTGCAAAGAGTGCTACTGTGAGATCATTAATAGTGTGAGGGCAAAGGAAGGGGCAAAGAAAATAATAGATATAATTCATCTAAAATTGACGCATGTATAGATTCAATAGGGTCACTAGCTTATTCAATTGAGCATGACAAAGATCCACAAAGAGAGATTAAGTTCTTCAATGATTTAAACCAACTTGACAAGCTTAAACTTCTAGCCGGAGAACATCTTATCTTCCAAACAATTAATTAGTGCAATTGTTCTAGTAACTGTGAGATGGAATCATAATAAATGTGCTGAAATTATAAGACTAGTTTTTCTAATATCCAAGCCTCTTGGCTGACTATGAGTGAGAACCAACATTTTTCCAACATATAAAAAAATATGAATTTAATTTTAATAAGGATATTGTGTAAACCACCCCCTCCCCCCTAAACAAATATTGGCTAGTACAAACAACCACATCCTCACTAATACCTGAAGTCTAAAAATTAAAGCCCACAAAGCCCACACTAATTGTTCGACTAAAAAGATACTGGGTATAGCCTTTATTTAAAATTAAAAACAAAAACAATGTATTGTTATATGATTACAATCGGGGAATTTTAATTTATCAATGATATATGTTTTATCTCTGTTGGATATGCTAGTTAAAAGTTCTCAAATTGCTACTTTTCATTCTTATACAAAATTATCGAAATTTGTTTTATCTAGCTAACTTTTTTAATGGAAAGTGTCAATTAGTTTATGGCAAAGTAAGTAAATTGGTTGTGCTTAAAATTTAATTAAAGCATAAGTGATTATTTGTAAAAGAGCAGGAAATGATTTCATAATAGACCATTGAAAATCAGTGAAGCCTTGACATGTCATGTTTTTCATTGTTGACATCTGATACGGCATGAAATTGTTGACGTCTGATATGGCATGAAAAATACAGAGGTCAACAATGAAAAATTAATGCTTTACTAAAAATAATGAAAAATTAATGAAGCGTGTCAAATCTCAACGAAAAGATATATATATGAAGTGTGTCATACCATATGTCACGAAAGAAAAAACATGATATTTATTGTTTGGATATTGGAAGGAGATTATGTTCAAATTAATCATGATGTAACTTTTTGTTATTAGTATTATATTTCTTGATATTATTTTGTTGGAAAAAGTACTATGATAATCCTACCATTCGGTTATATTGTTCTTTCTATGCTTCATGCGTGTAATTTGAAATTTTACAAAAATGCTAAATACAAAAAAGAGAGTATTGCCTATTAATAAATAGTTTTTATTTTAATTCAATTGTTATAATAGAAAATGAGAATTTGAACTCTGAATATTTCCTTTGAAAATGTGAAAACAAGGTGCTAACCAATTCAGTACAAGACTATTAGTAATACATAGTTATATTATGTGTAACTTAAACTTAACTTATATATAAGATTGTATCAAATGTAAAGACTACTACTTTTTTTTAAGTTAGGTGTTTAGACTTATAACATGGCGTACAATTAATTTATAATTAATGATACAAGTGGTTAATTAATTGTTCCAATGCATAATATGAATAAAACTATAAACCAGCCATTTCACCACAAATCACGCACACATACAAGATGAATTGTTCACAAAGTGAAAACCCAAATAATAAAATCGCTCTAGAGCCTAGCTTAATTCACCCATCTATTATGAAGATAGTTGCAATATAATACAACTTACAAAACCTCCAATATATGTAATTGAACTTGTATATTATGAGCCCAAGCCCCCCACTCCTACTGCAAAAAGTTGAACTAGTCACTCTCTCTTCACAGAGAACCAATGTCGCAAATCAATCGCCAACTGCAAAGAAATCTCTTTGTTACTCCAAGACTACTTGAAGATATGTGATTGTTTTTGTGAAATGTAAACGAATATTCATAATAGCAATATGTAATGGTCCTTATAAAAAAAATTTGACTCTTTGTTAATAAGTTATGCAGAGTTTTCCGAGCATGATGGAACTTTTATTTCTATGGCCTTAGTTACAATTATACTTCCTAATTCAGGACTTGGTATTATCAACATTACTCAAATTCTTTGTCTTGCTAAGGAATTCAAGACATTACACGAACTGCACACAAAATATCCTCTCATTTCACCTTTTTCTTATTCCTATATGGCCATCCAACAACACACATAGCAAGGAATACCCATTCAGCTTTTTATCACTACAAAAAATTACAATTTGAATTTTTATTACAAGCCCAAAAACACAATCTTGATTATTGAATGACAAACAAAATAAAGAAAAATCCTTAATCCATTTATTCTCAATCCCACCAAAACGAAATTCTGATTTCAATGACATCTATGTCTACAAATATAAAGCAATTTCAAACAAAACCTAAATGGGCATGTATCAAAAGCAACTGAAAACCCAAGTAAATCCACAACCCATAAACAAAACAACAGCAGCAACAATGTGTAACCCACCATGCAAAAAGCCCAAATCTATAAAATAAATTCCGCAAAAGAGGAATTACCTAGCAAGCGAACTGAAGAACGAACAAAGGAAGAACGAAGAAAGCGAGATGAACGAAGACAACAAACAACGCAGAAGAGAGCCCGCGGAGGCTGAGAGCACAGGGTGATTTGGGACTACGAGTGAGTGAGTTTGAAATTTTAGAGTGAGAGAGTGGAGTCTAAGAGAGTTTGAAATTTTAGAGTGAGAGACTGGAGAGTGGAGTCTGAGAGAGTGAGAGTGCCGTTTTAAGAAGTTAAAAAAGTTTGTAAATTTTAAACAGAAAGCGAGTTTTAAAAACTCGAGAGTCATAAAGCGAGTTTTTGAAACTCGCTATCCACGTGCTATCCACGTGGAAAACTTTGTCCAGTCAGTAATTAAAAACAACAAAAACGAGTTTTAAAAACTCGAGATCTATATTCAAATCTCGAGTTTTCTAAACTCGAGATGCTAATATTACATATTCTTTCCTAACCGGCCAACTAACAAAATATTTAACGTATTACAGTTATTTAGAAAGGGTGTCCAGAATTGTTACCATTCTTTAAAAGATAAATTTGCAATTCAAACAAAGTTATTCTCATTTTGGGAAGGTGATGTGTTTGAGCATTCCATCAAAATGAATAAATCAAATATCAGAAGGAATGACATTACATTTTATTTATAGCATATGAAAGGAGTCTGTTCCATTGTCACATTTCCTAAAATGATGCATCATCGTATCAATTAATATGAGGCTCCCTTTGATGTGTGTACAAGTCGAGGATTTTTTCACATTAGACAATATATTGATTGAAATTTCACAGCATGTGTCAACACAAGTTTTGATGGTTTGGAAGTGCACTTACAATAAGATGATCCTTGGATGATGGTTGTCATTGCAGTTCAAACCATCCCATAAGTATTCACTTGGGACACATGGATCGCCTTGCCAGTTTCTAGTAACATTGTACATTTTCTTGATGTCCACAATAGCTTCAACTATAATTTTTTTTTTTTTTAAAATCCAAAAAGAGAGTGGGAGAGAAAGGTAGGTGAATTCAAAATACAAAATCATACAGAAAGATGAAAAGTGACAGTTAGATCCAACGTTTGCAGAAGTTGAGCATCTATGCCTTTGCTATGATAATTAATTGCCAAAATGTGGCATATATGATGTTCAAAGTGAGCTGCCAACAGTTGCAAAATCTATGGTGGTCAGCAACAATGCAAGTCATAATACCTTGCCATTTCATTAAATCTGTGAAATAATTTGAAAATTTCTTTTGCAGTTAATTAATGAACTTGCGTGATCCTATTCTAATTTGGATTGGACAGATAAAATGGCACGGGAGTAACACATATTTCATTAATAGATGCAAAACCATTGACATGGCCTAAAAGTGCGGTGGCTCTGATAAAACTTTTCATTTTCTATTTTGGAAAAAAACATAGACTCATCTAGCAAACACTTCTTGACGGAGCGAAGCTCTATATTGAGCCTTCCTATGCTTGGGAAGTATCATCGCATATGCTAATGGCAACTTGAACTAGAATGTTCCATTTAGAAAAGGCCCACTTCTTAACCAATGAAACACCCATCACCAATGTTCTAAAGTTTTGTTTTATCAGCAATTGAAGTATCTCTTCTTTATATTAGTTAGCAACAAACTGAGCGTAATCTGTCCTCTTAAGAAAGAAAAAAAAAGAGAAGAAAGCATACCATCATCTATGGAACTTGTTTTAGTTGGGAGCTCTATTGACTGAAAAAACTCGAGCATTGAGGATTGGAGGAAGCTTAGTTCCCTTAGCTGCCTGTATTGAAAAGCTAATCTGCTTTCCACTAATTGGTGGATCATTTTGGACTATGGTTCTTGGGTTCAGATAATCAAGTTTGACAGATTTGATCAGATTGCGTTCATCATTCAAATTAATTGTCAATTCCCTCTGCTGGCCAGCTTTAAGCTTCTCAATCTCAGCAAAGTGAAAATAAACATAATATTTTGAAAGAGAATCTGGTGGACTCCAGTATAAGCTTAGGGGAGTGCTAGCGTTATGTGTTTTGACAGCAGTCCTCAAAACTAAATCTGGTAAGTTATAAGGGTTATCATTGCTCGAAGAATAAACGGTTGAGTTTGTGGCAATTGGAATCCAATTGTCAAATAGTAAAGGGCTCCAGATGCGATCATAGACATCATTTGGATACCTAATTGAAATAAAATAAATAAATAATTCAGGCAGTGCCAGAATAAGATGATACTGGAACAACGTGATACATTATTTATATGCATACGCATTCAAGTGCTTTTATAGTTTATGAACATGAACAAGGTAACTGCAAAGTTAAAATACTGTTGTCGTGGAAAAATTAATGAAATGCAGCAAGGTGGTGAGCTCACTTATCTTAACATACAAGTTTGAGAGCATATAACAGTAAATATGATAATCCTGAGTGGTGTAAGAGTTATCTTAAAATAAAAGGCAACCAATAATATTCTTCATATGCAAGCCATGCCACTGAAGATGGAATATACAGTGTCAGAAAGCAGTTCCTTCTGTAAGAAGTAATTATTTTAAGCTCAGAATGGTGTGACTGACTCACCTGAATGCATTTTCAGAACTGTTACTGCCAACATCATATCCCCATACTTTCAGAAGTGCCCCGCCCTGAGCTTGATAAATGGAATTGTCCAAATGCCGTAGTTCCAATGCTGAAATGAAGGGTACCCCACGGCCAGTGTTTATCAGACACACGTCTATGTAATCCGTCAAGGGAACATGAATAATGTCATAATAATAACCATATGCACCAGAATTTGTTAAATTCACTGTTGTCCATTCATTGACTCCAAGATGTAGGTCAAATATTGGTGTCTGGTTTTCACCATCGGAATTCCCATATACGAATCTTGCCCTGATCAAATAATTATTGTTTTTGCCTTGCTCTGGTCTCAAGGTGTAACAATTCCTTGTTCCTTGGGGAAAACTTCTCAAGTTCTTTTGTGACTGTGGAAGATCTTCAGGTGAATCAGGCGATATCGTCTTAACTATTCCAGTATCTATCAAGTATTTATCTGACTTGTAAGGAATTCCAGTTTCCTCGTCAATGTAATCTTCATCGCTGCCACAGTCAATGCTAATGAAACCTTGAAATTTTGCGAAAAGAAAGAGGAAATTAGACATAAGCAAACAATATGGTTTTCCAGAGTTTAAGCACACTTTTTAAGAAGAGACCCCAGCCTTCTCTCTCTCTTTTTATTTGTTGCTCTCCTTCTATTTTAGGATTGCATCATCATAGCAAGGAGCGCCCGAGGCACCAACGATGAGCAATTGATAGAGATTCTTCTATTGTATTTTATTAGCTTAATTTATATAGCATCCCAATTCACAATTGATATTCTTTGTTTTGTGCTAATATGCTACAAATTAAATGAATATTAAAAGGTAAATAAATTACACTTTTCTAACCTAATTTTTCACCCAATTTTTAATGTCCCCTCTAATTTTGAGGGAATTACTACAATATTCAACACGCCGTCTAAATTGGAGTTATCTTGGATAGAACAATCGGTCACATGGAAAACATGTGACCCGTGGGCAGTTTCTCACTAGGTTGTAACTTTTTTTTTTCTTTTGTAAAAAATTTTAAAAAAAGATTGCTATCTCCTTTTAAAAAAAATCAGTCTCTTAGCAAAAAGTACTAACAGGATGTTTTATTTCATTACAAACCAATTAAAAAAGGGTTTGGCTTACCTTCAGTTTTTAACTGGAATCACCTTTTATTTTAATGAGAAACTACTACATTATCCCATTGCTTGTCTTTAGCTGATGACCTCTCTTTGATATTCTTCATAGAAGAAGATACACAAATCAACTATATATAGCTATATTGAGCCTTGCAGCACAAATAGTAATATTATTTTCCTTTAACTGCAACTCAATTCTCAACTATTTATCAATACAATTATATTAATGAATTTAAGTGGAAAATATACAATCACTTAAAAAAAATTATCTCATATAAGTTGATTTTGATCCTATTTATGAAAGGGTTAAGTGCTCTAAGGGCATTGGATAAATATTAATAAATGTTTAATTATAATGTGCACTTTTCGAAAATAAGATGTATATATGTGTTAATGATTCATTAGATTACACGTAGAAATTGATTGTGGTTAATAGTGTTTTTTCTAATATATGTGTAGAGGGCGAAATTGATGCTTCTAAATAAAATATCGGGAAGCCAAGCCGAAACTCAACTATGGGCTCTTGAGATAGCGCCCAAAGGCTTTCGGTGTGGTGATAAGCCTATCTAAGCAAGACATAAAGGCTGCACTTGACAAAACAGCAACAAAATCCCAATAAAAAAACTTTTTACAATACTTAATCAACATGTTAGTGGTCTTGTCCTGATGATACAAGAAAAATAAATTCTCCAGCGGTAAAGGTGAAATTACACTTAAGAGTTCAAGGAAGTAAATTCTCCAGCGATAGAGGTGAAATTAAAGTTAGGAGTCCAGCAGTCAATGATTAAATAAATTTAGGATAGTGTTCACTCCTAGGGGTCCTTGCGTGTCTCGGTCAAGGGAATTTATTGTACTTTTAGCCATTATTACATCAATGTGAAGGAAGAATTCAATTGTTACAAATACATTATATCCTTCAACAGTAAAACAAAAAGTAAAGATTAAAGGTTTCATGGGAAGAAGAAAGGGATTAATTGGCATGGTGTGAAGGGAGAGAGAGATCCCAGCTCAGTGCAGCAAGTATTAAACTAAGATTTTGGTGAGTGTGTGTACATAAGGCATTAATGAGGTAATGTGGGCTGTTTTGAGTGAGTGGGATGGAATTAATACTGAGGTTAAGGCTTTAGTGAGTAGTGGGTTATTTGTGACTAATTGGGAGGCATTTATGAGCTGTGATTATGCAAAGAAGGGAAGAAATGTCTGAGGTTAGGTGAGTGTGGGCTAAGGGAAATGAGTTGTAAGCTTGAGGAGAGTTGAATTGCAAGCAAAATGGCCAACAAATTAGAAAGTTTCAGAGGGAGTAGCTGTGTGTTTGTGGGCTGAGGTGCTTATGTTTTTATATTGGAGTTTAGAGAAGCATTAATTAACTAGAATCCAAAAAACGTAGGACTGATCAGAGGCAGGGAATTAGGGTTAATCATCCTAGGATTTGGCCAAAAGTAGGAGATTTACTTTTGGGACTGCCTTGTTTCTTTGGGTAATATGACACTTGGTGGGTTTTTGGAGTGTTTTGCATTAAATGTCAGGATTTCTGGAGTTGAGTTTAACCAATGGGATTAAGGCAAATATCAAAAACGAATCCTAGTGCTGCAACTAAGATTTGGACCCCAAGAAGTAGGATTCAACACCCCAAGCTAGGTGTCAAACTCTAAGTCCACTTCAAGGGGTTCCGTTGGAGATCCCTTTATGCCCTCCAAACCACATGTTCCCAATTTCCCCCCTTTAGGATTCATGGGCTTAGCACATGAATCACGTCTTGAACGTTTTTGACATTTATAGCATCAATCTGTTGAGATTTGGATAACTTGGTTTTAGCCCCCCTTCCGCTGGAGATATGGTCTTAAGGAAGATGATGGAGTTCCATCACCCATTAGACTTCAGCTGATATCACAACTCTCGGGTACTGTTCACGTCAGGTAGAGGGTGATAGAAAGCTAAAGGGACAGCCCCTAGTTCATCCTCAAAGACTTGGTTCCCTTGTAGGGGCCTCCAACTATACCTTGGTCAGGGATGAACAAGGGCTGGTTGTCCACTTTCAATCCTCTGCCTCTTGCTGGGGTCTTTTGGATTGGGCTTGCTCACGTGGGTTGGTTCCTTTGGGCTGGGTTGTGTGCATCCTACAAAATGGACATCAACCACACATGTTGCCATGGGTTTTCATCCCTTATGGACTTTTATTATTAGTAAATATTTTTTTGGGTTTTCATAGATACTTGCAATGGGCCTTTGGGCAATGAGTTGTAAAGTTTGAAACAATAGGACAAGTTTCAAAATACCTTTGTAAATAACATTTACTATGATAAATTCCATATCATAAGTAATGTTTATGGTTTCTAATAATCACATCATAATTTAAATTATAAGCTTGTGGGATTGAATATTTACCATGAGCGTTGAAGATATATATTATGGATGTTGTGATGTAAATGATGACCATGTGCTTCATGGGTTTATAATATGAGAACGTAATCTTCAAGATAACTTCCTATGAGCTTTTATAAAACAATTGCCATGGTTTTTGCCATAGTAATATTTAAGAAATAATTATACCATGATATTTTTCTTTGCCAAGCATTAATAATCTTGGGCTATTTGATAAAATAGTGCCAACGTAAATTGGGCTCTCGATATTGCCAACGAAAAATAGGTTTTTGATATTGCCAATGAAAATTGGGCTTTTGATATTGCCAGTGAGAACTAGGCTTTTGATATTGCCAATGAAAGTTGGGCTTTTGATATTACTAGTGAGAACTGGGCTTTTTTGATATTGCCAGTAGGAACTGGGCTTTTTGATGAATAATTTGCCATGAGTTTGAATCATGGGCTTTGATTATGAGATTGTATCCCATTGATAAAACAGTATTGCCATGAATTTGAATCATGGGTTTTTTTTTTTAATATTGCTAAGTATAAAATTCCTGAACTTTAGAAAGAATTAGATTTTAACTTGCTCAATTTTGTGATGGAAATGAGAATGGTTGTGAGCTAGCATAGTAATAGTCAAAAAATATTTAGGCATGCCCAATAATTTGTTTGTGACGTTTGAAAAGAAATAAATAGGTGTTATTTAAATAATATTAGGTGTAAAAAAATGTACCCAACAATATGCAACATATTGATTTTATCTTTTGAAAAATGTGTATAAAAAAATTATTTAATAAATCATTAAATGCATCTTAACTATTGCTTTTAGTGAGTTAACAAAATCCTTTATAACATAAGGGACAATTTGATGTCAATTTAATGTTTTGTTTGTTTCGGTTATAATGTTTTCTAAAAAATGAGTCATTTTTCAAAAAGTATTTTCTATAAAACAATATTATTTTCCTATGTTTGGTAACAAGCTTAAATTAGTTGAAAAACAATATTCAAACTTCTCATATTTAGCTTGCTATGAGATAAAGTTGTTCTCCAAAAACAATTAGTGGAAAACAATTTATAAAACAAGCTATACTTTTTCTGTTGACCAAAAATAGTTTTCCATTGACTCATTTTTTATATATATTACCAAATACTAAAAAACACCGAAAACTATCTTTACATAAATTTACTATCGAAACAAACAGAACGTAATTGTTTTAAGATTGTGTAGATCAAATCAAAATAAGATAATAAGATATGGCACAAAGCTACAAAGTGTTAATTGGTAAAATTCAGTTGCAGGCTTGCATCATTTACTTCTTGTACTTAATTGGTAAAATTTAACTTTGTCTTTTAATTTTCTTTTCTTTTTGGGAGATATATCTTATTACCTAATTTATAGGATGTACGGGCAAAAGTACAATTTCTGTGGCTGAGTACCACTTTTGTACGTGGCCGAGTCAGCCCCAAATTCAAATACAGGCTGAAAAGTCTTTAACTACCGTCAGTGAAGCCCAAACTCAAATAAAAAATTGTAACCCAAAAAAAATTGGTCGATAAGAGCGGAGCTCCAATTGAGAATGTTAGATGCCTAATACGAATAATTGGTTTTGTGTATTAATTGCTCATTTGCTTGCACTTCTCCCACTGTAATGGAATCCGGCTTTGTATGTGAACTGTGAATTGGACACAAGCTCTGAACCCAAAAACGTGTCCAATTAGGCAACGATCTCGAATTTGTAATCAATTAATTATGTTACCTTCGGCTGCTATGAGCCACGTACTCTGTAATCAGCCAGTAGGGATTTTTTTTTTTTATTATTTAATTTTATCAAATCAATAGTTTTAGGGTCCGTTTGGTTGGAGAAGTGGAAAAGTGGAATGATGAAAAATTAGTGGGATGATAGAAAATATTTACTTTTCCCTCGTGTGTGTTTGGTTGGAGGAATAGAAAAGTAAGAGGGTGGAATACTCTTTTATTTGGTTGAAAAGAAAAGTAGGAGGATAGAAAATATAGTTTATATAAATTGACTATTATGCCCTTATTACATAATAAGTAAAAAATAGATTTATTTGTACTCATTAAATAATATAAAATTTACCAACAATTATATTTTTCAATAAGAAGTGTTACGTTCACAACATTTTTCACAATACTTTCACAACAAAATTTATGTGGAAAGTTGTTACTAGTTCTAATTTGAACCCACCACCGAAATTACTTTTTTACTCACCAATATTAACTAATAACAATTTGTTACTTAAAATTTATTGTGAAAATATTGTAGTAACATTTTTCAATTAGGATTTTTTATTCTTTATATTATTTCTCATTTCTCAGCCTTCATTTCATCCATACTTTTTTTTTTCTTGTTTTTCTCCTCCACACACGTTGTCCTTATCTCTATCCCCCCTTCTTTTTTTTTTTTTCCTTTTTCTCCCTCATTCAAGAATGCTCCAGCACTAGTAGGCGCAACTCTCATTCTCTTTTTTTTTTCTCCAACGCTTTCTCTCCGTTTTTTTTTTTTACTTGATTCCAGAACATTCGTCCCCAACGCAATCCAGATGGGCCATCTTCGTCCCAAAGTAGTTGGAAGCCATCGCTCATCTTTGTCCCCATCACAGTCCAGATGGGTCAGATGACTTCTGCCTTCTGTCTTTTGAATTTTTTTTTTTTTTTTTTGGTTATGATTTGATTAATTTTAAAATTGTGTTTTTGAGTTTGTATTCTGATAATCTGATTATGCTTGAGTTTAGAAATGTTTGAGGGAAAAATTGTTGTGTTTGTAGCCGTTGTGTTTGTAGCTGTGAGAGGAGAGAGAACGGGGTATTTGTGTAAAAGTGTTGTGAGAGCACTTTTCTCTCCAGCCTTTTTCTCCCGATTTGGGAGGATGAAAATTGTGGGCCCGGGAGAGAAAACTTTCTCCCAGGTTTTCCTTCCTCCTCATCTTCCTTCTTTTGCCAAACAATGGAAAACATTGTTTTCCACTTTATTTTCCTCCTGTTTTCTATCATCCTTATTTTCACCCCAACCAAACACAGTGTTAATGAGGAATGAAAATTTAAATACTGGATGTTTTTGTTGGAAATGTCAAGAGCTGCTTGTTGAGCTATAAGGCTTTTAATCAACTAGTCTTTCTTCTTCACTTAATTGAGCTATAAGGCTCTTAGTCAGCCGGTCTTTCTTCTTCTCTGAATTTCTCTGTCAGAGAAAGCAGCTAGTTTGATAAAAAATAAAAATATCACTTGGTAAAAACTTAACACCACGGGTCAATGCTGATCAACAACCGATTTACGGTCTGTTTGTTGTTCTGCTGGGATGGATTTTCAATCATGGTCACAGATGGACCAATCATATACAGCTACAATTGTTGTAGATCAATGCTTCCATAGTTGCCGTTGTGGTTTATATATATATATATATATATATATATATATATATATATCTTCAATAGCTACAATTTTGGCTTATAATTATAGCTTACAAACTTGTTTAATTACAATCATATTCAGGCGATTCAAAGAGAAAAGAGTCAAAAGGAAAAATACCAATTTAGAAGTACGGTCACCAAGAGTTTTTTATTTCAACTGAAATCTCTTAGTGTTTCTAAGCAAAAGATAACTAGTATCTGAAACCCCCCACGCCCCCCTTGGAATTATCAGGAAAAAAAAAGAGCTATCATCTGAGAAAGGAAAAAGAGACATTACATTAATTTGTGACTTCGGATAAAGCATAGGAAGATTAAAATAGAATAATAAAGAAAAAAAACCCTTTTTTAATATAAAAAAGAAAAACTACTCTTCCCAAAATTTTTCTTTTTCAAAGTCCAAATAATAATACTTTTTCCATCTCCCATAAAAGTGATGTCAAAACTTTCCTAAAATGAATTATTAATTGTTGCCCTAAGGACACCCATTAGCATGACCCAAAGAAAAATTACTCTTCCCAAAATTTTCTTCTTTATAAAGTCCAAATACCACGGTGGGCGAATTCTTTTTTCTTCTAAAAAAAAAAAAAAAAAATGTGAGTTCTAATTAGCTCAACTGGTTAAGTCTCTAATGGTTGAATAAAAGATCTAGAGTTCAATACCCGCCTATACCAAAAATCGATTGGTGTCTTGGTTTGATGATAAATAACTATCATTAGGAGCGGATGCCATAAATTGAAACTCTAAAAAAATAAAAAAAAAATAAAAATAAAAATCATTCTTGCTAAAAGCTTTGTAGATCAATTCATTGAAACCTTTTGATGTTTCGAAATGAGATATTTAGAATTCAAATCATTCCTTCCCCTTATACCTAAAGATGCATAGGTGTAAAAATTTTAAAAAAAGAAAAAAGAGAGAGAGAACAAAGTTTAGAAAAATTTATGATATATGAGCTGAACCAAGTCCCGGTGGGATTACCACACTTCGTACACTTGATACATGCATCATTTATTATATTTTGATCAAATTTTGTTATGCATGATGAGTCCTTTGTTCTTATCCATTGGCAATAGGGGTTTAACCATTTAAGACCATAGGTTGAGCCCCCAGCTTCCAATTAAATGAATGATGTTGCCATCAGTGGCATCATGCATAACATTGATTGGCATCACATCAACATGATAAATAAAATTTTCAATTATAATTTTATTTTGAGTTAGAAAGTTAACACATTAGTTTTGTAAGGCATAATTCAAAAATATATTAACAATTTTTTAAAATTTATATGTTAAATTACATTGTGCTAATAATAATGAAATATTTAAATTTCATTTTTAACAGTAGTTCTCATGATTTGTAATATTTTACATATAAAATTTGTTTATCAACAAACAAATATAATAAATTATAAAACGATTATTGTTTCATGAAGACCCAAAGCTGAATTAAGAACAGCTTTATTACATGCTCACTAAATAGATGATTTAATTCTTGTAATTGAGAATTTATTGGAACATATAAAATATCAAATTGATAATGATGATTAATTGTAAAGTCATATTGTTGATGGAAAAAAAAAAAAAAAAAACGATTCTTTAGGTGGATTTAAACAGCATAGCAGGACCCAAAACCTAAAAGTCCCAAGTTTCTAACTTTGGATATCAAGAACAAACAACCAACATATTATTCCAAATAGGTAATCATAACTCACGATTCATTTGCATTATCTTTCAGAGGTTATTTATTTATTTTATAAGAAGTTTGTTCTTGTTTTATTAGTACAAATAAAAAAAATTAAAAAAAAAAATAAATTGGAAGGCCGCTACCAACACTTTTAGATTTGCTGCATCATGATCCATGTTGGCTTTTCTCCGCAAATATATGCTCATGCTAGTATGCTAGTATGCTCATGCTAGGCAGATCGATTTTCTATCATCTTTACCGATAAAGGATAGGGTATTCCTAATTCCTCTAAATGAGTTCGGAGGCAAGTTTCTCCAACTAATTATTTGGTAACTCAGAATATCTATGATGATTGTTCTTAATCTCTCATTCGATTTAAATGGACTGAATTTTAATTTGTTGATTTCTTTTCAAACTATAGGATTTAAAATTAAATTTTTTACTTTTAATTGTTTATATATACTTTTAGAGAACATCCAACTAGTGCATCACTGATATATGATTTTACCATTGGACAAAGTTGAGTTACAAAAATTGGTTTAGTCTAACGGTACAATCTTACTCAATAAAAGAAATACTATTACATATTTTGAAAATATAACCGTTGAATTGCGTGTTCTTTATGCTTTTAATATACATGTCAAATTCTGTATCAATTGAATATTATTTACTATATAATCTATAAGTTTATATTTTATGCATAATTTTAAATTACAAAAACTTGCAATTTAAACAATTTATTGATAACATAGCTATTGATTTTTAATTTTTTAGAAATTTTGCAAGCATGGAGGATATAAAAAGAGATGTAATCTAATAGTGGATTTGTCAAAATTTACCTTCAATAAAAAGATATTGAGTAAGGTTGTAGCTTTAGACTACAATTAATTTTATAGATAAATTTTTTCCTTTATCAATAGGCACCTAGCACATAATGGATTGGAGAAATTTTTCTGCAACTAGTTTGGTATTAAATTTTTTTCCTTTTTAAATTACCATGTAATAACTTGGAAAATCTTTCCTCCAAACTAACTCTATCCAAAGAAAATTATTATCTAATTAGGACAAAGTTTGCTTACAAATTAGTTTGTAGGCAATGGCCTCAAACTCCTACTAAAAAAATTAATATGGCTACGTATTTTAAAAATCAAACCATTAGATTACATATTTGAAAATAAATGTCAAATTTCATTCAAATTGAATGTTATTTAATATTCGATTCATAAACTTAATTATTTTTTATGCGTAATTTAATACTATAAAAACTTAAAATTTAAACATATAATTGATATATATTTAACTATTGATCTTCGATTTTCTTGAAATTTCGCAAGTATGAAGGATATAATAAGAAAATGTGATCTAATAGTAGATTTTCAAAATTCATATGGACTAAAAATATATAGAGAGAGTTTGTAGTCATTGCCTACAAATCATCCTGTAGAGAGGGAAAATTCCCGACCTATCACAAGCTGACACGTCACACTACCAAGACCACAAAATACAGCCAATTACAAAGCGCCACATACTGCTGCTAGGTTTTACTATTGCCATTCAGAAGCCAATAGAAATTTGCCAAGTGTCATGCAAGAACCAATCATGCATCGGCTCGTGCAAGTGATGACACAAGCAGCCTCGCACGTGTAAGCGATGACCCAAGCAGCCTCGCACGTGTAAGCGATGACCCAAGCAACCTCGCACGTGTAAGCGATGACATAAGCGGACCAATCAGACTGTGACATGTGTCACCAATCAGACTCCGCCACGTGTCGCTCATCCACCCCAAAACTCCTATAAATAGAAGCCTTCCTAAGACATTTAGGAGGACACACACATCAAGCCATCTGAAGCATAAGCAGCATCAGAGAAGATTCAGAAGTCCAGAAGCTCTGCCGGAACCAAGCTCTAAAGCCTCCAAGAACTTCAAGAACTTCAACTTCGAATACGAAGAACATTCGAAGAGAAATCATCCAAATCATCCGCCTAGATCCAAAAGTCTACGGGAATCAAGCCTAAAGTGTCCGAAAAACATCAACAAATCACAAATCAACGAAGCTCTACGGATTCAAGCCTCTAAAGCACCGAAGAACTTCCACCATAAACCTTCGAAGACGAAGAACACACCAAGAACACGAAGAACATACGAAGAACGTGAAGAACAAAGAATTTCTAACAAGCTTATAGCCAGAGATTCATTGTAATTCTGTTTCAACAATCTTCGATCCATTCCTCAACCAAATTGAAGGATACTTTGTGTTCAAGTCAAAATCACATTATCACAAATCCAAATCAATAAGTCTTGCAAGGAGATCGAATCAGAGGATAACTCTTTTGTAATCACAGAGAATTATACCACAATCATCAATACAAATTCGCATTTGTGAAACTATTTTTACTTGTTTGATTTATTTCAAACCGAGAAATTTAGTCGTCCACATATTCTGGCACGCCTGGTGGGACATCTCTGCCTCTCATCTCATTCTCCTTCAAAGAAAGAAATCTTCATCATCTTGCTACCAGCTCAAATGGCCTCTAGCAAGAATATTCAAGTTTCAACAATAGCTACTTCAACTAAACTTGGTACAGCTACCACCAACAACTACATTGGTGTAATCAATTGTAGCCAACCCAAAGCAAACAATCAACTTCAATCTCAATCAACCAAGGAAGCCAAGGTCCAGACAATCATCTCCTTAGACCCTCTTACAAGAAACAAGGTCATCAACAAAGACATCTCCACCTTGGAACACCTCAAGTATGGGGGCAAATCCCCTTCTTCCTTCACAAGAAGTTGGTCGCACGATTTCTCTCCCATCAAAGAGAACCCAAAAGATGAGATTTCACGTGCTCACTTCAAATCACTTTCTTCTCCATCATCTTGGGAAGTTGTGTCAGTCATGATGACTAACACCTTTACCATGGAAGAAAAGATGGCTGAAATGGAACAAAGGGTCGTCCTTCTCACAAAAGAACTTGAAGAAAAGGATGTCAAAATTGCAACCCTAATGAACAAGCTAGAGGTACAAGATTCGGGTGAATCAAGTCTTGGTCCTGAGCACCCACCTGGCTTTACCTTAAAAGGAGAAAACGCTAAGGTCGATAAAGGAAAAGGAGGTGAAGGCACTTCTCAACATGGACATTCCACCTCAATGGCCTCGATATCTGTCCAACAATTGCAAGACATGATAACGAACACTATTCGAGCACAATATGGAGGTTCTTCTACAAGTTCTCTCACATATTCGAAACCCTATACAAAGCGCATCGATAACATGAGGATGCCAAATGGGTATCAACCCCCCAAGTTCTTGCAATTTGATGGCAAAGGAAACCCTAAGCAACACATTGCTCACTTTGTAGAAACTTGTGAGAATGCAGGGACTCAAGGAGGCCTTTTTGTAAAGCAGTTTGTCCGTTCATTGAAGGGGAATGCCTTTGATTGGTATACAGACTTAGAACCCGAGTCAATCGATAGTTGGGAACAACTTGAAAGGGAGTTTCTCAACCGATTCTACAGCACACGGCGCACGGTAGGCATGATGGAACTTACTAATACTAAACAATGGAAGGATGAGCCCGTCATTGATTATATCAATCGGTGGCGTTCTTTGAGTCTAGATTGCAAGGATAGACTTTCAGAAATTTCCGCTGTAGAGATGTGCATCCAAGGCATGCATTGGGGACTTCTTTACATCCTTCAAGGGATAAAGCCTTGAACATTTGAAGAGTTAGCAACTCGTGCGCACGACATGGAGCTGAGCATTGCTAGCCGCGGAAATACAAAACCTCCCACACCTGAAGAAAGCATAAGGGAAGTGAGGAGGAATGATAGGAATGCAAAAGTCAGCCTCAAAGACCCAATGGTTGTTAACACTGCCGAAGTCAAGCTTCCAAGAAGAGGAGCAAATGCAAATGAAAAACAACTTGAAGGATGGCAAAAGAGCGAGATGCGTCGTGTGACTTTTAAGGAACGTGAGCAAAAAGTATATCCGTTCCCCGATGAAGATGTGCCAAACATCTTAGAACAACTGTTACAGTTGAAGCTAATCGAATTGCCAGAATGCAAGCGGCCAGAAGACATGGGGAAAGTTGATGACCTTAACTACTGCAAATATCATCGTATCATTGGCCACCCAATCCAAAAATGCTTCATCTTCAAAGAACAAATCATGAAGCTTGCCAAAGAAAACAAGATCGATCTAGACTTCAATGAAGTTGCCGGGTCAAACCATGTAACCGTTGCTTGTGATGTACTTCCAACTCTCAGGCAGGAGGCAAACACCAACCAAACTTACAAGTTGATCAACAATGATGATGCAAGGATCGGCCCCATCAATGGGAAGTTCCTTAAACACTTCTACGCTTGAACATCGAGGATTGCTCCTCGGCAAGAGCTTAAACTACCCACTGTAATGCTGCAAGGGTACATGATGTCTTCCCATTACCTTTGAAAGCGTACCAATAAGGAGAAACTAATCCCATTCTATGTCACCAATTGCTAGTGTGGCGTAGTGGTTGGATGCCCAAGTCGCCCTTGAGAGGTCTCGGGTTCGATTAGTGGTGATACCCACTATTACACACTGAGCCCCCTTTTTTGCAACAAAAAAAAAAAAAAAGCAAAAAAAAAAAATATCAAAAAAAAAAATCATCAAAAAAATATATCAAAAAAAAAAATTTATTTTGAACTACGTAATGACTTGATCCATCTCTGGGGTACGTAGGCAACTTGGTATTATTTACTAAGTTCAGTCACATGAAAAAGAAGAAGGATTGCCAGTCTAGCTTAAGGAATTTTTCAAAGGTCATCAATATACTTTTGAGATCCCTTTAATTGGCAGGCGTTGCTTAAGATCAGTCAATTGCTCACTACATGATGCTCAAAGATCATTGTGGTAAAAAATGACAGCTGTAAAGAATTGGTGTTACTCGGCTTTTCTTGAACTAATGCTAAACATAAGTTAGTTCTTGGTTGTGGAGTAAAATAAAATCTTCAACCTCTTTTGCAAAAAATGAAGTCTTCATGGCATTGCCCCTCTTCTGTAGGCATCGTCCCATGTCTTTAAAGTACGTTTTGCATCACTTGTCTCCTGGAGGCATCTTCTTGTACCTTGCAAGTCTAAGCTACATCGTCTCTCTTCTAGGTTGTGTCACTTCACAACTCCGAAATTTGAACCACATCATCTCACTTCTGAGTGGTGCCGTTTCACATCATGTCTCTGAAATTTGGACAACGTCACCTTCTTCCAACATCTAAAGATGGTGTTACTTCATCTCGCCTCTAAGAGCATATTCGTGCAATGACAAATTCTTGGTGGCATATTCAAAGTCTTGATACAGTCTCCTTGCATCTTCAAGGTTTTGACGGCATTTCTTTGCATCCTTAAGTCTTGATGGGAGCTTCTTGAAACTTTAAGGTTTTGTTGGTATCTTCTTGCATCTTCAAAGTCTTGTTAGCATCTCTAAAATTTTGATGTCTGGCGATAGTACTATGTACCCTTGATGTTTGAACTTTGTCGCCTTTAAAAATTGGCGCTAATGCAACTTCAAAGGCCAATATTGGTGCGACTTCAGTGCAGATGAAGTATTGACAAGATGTCATGGCAAAGACAAATATTGGCATGGCTTCAGTACAAGGACAAATGGTGGCATATCTTCATGGTAAAGACTTTCGATGTGGCTGCATTGCAAAGACTCTTGAGATGGCTGCGTTGAACAGACAAGTGTTGGTGTGGCTTAATTGCCAAAGAAAATTGTGCTGCAAAACAAAAACAAGCAACAAAAAGATTTGTCAGGAAAAGGTCTCATAGCACGTTAAAAAAAAAAAAAAAAAAAAAAAAAAAAAAAAAAAAAAAAAAAAAATCTTGAAAGCAAGAGAAGAAAGCTAAATATTCAGCATGTGCCTCAGTGATAAAGGAAGGCAATAACATGCCTTTATATAGAAAACTTCTGAGATAGCAGGCAAGAAAAATGAAGAAAGTCAGCAAACCATCAAATGGTTCTACCAACCGGCCAGTGAAAAAAAAATTGTTTTCACCTTTCAAAAAAAAATGTGAAAACATCTTAAATTTAAAAGTCAGACTTTACAGCCTCAAATGCACTCAAAATCAAAGAAGTCTGCACCAAATTTTGAGAATAAAAGAAGACATTTAATGAAGAGAGTCAGAAAATGGTGGCTCATCACCCACCTCACGACTTTCAAGTCTAAACACAGTTGCCGCTTTGTCAGAGCTGCTGAAAAGCCACATAAGTCCAACAATGACCCGCAGCCTTCTCTGACAAATTTGTGCAAATCAGTTCAGAATTTCACAAAACTGAACCACATGGATCTTCAACAAACAAAGATCTACAAAACCCAGGAAAGCTCAATCTCACCGGAGCAAGCACGCGCTACCACGCGCCGCACAAAGCTTCAGAGGGTCGCGGCCTCCTCCTTCAAATCTGTAAAAATATGCTCACCAATTCAGAAAACAAATCATACCACTAGATTCAGCGGCCTTTTCACGGCAAAACCTGAAAATTTCAGGCCCAAAGAGTATGGCACGCTCCCCCACGCGCCGCCAGAAGGTCCGGTGATCAACATCGTCATTTCACGCGCCTACGCGGATTGCTACGCGCTCGAAGCTTCAACGCGTTACACGCGCCACACGCGTACACTCTCCACACGCGTACACGCGCAACACGCGCTGCACCGCCTAAGTTTTGATCGATCGAGCCAGGCCGAAATGCACCAATGCATCTGCAGCCTCTCAATTCCAACTTTACAATAATTAATCAACTTTAAGCAAGTCTAAACAAGACTAAACATATTGTTTTGATCATGGTTTGCCAATATTACAAATTAGAGTTCTAAATACATAAATTCCTAAACCTTTAGAACCTAACAAACTCCCCTTTTGGCAATCCATGACAAAACACAAATTAAAAGCTCAAAGTTTACAAGTAAAAAGCCCTTTACAAAAGTAATGCTCATAAACTCAAATTCAATCCTAACTATTATCTATCAGTTGCAAGCGTAGACAGTAGCTCAATCGAATAAATCTGTATATTCCTGAAATACTCAACAAACGCATAAACGCATGTGTGACAGAAAAGAGCAAAACAACAGGTATAACATTCTTGTAAGATTCACACAACACAGAATAAAGACATATATCAATGAACAACTCATAAATATATATCAATAAGCAGTGAATCACAAAGCAACAAGAATCAAGTATATATTATGTATATCAAAAACAATGTTACTCCCCCTAACATGAATATCCCCAAAAAATGATATACATAGTGAAGCACCTAGATACAATCTATAAACTCCACTAACTCCTCAAAAACAAAAAGTACTCCCCCTAACTACAAAAACTCCTCTACAAAGTCAAAACTCTACTCCCCCTTTTTGTGACAGAATGCCAAAGTGCAATCACAAGCCATCATTAAAAGGAGGTGGTGAGGGCGAACGCAAATGCGCCAGATCAGCACCCAAAGTATGGATCTCGTCAAATAAGTCCACCAAAAGCTGACCATGAGCTGCCTGAACGGTCATGATAGTCTCCAAGTTACGACGTACATCAAAGTCGTCTGAAGGAGGTGGAGGAACAGCAGCAGCAGCAGCAACATTAGGATCAGGAACAGCCTCACCAGTAGGACCTGTAGAAGAAGAAGGAGGAGGTGCGCTACTAGAAGGCTCAGACCTAGGGTGTTTAGAGCCAGCTTTAAGATGAGCGGCCTTTTGTCCAAGGAAAGACGCATCTATGGGAGCAATCACATAAACAAGCTCAGAGGAAGGGAAACCACTAAGATCAAGATAAAGCAAAATCCTATAAATAAAAATAGGATGAACAAGGGCATGTGAAGAAGATGAACTCCTATAAACTTCGTTTAAAGAACGAAGAAACAAATGAGGAAAACTGATAGGAGCATCAGTAATAAGAGCGTACAAAAATACACACCGCTCTAGAGGAATGGTGTGAACATGAGAAATGGGCCAGATAGAATGACAGGTTATCCTAAAGAAGAGATAGTGCAACCCAGAAAGCTCAGCGAGGTGATCCTAGGATCAGAACCCCACTAGATAGATGACCCAGTGATGTAAGACAAGACATCACTCAACTCGGGAGACTCATCATAAGGATAGACAGGATTCTAGACCAAAGGTACCCCTAGAGCATCAGCCACTACCTTGGAAGTAATGGAGTACTCTACGCCTCATATCCAACTCTTTACCAAAGTGTTGGAATCATAGACGTAGATAGAGATGTTCGAAAAGAACTCTCTAATCAAGGCAGAAGGTGGAGGAGGATCAGAAATATCCACCAAGGGTAACCAACCCCGACACTCAAAGTTTGCCCTAATGGCAGGATCAAGTTCATCTAGTAGAACAGAACGCTCAGCCCAAATCTTTCTCCTAAGGTTCAGCTTCTCAAAAATCTCTTGGTTTTTCTCACTCGGAAACTTCTCACGGTCAAAAGAAGGAGGGGGTGGAGAAGATGAGGAAACAGTCCTACGAGCCCTAGTCTTCCTAGGCATAGTGCTAAGGAAAGGACAAAGACACAAGAGAAAACCAAAAGAACAAAATAAAAACAAAACCAAGGGTAGACTGCAAGTTAGCATAAAAAATATAGAACAAAAATCTATATGATGCATGAACAATAACAATGTTGTGATGCATGAACTAATGCAGTAAACACAGTTCAAATTAAGTTCAATTACACAAAATTGGCTTGAACATAGAGTTTCTAACAAAAACCCTAAAAAATTTGAAAAACCACTTGATAATTTTGAAACAAATTGATGAATTGATCATTACACAATGTTGAAAAAAGATTAGCATAATCAATTTCATCAAAACAACAAGCCAATTTCATCAATTTCAACCTAATTGAACAAAATCCCCAATTCGGAATTAATACAAACCCTAGAAATTGCAATTTTTCACAAAACCCAAAATTGATCAAATTAAACTATCAAGATCATGTTTATAGCATGTCCCCACAAAAGCCCATTGATCAATTGCACGAAATTGGATTTGAATCAACAAAAATCCCAAAAAGAAAAAGGTCCGAAAATTTGAGGATAAATGAATGAAATATGTAAATACACTCAAAAAGGAAGGGCAAAAGGGACTTACCAGCTTGAGGAAAGAGATTCTTTGCAAAAAATCCAGAGGAAAACGACAAAAAATGGACCGTGGAGCCTTGCCTAGTCGGAGAGAGAAGAAAAGTTTGAAAAACCTTTTTGAAAAAGTGTTTGAATCAGTCAAGAACAGTGTTTTAAAAAACCTGATTCGCGACTTTCGATTGATCGAAAATCACTTTCGATCGATCGAATCACTCCGAAATTTTTAAAGAGATTTTAAGTATTTTCGATCGATCGAAAAACAGAATGGATCGATCGAAATGGGCAGCAGCTCACAGTATTTTGAGAAAAATTACAGTTTTGAAAAACTCAAACCAATTTTTGAAAATAACTCCTCAAAACATTGAAATCAATGAAACAAAATGCATGAGTATGAGATGAAATGGAATGCTTTTTCAAAAACCCAAATTTTAATCCCAGTTTCTCCAAAGAAAGTTTCAGCCAATTCTTCCTTTTAGTTCTTAAGCAAAAAAAAAAAAAATGTTTTGCATAATACTCAAGGTATTTTCAAACTTGGTTGGTCAAACCAAAAACATACACAATAACATGTACAGTATTTAGCAAAGAGTAACTTGTGTAGTGTGTGCAACTAGTAAAACCTTGAGATACATGTGAGGTGATATGTGAATAGAAATTAATCACAAAGTCTACAAAATTCATCACACAGAATTTAAAAGGGACTATCACCTAAAGAGTTACATCATATAACTCCCACATCTCCTAGAACATAAGTTTGCAATCATGTAAGTTTCTTGAATTTAGCCTCTTAATTATGTGAATTGGCATCAAGCCTAATAGTACACACCAGTTTTAATTAAGTGAATTGGCATCAAGCCTAATAGTACACACCAATTTTAAGCATTAAGCTATTAAGCCGAGGCTACACCTTATGTTCTTTTTGTGCATGTGCTACACTTTCTCAAGTACAAAATCTTATGATATGCACTAAAGTGTTCATGATTGGCTAGTGAACAGTGGTGAGATGGTTATTTATGCCTTTCTCAAAAGGATCAAGTCCAACAGTCAAATACCATGTGACATCAAGATTAAGACAAAGTGAAAGATACCATAAACATCTTTCCCACACAACATGCACTACAAAGTTTCAACTAGTCAAGTGCAATAAATAAGCTCATCAAAGCTAAACAAGGTACATAAGACATGTTATGTGTAAATAAATTGACCAACCTTGTTTTCAAAGACCAAGAAAAATAGTGCCAAACACAATTTGCTTTTCTCTTTTTTTTTTTTTTTTTTTTTTTAATTTTTATTTTAAAAGAGAAAACAAATAAAACCTAGAATGAAATGCATGAATGTTATGCAATGCAAATCCTAGAAACAAAACAAAAAAAACACAGAAACCAAAGAACAATAGTCACAGATGAATGAGCAATGAAGCACAAGGACCAAGAAAGCCAAAAGAGATTAGGCACACCGAAGCACACCAATCACTTGACGAAGTGTCTCAAACTTACTTCCATCAAGCGGTTTGGTAAAGATGTCATCGTTTTGACGATCAGTAGAGATATACTCAAGAACAACAATTTTCTTTTCAACTAAATCCCTGATGAAGTGATGTCTAAGTTCAATGTGTTTGGTCTTAGAGTGCTGAACATGATTCTTAGATATATCTATAGCACTAGAATTATCACAATAGACAACCATGGTGTCTTGAGGAATTCCATAATCACTCAAAAGCTTTTTCATCCAAAGGAGTTGAGAACAGCAACTCCTAGCAGCAATATACTCTGCCTCAGTAGTGGATAAAGAAACAGAATTTTGCTTCTTACTCATCCAAGCCACAAGATTAGCTCCAACATAAAAACACCCCCCAGTGGTGCTTTTTCTGTCATCAGCATTCCTAGCCCAATCAGAATCAGAAAAACCAACAAGAGACAAATTTGACTCTTTGCTATAAAATAATCCATAATTACAGGTTCCACTCACATATTTTATAATTCTCTTAACAGCATTTAAATGAGAAACCTTAGGATTAGACTGAAATCTAGAGCAAACACCAAAACTAAAAAAGATATCAGGCCGACTAGCAGTTAAATACAAAAGACATCAAATCATGCTTCTATACAAAGTAACATCAACAGACTCACCTGATAGATCAATTGTTAATTTTGTATTAGCAGCCATTGGTGTTCTAGCATTAGCAGCCTTGTCCAGTCCAAATCTTTTGACTAGATTTCTTGCATATTTAGCTTGATTGATGTAGATTCCTGACTCTGTTTACTTTACCTACAATCCCAAAAAGTAAGTCAGTTCACCAACCATGCTCATTTCAAACATCGCCTTCATTTCATCTGCAAAAGAATGAGCAAGAGAGTCATTAGTAGCACCAAAAACAATGTCATCAACATAAATTTGAGCTACAACAAAACCAATCTTATCCTTTATTATGAAGAGAGTTGTATCTGCAGATCCCCTTTTGAATCCATGCTCAGTGAGATATGCAGTCAATCTATCATACCAAGCCCTTAGAGCTTGCTTCAAACCATAGAGGGCTCTCTTCAACTTATAAACATCATCCGGTCTGTGAGGATCAACAAATCCCTTAGGTTGCTCAACATATACCTCTTCTTGTAACATCCCATTTAAGAAAGTACTCTTGACATCCATTTGATATAACTTGAAGTTTAGATGACTTGCTATGGCCAACAATATTCGAATGGATTCCAACCTTGCAACTGGTGCAAAGGTCTCATCAAAGTCAATTCCTTCCACTTGTGTGTACCCTTGTGCAACAAGTCTTGATTTGTTTCTGACCACTGTGCCATGTTCATCTGACTTGTTCTTAAAGATCCATTTAGTTCCAATCACATTTACACTTTCCAGCCTAGGAACTAATTCCCACACATCATTCCGAACGAATTGATGAAGTTCTTCATGCATGGAATTTACCTAATCAGCATCTTGAAGTGCTTCATCCACCTTCTTCAGTTCAAATTGGGACAGATAACATGAGTGAGTAATCACATTCAAGGCTTTTGATCTCAATCTCATGTCATCATTCAGACTACCTAATATATTTGAGGGAGGATGATTCAATCTCACTCTAGAGGATGGACCTTTAACTAGAGATGTGGTGGTACCTTTCTGTTCAGATGGAGGACTGAGCTCACTTTGTACCTGTCGAGGGTCATGAACCAGAGTGGATGGTTCTGAACTTGATGGTACTGAGACTGTATCATTCAACACCAGCAGCTGTTCTTCACTATGTTTCCCCACATACTCAGCAGGAAGTGAATCATCAACTTCTAGGGACTTATCTTGAACAGGAGCAGTGCTTTCTAAAAGTGCTTCTGAACACACTTCATCATTTATTACAACATTTGAAGATTCCATAACTGTTTTGGTTCTCAGATTGTACACTCTATAAGCTCTACTAGTGGAAGAGTATCCTAGAAAGTATCCTTTGTCACTTTTTGCATCAAACTTTTCTAGGTTCTCTCTATCACGTAGAATGTAACAATCACTGCCAAATATCCTAAAATATTTAACAACAGGTTTCTTCCTTCTCCAGAGTTCATAGGGAGTTTTCTTGGAGTCAGGTCTAAAATACACCCGGTTGAGTGTATGGCAAGCAGTGTTGACTGCTTCTCCCAAAAGGATTTTGGCAACTTTTTATTGTGTAACATGACTCGTGCCATCTCCTGAACAACCCTGTTTTTCCTTTCCACAATCCCATTTTGTTGAGGTGTCTTGGGCGATGAGAACTCTTGATGAGTGCCTTGATCATTGCAGAAAGTAGCCAGCTTGGTATTCTCAAATTCTCTTCCATGATCACTTTTGATTCTAGCTATCACAGTATCTTTCTCAACCTGCAATTTCTTGCACAGATGTATCATCTTCTTAGGTGCCTCAGCTTTATCCTTCAAAAGCACAACCCAAGTATATCTAGTAAAGTCATCGACAACAACTAGAATATACTTCTTTCCACCCAAACTTTAAACTTTGGCAGGACCCATAAGATCAATGTGTAATAACTCTAAAGGTCTTGAAGTTTGAACACTAGTCACAGATGGGTGCTTGGATTTTACTTGTTTACCTATCTGACATGGTTCACAAATGCACTTATCTATCTTCTCAAACTTAGGTAAACCGATAACTGCCTCACATTTGGAAATCTTCTCTAACTGCTTAAGGCTGGCATGCCCCAACCGTTGATGCCACAAATCAACTTGATCAATCTTTGCACTAAAGCACTTGTTGTTTACACTTGGTGTTATGCCATAACAGTTGTCAGTTGTCCTTACACCAACACACATACAGTCACCTCCTCCATCAAGTATTTCACATTCATACTTGGTGAAAAGAACATTTAATCCATTGTCACAAATCTGACTTATGCTGAGTAAATTGGCCTTCAATCCATCAACATACCAAACATCTTCAAACACTAGCAATCCTGGAATGTCCACAGTACCAATGCCTCTGATCACAGATTTGCTTCCATCTCTAAAAGTGACTGTTCCAATCTTTCCTTCAAAGAGTGTTTTGAATAAACCTTTATTTCCTGTCATATGCTTGGAACAACCACTATCCAAATACCAAAAACAAGAATCACATGCCTTTAAGGTGGTTAAAGTAGTATAACATACATAATTCTTATCACATATGATCATGCCAAGATACTCAAGGAAAGATTTAACAAAAACAACAAAATGCAAAGACAACAAGTAGACAAGTTGACATATAAGCAAAAAGATTTTCCAAGAATCCATGACAACAGGGGTCAAGGATCAGCTCAGAGATTAAAAGATCTACAAGAAAAGAGCTACCCGCTCTGATACCACTTAAACGGCTTTAGACCCCTTAAAACAACCAGATTAACCTAGTTAATTAGCCAAGTGATTAATTTAGTCAATTTATGCAATTCTAGGTTATCACAAGCATACAATCATATCAGAAATATAAAGCAGCGGAAATATAAATAACACAATGATATGATCACTTAGGAAACCACACGGTAAAAACCTGGAGAGGATTTGACCTAGCTATCCTCAAGGTAAACATGAATCCACTATACGAAAGAATCGAAGTTCATACAAAAGGACTTACAAGCTCCCCGCTTGACTTCCTAATGCTACCCACCAGTAGAACTCACTGACACGACCACGTGCAAGCTCCGAATCCATGAACTCCTTCTTTCTTGGATTCTCCAATCAGCTACAAGCACCCACGCTTGTTATTCTTTAAGCTCCAATGGCAACAACCGAGTTGATCATCAAGATATTGAAGTAATCTCTACCTTGAAAACCCTAAGCTTTGTGTAAAGGAAAGCTCCTCAAAGATCTCACAAGAGATTTACATAAAACAACAATGTATGAGCAACAATACAACAGAAGCAACTCTGAAAACGTGGCTAGGGTTTTGCCTTATATACCTAGGGCAAAAATATAAAACCCTAAATGTTTAATGAGTTAGGGCTGAGTTAGAAATTCTGCAGAAAACGCATCTGACCCGAGATTCGATCGATCGAGCCTAAGTTTCGATCGATCGAGCCAGGCCGAAATGCACCAATGCATCTGCAGCCTCTCGATTCCAACTTTAAAATAATTAATCAACTTTGAGCAAGTTTAAACAAGACTAAACATATTGTTTTGATCATGGTTTGCCAATATTACAAATTAGAGTTCTAAATACATAAATTCCTAAACCTTTAGAACCTAACACAACCAAAACTAAAAAATAACATATCTAACCCAGCCACAAATCCATGATGAGCAAGAGAGGAGATAGAGAGAACTGAGAGAGAGAAAGGGAGGAGAGGACGATGAGAGAGAAATGGAGTGTTAGAGAAGAGATACGATATGAGAGAGGAAGTGGAGAGCTTTGGCCATGTGTCTTGGTGGTGGTGGTGGTGGCGCTGTTGCATGTCGCCACTGTCAATGGTGGCCCTATCATGTGCTTCGGCCATGGGTCTTAGCTAACGTCGGTTGAGAGAGAGAGAGAGAGAGAGAGAGTAAATAGGGAGAGAAAGAGAATGAATAAAAATAATAATAATAATTTTTTAATTTTACCTTTTAGCTACAGCAAACTGGTATTGAAACCATTTTACTGTTGCTTGGTTGCTAAACATTTTAGCTTTACCACCACCAATGTAGCATGTTTTTATAGTGTTTTGGGGTACTAAAATAGCTTTGTAGCATCAATGTTAGTGCTTATTGTTATTCTTTGCTCATGATGGTAGTATAAAGGAAGCCATTTATGAGAGAGAGAGAGAGAAGAATCCAGCTATAGATAGTTTAATGGCTTAATGCCTTATTCACTAATTACTAGAATGCTGACATGGCCACAAGTGGTCTTAACCTTTAGATCAAATATAAATCAATGGTTTAAAAATGTGTTAACTCTTACATTCATTTTAAGATCACCCTGGGGGGAAAAGGTTCGAGCTATAAGGTTAGCAGTATGTTGTAATTATCTCTCTAAAAAAAAAGAAGGATCACTCTAGGGGAGGACAAAATTGTCTATGTTTTTTTTATGGACAAATAATATTCCATGTTCATCTTTAGTATTTTCTCTTATATTTTTGGTTAAGTGATGTTCATATAAATTATATTTACTACTCAATTGAAGTTTGTCAGAAATGTCATCTTCCACTGCTAACATGTAACTACATTTTTTTGGGGCAAAAATTCGTAGCACATAGTCATGGTGACAAAGGAGATTTAGCAACACAAACAATCCGAGCATAGAATTAATCAATCTTGTCATTTATGGATCTAAGTTATTTTACAATTTTAGTATAGACGTGTTTTTAACTTGTTCCTTTAAAATAATTTTATGATTTTATCTGAATGCATCACTTTTTTTTTTCTCTCTCATCTATGTCAAATTTTATTTTTATTTTTTCTATTGCTAAATTTACTCGCATAGTCATTATCTCTATCAAACATAAAGTAGAGCAACTCAATTGCTTGGCTGCAGAAGGATTGGAGGAGCATAGAAAATTAGTGGCCAAAATGTAGGCCAACACAGTTGTCATGGATCAGCGCTTCCAGAATCACTTATCGCTCTCCCATTAATGAGCACCTTAGAGCATTCTCATCAGCTCTTTCATAAAAAAATGACATTTTGACAATTCAAAAGTCTACTTTATTATTTTAGCACATCATTTTACAACATACCATTTATTAGATGTTCTCTTCTTCAATTCAATACATTAAAATAATATTTACAACATATTAAAATAATATATTAACTCCTCCCACCACCGTCATCATCATCAACAACAATACCAACAATGACACAACCACCACTGCCGCAACAATGGCCACCAACAATCACTACCGCAACAACACCAACAACCACCACAAGCACAAACCCACATCCACCAATGCCGCCTAAAACACACACACACACACACATAAAACCAGAGGAAAAAAAATCCACAACAACCCACCACATTCACAATCCTCAAAACTCATCCCAAATCAAACAAACACACAACCTAGCTCCAAAATCTCCTTCCTCAAACAAACACTATAACCAATATCAGCCCCTACACCCAAAAAAAAAAAAAAAAAAGAAAAGAAAAAGAAAAACACCTCAACATCAACCACCATAACCAATATCGGCGGCGGCACTGGTGAGACCCATCCACAGCCACAAATCTCACACCCACAACCCGGTCTCACACCCATAACCCATAATCCGATCTGAGACCATCCCAAATCTCACACCCACAACCCGATCAACCCACCACCTTCAACCAAAATTAGCCAACCACCAACAATCAAAACAACCAACCACCATTAGAAACACTGCCACAACCACTAAAAAAGAGAGAGAGAGGGAGAGAGAGAGAGAGAGAGAGAGAGAGAGAGGTGTGGAGAGAGGAGAGATCGGCAGCTCCAGGTTTCGCTCGTCTTCACGTCCTCTGAAGCCATATTCTACGAATTAGTGAGAGCAAACCAAAGTTTTTGCCCAATCTCAGCCTTGTCGATATGAATCGGGTTGGATCTCCAGCGATAATGCCAAAATTCGAGACTCTCTCTACTACTGTACTATAATGTGTGAAAGTTGCAGAGTGTGGTAGTGACGGCTGTTGCAGATGAAGAGAGAGGAGAGAGGAAGAGAGTGAGAGATAAAAAAAAAATGAAAGTGAGAAAGAAATAGAGAGCAACGAAGAGATGGAGACCAGAGAGGAGAGAGAGAGAGCTGTGTTGCAGACGGAGAGAGAGATATGTGTTGGGAGGAGAGAGAAAATTAAATAAAATAATCAAAAGAAATTATAGCATTGATGTTCGTACCATCTCATATTTGAGACGGTACTATAGCAGTTTGCCAAAATTTTTGGCATTTGGCACACCTGATGAGAATGCTCTTAATATACAATACAATATACATAAATAAACCATAACTCATTTCAGGGATCTATATTTATATCTATATCTATCTATATATATTATATCTAAAAGCTGAAGTGTAGTATTTATTATTTCTACGTTCCAATTGAGCCACATTAGCATCCACGTCATTATCCTTTTTCTTTCTAATTTTCCTATAATTTTTCTAATGTTTACTTATATATATATATATATATATATATATATATATATATTTAAAAGTTAAAGTGTAGTATTTATTGTTGCTGCACTTCATTTGAGCTACATCAGTATCCACATCATTATCCTTTTTCTTTTCAATTTTCCTATAATTTTTTGTAACGTTTACTTTTTTTTTTTTTTTTTTAATAATTACACTTTCTCCAACCTTTCTTTTTTTTTTTTTACCTTTTCACCTCTCCTGTCCCCACTACTCTTAACTTTAATATTACTATTTATCTTTCCTTTCATCTTCCTTTATTTTGTCTCTTCATATGCGTTTGGATACACGTTTGCGGTAGACGTCTACGTTTCATCTTTTTTTTTTTTTGGAAAAGTGTGTTTCTGTGGCTGTTTTCAGTTTTCAGTGGGTCCCATGTACTGTTTACAAGACCCATAAACCTCTTTATTTAGCAACTTTTTCATTAAAAATAGGTTCCATGGCACTATTCACACATTTAAAAATTATTTTGCTACAGTGTTTTCAATTTTTAGCAAAATAAGTTGTATCCAAATAGACCCTTCATCTTTCCCTTCATTTTTCCCTCCCTTGCCCTTTCATCTCCCCACTACCCTCAACCTTAATATTACTGTTTATCTTTCTCTTCATCTTCCTTTATTTTGTCTCTTCATATGCACATCATCTTACTTTAAATTTTTCATTTTCTCTTCCATTTTTTGCATAGTTTTGCCTCACAAAAAGGTTATCTCTCTCTCTCTCTCTCTCTCTCTCTCTCTCTCTCAATATTTTTTGGAGTAATTTTTTATTTTTCTTGCATCTCTATTTTAAGTTGATAAATTTTTGTGTTTGTTATAACTCTACTTTGGGTTGATACGATTTAGTTTTATGTTTTAAGTTTTTTTGTTCTCTTTGATTGTTAAATGTTATTCTATTGCGTTATAAAAAATTAAAGATAATATATATGAATATAAGAGATATTATTCTATGACATAACTTCTTCTTCTTCTTTTTTTTTTTTTTTTTTTTTTTTTTTTTTTGAGGAAAAAGACCAAGCAGTTTTATCAATGAATGTGGGCTAAATCAGCATGTAAAACAGAAACAACATTCGATGGAACATTTTCCATCCAAACAACAACATCAAATACATGTAAAGCATATCTTGCTAGATTATGAGCAACCATATTACCCTTCCTCTTAGTATGAGAGTAGTGTAATTTAGTAAAAAGTCTCAAACTAAAGTGAACATCTTCAAACAATAAACCATCCTGCGTTAACTTGATTTGGGTAATTTGGTGTTTATTATTATTATTATTATTATTATTTACATTTTTTTTCATCTTACTTTAGTCAATATTTACTTTATTCAATATTTAACTCAGCCACATCCTCCATATAATTAAATTATTTATGTTTTCTTATTTTTTTTATTTTAAAAAATTAAACATATACTCTCCCTGTCTCAATTTGTTTGTCCTGTTTAAAAAGTCAAACTTTTAAAAGGAATATCATTTATTGTCTTATTTACCTTATAAAAATGTATAAGTTTACAAAGCTACCCATAAATAAATTTATCAGTTTTTAAAAAAAAAAAGTTATTCTTAATGAGACAACTAAAAGAGTGCCCCAATTAGATTATTAGATTAATTTTTTAAATATTTGTTAGTTTTCTTTTCAAATATTTTTGAAAATAAAGTAGGGGTATAATAGGAATATTAGTAAATTAATAACTTTTATTTTTAGAAACATGACAATATTTTGGGATATCTCAAAATGGAATAAATGACAAATAATTTGGGACGGAGAGAGTAATATTTTATTTAAATTCAAATAAATAAAATTGTAATATAATTAATAGAGATAATTAATTTGGTATTTATTGTTATATATATTTTATTTTTACTTTTTTTTCTTCTCATATTATTTTATTCAACATATTGCATTATAAAAAATGATAAAACTAATTAGCCACTATCATTATGGCGTAGTAGTCTATGATTTTAATTTTTACGTATATAAAGAAATGGAATATATAAAGTTTATATATGTAAACATTCACATTAAGTAAATAATATACATTCTTCTCAAAAAAAAAAAAAAAAAAGTAAATAATATACATACATACATACATACATACATATATACACACACACACACACACACACATACGTCTATGGTTTTATGTATATAAAGAAATGGACCGTATAGAGTTTATATATGTAAAGTTTCACATTAAATAAATAATATATATATATATATGTGTGTGTGTGTGTGTGTGTGTGTGTGTGTATAAAGGTTTAAAAAAAGTATATGTATGGTTTTTATTAACTTAAAAGATAATGAAAAACCAATTTTTAATAAATAATAATTAAAACAATAACATTATCATGCGCAATGCACGAGTCTGCGGCCAGTTAGATTTATAACGAAACCAAAAAGAAGAAGAAGAAGAAGAAACCGAGTCAAACACGAGAGAAAGTGCGAGAGAGACAGACCAGGTGATAGTAGGAGTTGACGGCAGATATACAATAAAATAATAATAATAATAATAATATAAAATCATTCATAATAAAAATTTTACATCATTGTATCGATATGCCCATCAAAAACAACAGAAATACATCGTAATACATCATTCGTACTTAATTGAAAGAGATACACAACATTAAACAAGAATAAAAGAAATTCTTGAACTACCAATGTAATTCTAGAAATTTCTCATATCACATGGAAGGAAAACTTGACCACAAACATTTTGTTTAACAACTACCTAGCAAGGGCAGCAATATCTGATTCAAGCTCTAAGTAGGATGTTTCAAGTGGAATGCTTGAAGGTGTCATATTACCCTCAGTTGCTAGGCTTGCATTAGTCATCTCCAAAGCCAAACACTCTTTTAGTTCTGCTAATACTTGACTCATGTCTGGCCTTTGGATTGCAATTGGTGGTATGCATGACAAGGCAATCTCCACAGCTTTCCAGGCAGAATTGGTGTGGAATTTTCCTTGTAACCTTGGATCAACAACACTTTGAATATCCCCACTTTCAATTATTGGATAAATCCAGTCAAGTATGTGAGTGTTTTTCATAGGTCCTCTCATTATTGCAGGCTGACCAGTGATTAGTTCAAACAAATGATACCAAAGCTATATACATCACTTTTTTTACTGAAGTTTCCAGATGCTTGATATCTGTATGTAAAACACAAGGCAATCAGATCAAGACAAGAAATCCATAGCTTGATTTGATTCAACAGGTTATTACTTCCATTATATCTAGTTGCAGTTGGTGTGATTATATAGTTGAATTTATAGATATTAGTTTTATGTGTATTAGCCCAAGAGGCCCAATTATATTACTCGGCCCTAGATTCTAAACCATATATATACCCTACTTAAAATTCCCTATAGCGTAGAATTGAGATTATATTGAAGATGAACTATCACATCAAGGGCTTCTTCTATGGATATAAGCCGTTAGACCGAACCACGTAATCATTGTATGCTCTCTCTTCTCTTTATACTATTTCTTTCTCTCTTTTAAGATTTTCATAATATCTATTGTGGTATGAGAGCCACAACTCTGATTCTAAAGTGTTGTTGGGCATTTTAGTGCAATCCTATCTTTCTCTGTGCTCTTGCCTTTGTCTTTTTTGGTCAAGCTCCACCACGCCCTAATCCTCTTTGGAATAGATCAATCATCACTACCAAAGACATTTTGTTTGTTTGTTTAGACCCTTGTAAACTCATATTGTTTAACCTAATTAATTAACCAAATTGTTACTTAGGTTTATTATTCAGATCTAGGTTAAATACAAATAATAATATTACTAAGTGCGGAAAAGTAAAGACAACAAGCGATATGATGACCCAAGAAAACTAATGAAATCGTCCAGTTTCAAGGTAAAAAACCTGGGGATGAATTAACCTAAATAATCCTCAAGGCAAAAAATTTACTATATAGAATGGAAGTTTTACAATAGATTTTTCCCTAAATCTAATGCTACCTCTTGTAATACTTACTCACATGACCACATGCAGTTTCGAATCCACGAACTCTTCTATCTAAATTTGTGCACACAAACACCCTCATTTGTGACTTTGAGATCTTACTTAAAGCTTTAGATCATTAGCAGCAATTGATCTTGTATGCAGCAACTTATCTCTACTGGTTCTTGTGATTGGATCTTTTTTCGGTAGATGCTTATTGAGTTAGAAGTTTACAGAACCTCACAGACCTTGCAAGAGTAACTCACAAGGCTTCACAAGACTTCTGAAACTTGAATTAGGGTTTTCCTTTTATACCTAGCAGTGTTGGACTCAAATCCTAAACATTTCTCGGGCTTTTAGGCCTGATTTAAAATCTGCTGAGTTTCGACCAGTCGAACTTGTCTCTCGATTGGTCGAGCCTTGCAATTTCTGAATTCTTCTTTCTGTAACCTGATTGTTCTTGAATTTTGACGTGGATCAACTTGAGCAATATCTAACATTGTTCTAAGACTTAAATATCTTAAACTAGACATGTTTTTGTACTCGATTTGCCAACATACATAAAATTAAAACCTAAATATTTATTCCTAAATATTTAGAACATTTTGATGCCATTAGAAGCTAATAGGCCGCCATAACACCATTGCTGCTATTGGAACCACCTCTATTTTGCCCACCGCCACTGCCTTTGGGATGCTCCTTCGCTGATTTACTCAACCATGAAAGAATCGCGGTCATCAAACGCATCATGCCTTGTTCAAAGTTTTTGCTTTTTCTCTCACACGCCCATGCACTACCACATGCCTTTTGGACTCTTCATATGCCAGTGACCCACCTCCATACACTGGCCCTCTATGCCTATGCCATGTGTCAACCTCCAAAAAGTGCCACATCAGCTCTAAGGTCATGTCATCAGTTATGAGTGTAAAACTCAGGGCAAAAGAGTAAATTGCTTGTAGACCTATATATATCAATAATATGTTATATTTTAGGGTTAATTTTTTTTTTAATAACCCAGTACATATGTTTTCTCCAAAACATGGTATCAGAGCAAGATTAGCCACTCTCTGTTGTTAACCTCACGACCACCACTCACCCACCTTCTGGTGCCAACAAACCCACCCACCCACTTTTCGCTGCCGATAACCACCAATAAGTTCTAGTCTTGTCTCTCCGACAACCCACTTGCACAATTTTTTTGCCACCAGCCATAGCTCCAACTTCGTGCCGTTGGCAGAATTTCAACCTTGGGTACAGATTTGTCTTTATTTTCTACTTGTTGGCCTCTTTATGTTCTTTATTGGGTAGCCCTGGGTTGGTTTACAATGCTGAGGTTAAATATTTCGTATTGCTATGGAATTGTTTGTGTGGTTGTGGTGACAGAGGAATGTTGATTTAACTTTTTTTTCAACATTGATCCACCTCTTGATCCTAACTCTCTTCCCATTACTCTACTCAAAGGTAAGCGTACTTTTGCATCTCATCCTATCTCTCAATTTGTCTCTTATGGTCATTCTAATCACTCTGTGTTTGGTAAATTTAGTGAAGCATAGTTAGAGTTTGGATTGCGACGTTGTCATTTTGATCACACTGTGTTTTCTCATATCTCTACGAGAGGAAATATTTTGTTGATAGTATATGTTGATGATATTATAATCACTAGTGATGACAAGAAGGGTATTGATGATTTGAAGAGATACCTTCAAAACTCCATTTGATCTAAAGATCTGGGTAAAATTCGTTATTTCTTAGGTATTGAGGTAGCATGATCTGAAAAAGGTATCAATCTATCATAAAGAAAGTAATTTGTTAGGATCAAACCAGTGAAGACTCCTATGGATCCTAATGTCAAATTGTATGAAGATCAAAGGGGGCTGTTATCTAATCCTCAGAGATATCATCGCCTGGTTGGTAAACTAAACTATCTCACCATTACTCACCCAAATATATCATTTGCAGTCAGTGTTTTGAGCTAGTATATGAAAGATCCTCGCCTTCCACATTGGGAGGTAGTTATTCGGATTGTGAGGTATCTTAAAACACATCCAAGCCGTGGTCTTTTGTATAAAGCTAACAGTCACCTAGTGGTAGAAGCCTATACTGATGTTGATTGGGCAGGATCACTGTCGGATAGAAAATCCACTATTGGATGTTGCACTTTTCTGGGAGGAAACCTGATTGCTTGGAAAAGTTAGAAACAAATTGTTGTTGCCAGATCTAGTGCAGAGGCTGAGTATAGAGCCATGGCACTCACATCATGTGAGCTTATGTGGATTGAGCATTTACTTGAGGAATTAAAATTTGTTGTGAAGTTGCCTATGACTATGCACTGTGATAATCAAGCAGCAATTCACATTGCCTCCCATCTTGTGTTTCATGAGTGAACCAAGCATATAGAAGTATATTGTCATATTACTCGAGAGAAAGTCGAAAATGGTGTAATTGCTACTCCATAAGTTTCTATAAGAGTCCAAATTGCTGATATGTTTACCAAAGCTTTATGTAAGACTCGTTTGGGTTTATTATGTAACAAGCTAGGATTGTATGATATATACTCTCCAGCTTGAGAGGGAGTGTTATGAGTATAAAACTAGGGGCAAAAGAGTAAGCTGTATGTAAACCTATATATATCAATAATATGTTATATGTTATAGTTAATTTTAATAACCCGATACATATATTTTCTCCAAAACAAACCGTATTTGCCACTTTAACACCAATGCCAGATTAGTTATGCCACGTTAGCATTCACATGTCACCTCAGCTTCCGCATCAGCCTATCTTCTTAGATCATCATGCTATGTCAGGAATCTAGTCGGGTTGGGTTGAACTGAATATTTGACCTTACCCAAATTGAACTCGAATCGGTTCGATTGGTGGACTGCTTGATCAATTAAGATTTGGATATTTGAACTAGATTGGACAGTTGAGTTTTGGTTTAAAAAATATTGTGGACTAGCTTTGACTCTCGACTTTTAGTTTGACTTTGACCAGTGACCAGAGTTGACATTTTACAACCAAATGTGTCCCACTTTGTTTTTCGCATAGATTTTGATTTTGATTTTTTAATAACATGGAACCTCACTAAGGGAGGACCCTTTGGACCTACCACTAGGGAATAAACCACAGATATACGATCCCAACTGCCAGAAATGTGTATCAAGTGATCCAGGGGTACTCCTAGTAAAAATCAAACCTAGGATGTCTGGATCCATAACTCATCCCAAGCCTTCAACCACTAGGCTCACTTTGTTTCGTCATTTGAGGCTCCCACGCCTCAAATCCCATTAGAACATATGTAGAAGATACTTAAATAAAATCCAACTCCAACTTAAAAAAAGAAATAAAAAGTATATCAACAAGTATAAACACTTACTCTGAATCAAGGTATCCTAATGTGCCAGCTGGGCAAGTTGACACGTGAGAGTCACTTTCAGTTGTAAAGATTCTAGACAAACCAAAATCAGCTATCTTGGCTTGCATATGTCCAGTCAATAAAATGTTGGAAGTTTTCAAATCTCTATGAATTATAGGCGGCTTGCAACCATTATGAAGATACTCTAACCCTACAACTCCACCAACAATCCATCGTTAAGTATAAGTAATAATTTTTATTTAAAAAAAAAAAAAAAAACCAAAAGGTATTAAAGATCAATAATAATGTAATCGATTTGTTTGCGAACCATATGCTGCATCCACTGCAATATTAAGTCTCTCATTCCAAGTCATCACATTTGTGTTTTTCACTACAGGAAAAATATATGAATATAACTGTCAGTTGGGTTTTGTTGGAAAAGGCATTGTTTTGCAAATTCAAGGCATAAGAAATAATAATTGTAAAATTCTCATCAAACATATGCATTCCTAATCCAAATAGTATGAAATAGCAATAGCAATTCAGTCGTATAAAGCTTATACTAGCTAGTTGGTACCTCACCCATCCCCCGTTTTGTCTGTATTAATTGGTCGAATGATCAAAATTTTCAAATTGTTGTATCATGAAAAGATTAGCTGGACCTCTGATTAATTCTTAGGCATTTTAACCTACCTTTTCTCTCTCTCTCTCTCTCTCTCTCTCTCTCCACATCTTAATATGTTCAGTTTGTTGCATAGGTGTTTCACTATGGGATGGGGTATGGCCCAGTTTCATTTTCATAAGAAGTTATCATTTTCATGCTAAGAGCAGGCCAAATGGGATGCCTACTGGAAATTATTTGGCAAGCATTTGATATGAGTAGCATCTTGTTTGGTGGTTTGCTCTTACTAAAAGCCCACCAACTGCAGTTATGGAATTCAAACCAGGTCTTGCCCTATATTAAAAATCATGCTTTTGATATGATAAAGGTAACCTATGATGAGTCATAGGATGAAGAGCCTTTGAACACAAATGGTAAATGGTAAATACCTGATAAATGCTGGTGCAAATCGCCATTTTCCATATACTCATATATGAGGGCCTTCTGGTCATTCTCGTCACAATATCCAACAAGAGAAACCAAGTTTCTATGATGAACAATCATCATGAGTTGTGCCTATATTTCAAACCAGTTCTTTAGTTTAGTTGGATGAAAATCTTTAGTTGTATGTCTCATGTAATTGCAGATTCACAGTTTCAATTTAATAAAAAAAAAAAAAATTCAAGCAATTCAGAAACTGGCTGCAATTTTCTATATAACCTCAGCTTGAAATTCCTTATAGCCTTGGTTTGATGAAGGAGAGAGCAATTTAACAGCTACTTGAGCTTCATCTTTCAGTTTACCAAGGTACACTTTACCAAATCCTCCTCCTCCAATGATGGTTTCTAAGTTATTAGTAATGCTCACAACCTCAGAGTAGCTATACCGTTGATTCTTTGATTTGATATTGGATTTGGTAACCATACCTACAGCAAGGAAGATTTTCAATAAAACTATCAAAAAAATGTTTTAGTGTTGCATGAGAATATGCAGAGTTTATGTTCTAAATCTCTTATTTTTGTGTCCTCAAATCTATTTTTTATCTCACATGTTATTGTTACTAGGATTAAATATGGAGTCCACTTATCCTAGCTAGGCTAGGGACGCCAGTAAATGCTCACGCTTGTGGCCCCAAATCCATATGCAGTAACAGTTTACCATATTTAGGTTAAGGTTTCTCAACATGTATTGTCTGTGGTAAAGCTAGAGGAAGTCTTGAATTGCATGTTTGTCTGCATCTTTTGCATTTTAGCATGAGTTCCCTATTGAAATTTTGTATTAATTTTTTTTCAGAATAATAAATTTTGTAATCAAATATTTTTTAATTAGTCTCACTATACTCAAACAGAATGCAAAAATGAGTTTTCTACAAAAGAGAAGTTTTATTAGTAATTAGAACATTGCACACAGACACACTTTCAATTGCATAATATTGCCATCACGGCCGTATCGAGTTGTTGGTCACAATTGCCTCTGGTGAAAATTAGACAGTGTTCGTTTTACTTTCTTCAATTATAGTTTATTTTCATAACCATCTTAAAGGTATTGGTGTATCACAGGAAAAATAAGACTGGCTAGGATTAGGTACTGCATCTCTTCTAAACGACATCACTCAATCAATTGTGTTAGCAATTACAAGAAAGAAATACCTCCATGTCTTTTCTGTTTATAGATAGCCAGACCACTCAAGATGAACAGAAGGAGCAGGACTGCTGCTGTGGACGATGCAACAACTGGAATAACAAACTCCTTTTTCTTCCCTCCCTTGCATGCAACTGACTGACAAGGATCTGGATTTTCGTTCACACTTGCATAGGGTGAATCAAGGTAGTATGCCATGGTAAGTAAGTTATTAAACATTAATTTTTCTGTCTTTATACAATAAAAATTGATATTGGAAAAATAAATGAGATACTCCTAAGATTTTACGTACATATAAGTGAACAAGTATATATATATATATATATATACTTTTTTCTAGTATTAGGCACACAAAAGTAGTTATACATAAAAGGAAGAGAGAGAGAGAGAAAAAAAAACAAAAGAAAATGACCAAGTGAAATTAGAATTAAGAAGCAAAAGGAATTATGAAGGAAGATAAGATAACCTCAACACCAACGTCCCATCCCTAGACTTCTGCAGAAGATCCTCAGGAATTGTACCTGTGAACTTGTTCCCACGCAAATCACTGAAGAGATAGTGTTAGGCAGATGACCTCAATTTCCCTACGCGAAAATTTTCATTGCAATACCATGATCAAATCTCAAAAACTTACAGAGTGTACAAATTTGGCAGTTGTGCCAAAAATTCTGGCAGTGGCCCAGTTAAGTCATTGTATGACAAATCCCTGAAAGAAGAGTTAGCAAGATCTTTAGAAAACATATACAGAAATGTTAAGTTAAAGAATAGTTTTCTGTTCTTGAAACCTGATACTGAACTTGCATATAACACAATTGTATAGATGGTGTTGCTGGAACAGCCAGTATCTAGCTAGTACAGTTGTATAGTAACCAAATGCAGCATATCAACAACAATTCAAATTAAGACTCACAAGGACCCTATTGCTTTGAGATTCAAGAATGAATTTGCAATATTCCCAGTCAAATTGCTTGAGCTCAAGTTCCTGTTTGTCATTATGGAAAAAGGAAGAGGAGTTGAATTTTTGGAAGGTAATTTGCAATCCAAATAAAATTAATCTCATGCAATTAGTCAGCCCCCATGGACCAAGGGAGGTGTTATGTGGTTGAACATTCAATCACAATGAAGTAAATTCAGTTAAATATCATAAAACATGACATTACTTTTGGTCCACTCTATTATTGCGTGTGAAAGGAATCTGTTCCAATATCCCATTTCCTAAAATGACGCATCATAGTTCATATCAGTTTATACAATGGTCTATTTTATTTTTATGCGATGCCTACAAGTTAAAGAGGATACTTTTCCCTTCAGACGATATATTGATTGGAATTTCACAGCAAGCCTGAACACAAGTTATGATAATTTGGAAGTGCACTTACACTGATATAATACTTGGAGTAGTATTGTTGTAACTGCAGTGCAAACCATCCCATGAGTATTCCCTCGGGACACATGGATCGCCTTGCCAGTTTCTAGTCAACTTGTACAGTTCCTTGATTTCCATGATGGCTTTAACTGTTATTTTTAATGGAAAACAAGAATTCATGGATGATTATTCTAAAAGAGAGTGGGAAAGAGGAGCGTGAGTTTGAAATACAAAATCATATAGAAATATGAAAAGTAAAAGCTAGTTCCAAAATTTGCAGCAGTTGAACACATGCCTTTGCAGAGATGATGAATTGTCTGAATGTAGCATGTATGATTAGCAAAGCAAATTACCAACGGTTGCAAATAATATGGTTTTCTTTTGTTGATAAGTACAGTTGCAGATACTATGGTGGCAAGTAACAATGCAATTTATGATACAATTCATCATATTTGTGAAATAACTTGGAGATTTCTAGTATAATTAATTAAATTTCCACTAAAGTATTGAGAATTAAGTAAAGTTAAAATCAAATCTTGAAAGAATATGCTGGATTACCTACCATGGAGGGTTCAATAGAGTCAAAAAGCAAGTTATTATTTAGGGATTTTGATGATCTGACTACTTTGATTTCAAATCGAAGGTTGATATATGAAATCCAATTGTAGGTTTGAACATTTATTTGGTGGGGTGGTCAACTTTTTTGAAAAATTATATTTTAGAGTTGCATTAACAGGGGATCTTACCTTAATTTGGTGTTTTTGTACATCAAAGCGAAGGAACTCAAAATGGACAGTAGTTATATGGAATTGAAGATCCAAATCGACTTTTGACACATTCTTGGGTTAGTTACATATTAATTTAATAAGCTTAATGGTTATTAGTGGAAAAAAAAAAAATTGGTAATAGGGGATTTTGGAGTAAAGAGATATTTTACATAAAGTGATAGCATAAGTGTAAGATTATATATATCATAATTAGGCAGTATTATGTTTCTTTGGTTTAGGCTCCAAAGATCTTTCTAACTCCTTGTGCAAGATTGTTTTGCTTATTTGGTTTATGTGGTTAAGGTAAGTAGAATTTTACCCATCATGCTCTTATTTATTCCTTCTTTGTAAAACCTTGAGTTAGTCAATGCGTATCATTTCATGTCTACCTATTCATTGTTATCCTCGAGAATTATTTGTAGGTTTGGGATGAGCTATAGACCTAAACATCTTATGTTCAATCCCCACTAGGAGTTCTCCTAGATTACTTGATACACGGTTCTAGAGGTTGGGGTCGTGTATCCGTGGTTTATTCCCTAGGGGTGGATCCAAAAAACCCTACCTTAGAGAGATTCCATGTCATAAAATATATGTGTGTGTGTGCGCTTTGCATTTTGTCATTATTCCTAGATTTTTATGTTTCTTTTGAAACATTCTTTTGCATTGTGAACAAACCTAAATATATTTTATTTAAATAATGGATAAACTACTCTTTCTTGATTATAGCTCATAAATGATTTCAAGGACCATGTTCATAGAGGCAATGCATGGACTGTGATATGGATTATGTTGTTCTTATATATGGTGTTGTGGAGGATATGTTGGTGGTGGCTGTGAAGGTTATTCATGACCCTTTCATGGAACTAATACATAGAATATCCTTCTGCTTGTGAGGCCCAATAAACAAGACATGAAGTTATTAAATCTTATTTTGGTTATATTATTATATCCTTCACTGGATTCCTGTTTTGGTTATGTGGTTATGAATTTATATGATCTTCTTCTTCATTTTTTCCCTTGATAATTTGACAATGACAATGAGGGAGGGGGGATCTGGACCTTAGATGTTTCCGTTGGAGACACTCAAAAGTGCTCGTTGAGCTACCAGGCTTCCTCTTTTTCTTCTTCTTCATTATTATTCATTTGAATATTAGATATCATTACTTCTTTAGTTTTAAAATTTTTACTTTAATCGATAACTAAATCTTTGCACCCTAGTCTTTGAGTTACCTCTACAACTTTTGTATCCATTTATTTTCCAACTTTTTTATACCTACCTCATTGTACAAGCGAGTCACTTTTTACTTTCTTTATTTTATCAGTAATAAAATATTTTATTGAAAAACAAAATAAAAGTACAACAAAAAAACAAATTCCCTGGAACACAGGGAATGTACAAGGGAAGCAAAAATCTACCCAAAACTGCATAAATCTTGGAAATCCAAAATAGAGGGTATGGCAAGACCATTCAAAGCTGCCCTCCATTCAAATAAAGATAGAAGGAAAATCTGCTTCAACTCAATGATAAAACACTCCTCCCCTTCAAAGATTTTATTGTTCCGCCCTCTATATACTCCACATAATACACTGCAGAATAACATCCCAAACAGGTGCTGCTCTATATTTCCCAACACCTCCATGCCAGCAAGCAAGCAACTCAGCTACTTGCTTAGGCATAACCCAAGAGATACCAAACAAGCTAAACACAAACAACCATCAGTCAGAGGCAAAAGGAAAAATGAATGAGCTGGTGGTCCACCGGTTCCCAATCACTTTTTACGGGTCACATTTTACTTAATGGTCTATATAGCTCAATTATGCATTATTATCATTATTTAAGACGTGCATGTTATGGCCTATAGGTTCACTCTTAGTTGAGATTTTGAGGGCTTAATTGATTTTAGAGAATTTTTCTTTTTATTCTAAAAGTTTAAATATTATTGGGAAAAGTACACAAAACCCCCCATGCAGCTTCTCCATAAAATATGGAAAACCTAAAATTTTAAGTGTAACACTAACCTCCCTGTTGCATTGTTTTGTTTTTAAAACATCAATTGTACACACTAACTCCTGGGCTTTTTCAATATAAAACAAAACCCCCCTATGGTTTTGTTTTATGTGAAAATTTAAAACCGCATTTTCACATAAATCAATACCACAAGGCACAAGTGGTTTTGACTTTTGAGTTACACTTACCACAACGGGATTAAGTGTTACACTCAAGTCTCAAACCCCTCCCGCCTCTCTCAAAGAAAATTGTTACATTCAAAATCTGAAAATAAAAAACTAAACTCAAGGGTGTTCAGTGTTTAAGGGAAAACTAAATTGTGGGTTTTGTATATTTTTCCCAATATTATTTTGGGAGTTTACTTTACCAAAGAATTTTTTTTTTTTTTTGAAAGTTGTTAATGTTTTATCTTGAGAAGTCTATATATCATTGATGATTGGAATTGTTGGGAAAATTAACCAATTAATACAACATTCAGCGGAATTGCCTAAATTTATTTAAAACAGAGATTTCATATTTTGATTTAAATATTGAGGTTCATGTTTAAAAATTCTGGGCATTTTAGGCATACAGAATCACAGATTTTATTTTATTTTTGGTGTGTAGAAGAATCATAGATTTCGTTGATAGATAGCAATCTATTGAAAAGGGGTAAAAGTATGATGGCTCTGATAAAAGTTTTATAACAAGAATTTCCCAACTTCAACCACTACAGTAAAAATTTGCATTATCTATTCGGCAACAAACAAAGGCTCATGATCACAAGTCTATAACAAGCTTTTCTAAATTCAGCATATGACACTAACAACTTAAAGCTATAATGTTCCATTCAGAAAAGAAAACCCCCGAATAAAAATTATTGAAACGACCATCATCACCAAGTGAAGGTTAGAACTCTTATTGAATCAGCAATTGAAGTCTCTTACTAAAGATAAGGATAATCAGTAGAAAGGAAAATATAAAAGAGAAGAAAGCATACCATCTTCTATGGCAGTTGTTTTATTTGGGAGCTCCTTTGCCACAAAAACCTCTACAGCATTAAGGATTGGAGGAAACTTACTTCCCTCAACTGCAGCTATTGAAAAGTGAAGCCGTTCTCCCATAATTGCCGGCTCATTCGGGGGGATGGTCCGTGAGTTTAGATAATCAAGTCTAACAGATTGTGTCAGATACCGCTCACCGTTCAACAAAATTGTCAATTCCCTCTGCTGGCCATTTTTAAGCTTCTCAATCTCAGCAAAGTGAAAGTAAACATAACATTGTGAAAGAGAATCTGGTGGACTGAAGTACAAGCTCAACGGAGTGGTAGAGTTTTGTGATTTGACAGCAGTCCCCAACACTACATCTGGTATGTTATAAGCGTTATCATTGCCATTGAAAACGGTTGAGTTTGTGGAAATTGGAATCCATTCGTCAAATAGTAAAGGGTTCCAGATGCGATCATATCCATCATCTGGATACCTAATTAAAAAAATAAAATAAAATAATTGAGTCAGAAGATGATAGGGTTCACTCTATTAGTATTTACGTTTGTTGTGTAAATTTTTTGCTGCAGCAAGCATGGAATGTTTGCTGCCTTTGTTGTGTTTGATAAAGTTTCTCAATGAACAAAAAGTTCAAAAACCAAATTCATTGTATATGTATAAGCCACAAACTCAATTCCACACTGTTGAACTCAACAGATAAAAGCTCAAAATGTGATTTGAAACCCAAGTCGGAATGCTTTTACAAAGATGGAGTTGTGTCAAACTTGGACTCAGTGTGAGATTCGAAACCCAACTTGAGATTTGCTTTGTTTCATTTGTGTGTATGAGAGAGAGCAAGATGAAGAGAGGAAGACCAATGAAACTGGTTGGGAATTTGGCTCTGAGAATTTAAGCACGAGCACAATTTGTGCGGAATAACGGAGGGAAACACAGCCATTGTGTTTTGGCATCTCTCTTTGTTGATAAACTGAGTTGGTTTTTTTTTTTTTGGATAAGAAACTGTGTTGGTTCTTTCTTATGGATTTTTAATTGATGTGGCGGTATATAATTCAGCAACAAAGTTTTACAGAAAAATTTAGTTGCAGTATAAGAGTACAACTTCACTCAATACCTTATAGGGAAAATTGTGACATGGTAAAGTGTAATTAGTGCAAAAAAATATTGTAAATCTATGTATAAGTGATGGTCAAACCACTCATGGTTTACTACATCAAAGTTGTAACAAAAAAATTGTTAGATGTAAATTTTGATAAATCTTCAATTGGATCATTTTTTCCCATATATCCTCCATATTTGCATAATTTTCAGAAAACCAAAGATCAATAGCAATTTCATCAATTAAAAGTTTATATTTCAAATTTTTATAGTTTAAAACTGTGCATAAAAAATAAATTTATTAATTTAATAGTAAATAACATCTAATTGGCATACAATCTGACATGTGTGTTAAAAACATGTAATTCAATGATTAGATTTTCAAAATATACAATCATTTTAATGTTTTCAATGAGAGTTGGATTATAACCAAGTTTGTAGCCAAAATTTATCTTAATTAATGTTGCACAAATTGTACATTAGTCAATTTTAAGTGAATACAAATCTTATATCCCACCTTTTGTTTTACCTTTTATGCCCCACCAATCATGATATGTTATAACCTGTTATAGAATTTACATTTTGAAAATATCACAATTGAATTACTTATTTTATATGTTCTTAACATTCATGTCAATTGTATGTCAAAAAAAAAAAAAAAAAAAAAAACATTCATGTCAATTGGATGTTATTTACTCCTCAATCCATAAACTCATCTTTATGCATTATTTTAAATTATAAAAACTTGAATTTAAACAATTGATCGATGACATGGCCGTTAATCTTTGATTATCTTAAAATTTTGCAAGCACGGAGAATATACAAAGATAATGTAATCTAACAGTAGATTTATCAAAATTCACATCCAATTAAAACATATTGAGAGGTGTAACATTACTTAAAGCTACACTAGGTGTAACTTTAACTCAACCAATATATATATATATATATATATGATTTTAGGCTAAAATGCAAAACTCATTCTCTATGTCTCACCATAATTGATTTCAGTCCACTAAGTTTCAAGCTTATTTAATTAAGGTCTCTTCACCAACTGTTGTTAAATGTTGCGATTAATTGTGTCCAGATTTTTTTTTTCAATTTTTATTAAATTAAAAAATCTAATTAATAATTGAAAGATATTTTCCAAAATTTTTTTAAAAAATTAATAGAAGTTAATGGAGATGCCTTAATTAAATAAATTTGAAACTTAAAAGATTAAAATGAACAAAAGAAAAATTAGAGAATTAAAACGAATTATAATAAAACTTTTCAGTAAGTTTTGTATTTTAACCTTGATATTAATTTTTTTAAATACACATTTTTAAAGAGTAGATTTTAATAAGATGCAACATAGAATGCAACGTTACTTGTCATATCATCAGAAAAAAAAAAGTGTTTTTGATAAGGTCATGTCATCAATTGTCAATTACTACTTACCTTCGCCTCATCTATATCAAGAGTAATTCTTAGTTGCTTTGGGAGTGAATGATGCTCTTTCCTCACACAGTTATGATAAATGTTTACTTATTAAATTCATGGTAAGGTCCACCAATAATATGAGAGGAGCATCATTATGCTATACTCCATGGGTATCTAAGCATTTTCCCTATATTATCATAAGTTTTGTTTCTCAAAAAAAAAAAAAAAAAAAAAAAAAAAAAAAAAAAAAAAAAAAAACATTATCATAAGTTTTGGGTAAAATTCTTTTGAAGCTTAAAAGGACCCATATTTTATTCAACTACATGGAATTAAGCTTATAGCTCATAAGATTTTTACTTCATGAGGAGGACTCAAGGTCCACATTTCCTTTGCGTCACCTAATAGGCTTATGGCCCACATTATTATCTACTTCACAAAATGGGCTTAAAGCTCGAATTTCATACTTCATCAATTGAATTCATAGCCCACGGCATTATCAACATCACTCTCTCATCATATATGATGATGCCGAAAAAATCACCAGTGAGCCGCACGTACTCGCACGCCCAAAATGCAACCTACACAACACAAGAAAGGGAAAAGACCTAAGCAGAGAGCACCGGTATGGTGCCGGCCAAATACCCTCCGAAGGTCAAGTTAGAACTCTTTTTAACTTGAGAGTGCTAAAGAGGGGTTAATTATGCGTACCTCGACTTGTGAGGGTATTGGGGCTTTTATAGTAGTCGAAAGTTGACCTTTTTTACTTGGAGTCGAAGTCTTTCCTTGTAGAAATCCTCTTGAGGAGTCCCAAACGTGATGGACAAGTCATATTCCTTATAAAGAAGATCTTCATCGATGCACGTAGCTTCTAGAACCCTAATTGCGCTAGGACTCTAACTACCCCTAGAATCTAGGGGGTGTGCCGCAAGTATTCCCATATAGGGATTCTGTCTGACACGTGGCCAGCAAATCCGTCCTCACCAAGTCTTGCACCTGATGGGCCCGTCCATCAACATTGCTTGGATTCGTCAGCTTATTTTCTCCTCTTCAGTTGCCCCCTTCACCCTATGGGTCCGTGATCTCGGAGTGAAAGGACCCGTGGGGTGACGGTTCGATTTGGATCTTGAGAGACCTGCCAGTCTTTGACAAGCTAGCCCGAAATTATTTATGGCGTAGGGGACCTAAATTTTGACTAAGGCACTTTTGGGTGACATGGTCCATCTGTCCTCCTGTAGGTAAGAAAACTTAGAATTTTCACCAAGGCACTTGTGAGTGACTTGGTCCGTCCTTCCACCCGTAGGTAGAAGGACTTAAATTTTGTACCAAGGCACTTGTGAGTGACTTGGTCCGTCCTTCCACCCGTAGGTAGGAAGACTAAAATTTTGCACCAAGGTACTTGAGTGACTTGGTCCGTCCTTCCACCCGTAGGTAGGACTTAAATTTTGTATCAAGGCACTTGAGTGACTTGGTCCGGCCTTCCACCCGTAGGTAGGACTTAAATTTTGTACCAAGGCACTTGTGAATGACTTGGTCCGTCCTTCCACCCGTAGGTAGGAAGACTAAAATTTTGCACCAAGGCACTTGAGTGACTTGGTCCGTCCTTCCACCCGTAGGTAGAATGACTTAAATTTTGTACCAAGGCACTTGAGTGACTTGGTCCGTCCTTCCACCCGTAGGTAGAAGGACTTAAATTTTGTACCAAGGCACTTGAGTGACTTGGTCCGTCCTTCCACCCGTAGGTAGAAAGACTTGAATTTTGTACCAAGGCACTTGTGAGTGACTTGGTCCGTCCTTCCACCCGTAGGTAGGAAGACTTAAATTTTGTACCAAGGCACTTGAGTGACTTGGTCCGTCCTTCCATCCGTAGGTAGGAAGACTTGAATTTTGTACCAAGGCACTTGTGAGTGACTTGGTCCGTCCTTCCACCCGTAGGTAAGAAGACTTAAATTTTGCACCAAGGCACTTGAGTGACTTGGTCCGTCCTTCCACCCGTAGGTAGAATGACTTAAATTTTGTATCAAGGCACTTGCGTGACTTGGTCCGTCCTTCCACCTGTACGTAGAAGGACTTAAATTTTGTACCAAGGCACTTGTGAGTGACTTGGTCCGTCCTTCCACCCGTAGGTAGGACTTAAATTTTGTACCAAGGCACTTGTGAGTGACTTGGTCCGTCCTTCCACCCGTAGGTAGGAAGACTTAAATTTTGTACCATGGCACTTTGAGTGACTTGGTCTGTCCTTCCACCCGCAGGTAGAAGGACATAAATTTTGTACCAAGGCACTTATGAGTGACTTGGTCCGTCCTTCCACCCGTAGGTAGGAAGACTAAAAATTTCGCACCAAGGCACTTGAGTGACTTGGTCCGTCCTTCCACCCGTAGGTAGAAGGATTTAAATTTTGTACCAAGGCACTTGAGTGACTTGGTCCGTCCTTCCACCCGTAGGTAGAAGGACTTAAATTTTGTACCAAGGCACTTGAGTGACTTGGTCCGTCCTTCCACCTGTAGGTAGAATGACTTAAATTTTGTACCAAGGCACTTGAGTGACTTGGTCCGTCCTTCCACCCGTAGGTAGAAAGACTTGAATTTTGTACCAAGGCACTTGTGAGTGACTTGGTCCGTCCTTCCACCCGTAGGTAGGAAGACTTAAATTTTGTACCAAGGCACTTGAGTGACTTGGTCCGTCCTTCCACCCGTAGGTGGGAAGACTTGAATTTTGTATCAAGGCACTTGCGTGACTTGGTCCGTCCTTCCACCCGTAGGTAGAAGGACTTAAATTTTGTATAAGAATTGGGTGCCGTTAGCATCCCTAATTGTCAGTATCCTTGATTGTCGATCCATCCCATTGGGATGAGGACTAGGTGTCCGTCGGCTTCCTTTTTGTAGTGTTTAGCCCTCTGAAGTCTTACTGAAGCGTTGTCATTTGTCTTATGCCTATACGTAGGATTGGACATCCTTCTGTATGGTAGGCCATTGATACACTGCACGGGACGTGTGATGCCCGAACTTTCAACCTTCGAGATGCGTTGTAGTCCTTTATTAGCGTCTCATTCTTAAGGTATTACATCCGTCCACTTTCTTTCACTTTTCTTTTTTTTTCTTTTTTTCTTTTTTTTTTTTTTTGGTGAAGGACATGCATCCGTCCACTTCATTTTTTTTTTTTTTTTGGTCATGGAATGCATCCGTCCACTTCCCCTTTTTTTTTTTTTTTTTTCACTTTGGACTTCATGCATCCGTCCACCTCTTTTTTCTTTTTCTTTTTTTTATTATTTTTTATTTTTTTTATTTTTTTTTTCACTTTTGACTTCATGCATCCGTCCACCTTTTTTTCTTTTTCCTTTTTTTTCTTTTCTTTTTTTTTTCTTTCTTTCTTTCCTGGACTTCATGCATCCGTCCACCCCTTTTTTTTCCTTTTTTTTTTTTTTGGACTTCATGCATCCGTCCACCTCTTTTTTCTTTTTTCATTTTTTTTTTTTTTTTTTGGACTCTATGCATCCGTCCACCCCTTTTTTTTTTTTCCTTTTTTTTTTTTTTTTTTTTTTTTTTTGGTGCACTTTGGTCATAGGCTTCATTTTTGTCCGTCCACTTTTCCTTATGGACTTCATTGTTTTGTCTGTCTAGGATTTCTTCATTTTTTGGTCCGTCTAGGACTTCTTCATTTTTTGTCCGTCCACTTTGTTATGGACCTTTTGAGATGACTAAGTGTTACCTCGTCACCTTGATGGTCGTCCCCAAGTGACTTGTTGAGGTGACTAAGTTTTACCTCGTCACCTTGATGGTCGTCCACTTGGGGTCGTGAACTTGTTGAGGTGATTAAGTTTTACCTCGTCACCTTGATGGTCGTCCACTTGAGGTTGTAGACTTGTTGAGGTGACTAAATTTTTACCTCGTCACCTTGATGGTCGTCCACTTGGGGTCGTGGACTTGTTGAGGTGACTAAGTGTTACTTCGTCACCTTAAGGGTCGTCCACTTGGGGTTGTGGACTTGTTGAGTTGACTAAGTTTTACTCGTCACCTTGATGGTCGTCCACTTGGGGTCGTGAACTTGTTGAGGTGACTAAGTTTTACCTCGTTACCTTGATGGTCGTCCACTTGGGGTCGTGGACTTGTAGAGGTGACTAAGTGTTACTTTGTCACCTTGAGGGTCGTCCACCTGGGGGTCGTGGACTTGTTGAGGTGACTAAGTTTTACCTCGTCACCTTGATGGTCGTCCACTTGGGGTCGTGGACCTGTTGAGGTGCCTAAGTTTTACCTCGTCACCTTGATGGTCGTCCACTTGAGGTCGTGGACTTGTTGAGGTGACTAAGTGTTACTTCGTCACCTTAAGGGTCGTCCACTTGGGGTTGTGGACTTGTTGAGTTGACTAAGTTTTACTCGTCACCTTGATGGTCGTCCACTTGGGGTCGTGAACTTGTTGAGGTGACTAAGTTTTACCTCGTCACCTTGATGGTCGTCCACTTGGGCTCGTGGACTTGTTGAGGTGACTAAGTGTTGCCTCGTCACCTTGAGGGTCGTCCACTTGGGGTCGTGGACTTGTTGAGGTGACTAAGTGTTGCCTCGTCACCTTGAGGGTCGTCCACTTGGGGTCGTGGACTTGTTGAGGTGACTAAGTGTTACCTCGTCACCTTGATGGTCGTCCACTCGAGGTCGTGGACTTGTTGAGGTGACTAAGTGTTACTTCGTCACCTTGAGGGTCGTCCACTTGAAGTCGTGGACTTGTAATTTTCATCCTCTTAGGATGATTCGTCCACTTTGTGGACTTATAATTTTTATCCTCTTGGGATGATTTGTCCACTTTGTGGGAGTCTTTACCCTCTTGAAGTGATCCGTCCATCTTGTGGACTTTGTAGGAATGCATTTAGGAAAAGATAGTTGTGTCTGAATATTCCTCTTATTAATTAAAGAATCATGCATTTGTAGAAAAGTACTTGCCCCCTTGGGCTTAAAAACATATTGTAGCGGAAAATTGACTAAGTAAAACTAGTAATTGTAGAAAAACTAAATAAATTGGGAAATTAGAGAGCGCCGTTGTTCTTCATATTATCTCTACTGGTAGTATTTCCATAGGTGCTCCATGCTCTGTGGGTGCTGCAACTTTTGCCCGTCCAGCGTTTCGAGGTGGTAGGTTCCCTTCCTTGGCCGTGGTCCGTTGCTCTTCTATGCACATGGTCTGCTGGTGATCTTCCGTCTCCATCATGGCAATGTAGCACAAGCGTGCGGCCGCCTGATTTCCTCGTAGCTCTCCAACCCCGTACTCCGTAGGAAATTTGATCATTAGGTGGTATGTTGACGTTACCGCCTTCCATGAATTCAGGGTGGGTCGTCCGATGATAGCATTATAAGCGGATGAGCAGTCGACCACAAGGAAAGTCACATCCTTAGTGATCTGCTGAGGATAATCACCTAATGTTACCGAAAGCGTGATCGCGCCCAATGGGAATACCCTCGTACCTCCAAAACCAACCAGTGGAGCATTTGTCGGTATTAACCGTTTTCTATCAATCCTCATTTGCTGGAACGCCGGGTAGTATAGGATGTCTGCTGAGCTACCATTGTCGATCAGCACCCGGTGCATGTCGAAGTCCCCCACTCGTAAGGTGACGACAAGTGCGTCATCATGAGGGTGGTGAAGACATCGAGCATCTTCTTCTGAGAATCCTACAATCGGGCTCTCTATCCGTGCTATCTTTGGTACGGAGCCCGTTAATTGGACTTTATGAACCATCCTGAGGTATGCCTTTTTGGCCTTCTTGGACGACCCCATAGTTGTCGTGCCCCCTATGATCATTCTTATATCCCCTATAGGTGGTCTGGGGCGCTCATTTTCTTGTCGAGGTGGCTGCTCTTGATGTTGCTGATCCATCCTTTCCTTCCTGACGAACTTCTGCAGTTTTTCCTGTCTAATAAGGGCTTCGATTTGCAGTTTTAAGTCATAGCAGTGAGCCGTATCATGTCCGTGATCACGGTGAAAACGGCAATACTTGTCCCTAGATCGCTTATTGGGATCTCCCTTTAACTTTTCAGGAAAGTTCAGGGATCCTTCGTCCTTGATCTGCATTAGTACCTGGTCTATTGGGGCAGTCAACGGGGTGAAATTCATGAATTTCCCTGCAGGGGGCTTGGAGCGTTTGTCATCCTTTCGATCTCGGTCCTGTCGGGCATCTTCCTGTCGCTCCCTTTTTCTAGGCTTTTCCTCTCGGGCCTACAAGGCGTCTTCCGCGTTCATGTATTTGGTTGCCCTGTAGAGTACTTCCGACATTGTTTTAGGGTCGTTCTTGTATAAAGAGAATAGGAATTTGCCCTTCCGCAGCCCATTCGTGAAAGCTGCTACCAGTATTTTGTCGTCGGCTTCGTCTATTGATAGCGCTTCCTTATTAAAGCGCGTTATGTTGGCCCTCAGCGTCTCATCCTCCCGTTGCTTAATACTCATTAGGCAGGCTGTGGACTTCTTGTACCTGTGCCCTCCAATGAAGTGCGTAGTGAACTGAGCGCTCAGCTCCTTGAAGGTGCTGATGGAGTTTGGCGTCAGTCGGCTGAACCATACCCTTGCGGAGCCTTTGAGTGTTGTGGGGAAGGCCCTGCACATGATCTCGTCTGCTATCCCCTGAAGATGCATTAGGGTCTTGAAGGTTTCTAGATGGTCCAGAGGATCCTTCACGCCGTCATAGCTGTCTATATGCGGCATGCGAAATTTATGGGGTAAGGGGAAGGAGTTCACGGCCACAGTGAAGGGCGAGTCGGTGCGGTTGACTAAATCGTCAAGATCACTGGAAACTCGCCCCTTGAGTGCGTTCATCATAACCTTCATCTGTTCCCTCATTGCTTGCATCTCTGCGATAATATGTGGTGGAGTCGCATCCGTGAGGGATGGCATGCTCAAGTGCTGCCTCTCCGGCTTGCTTGGGGCGTGGCTGCCTTCAGGTTTCTCTTGATTTTTCTTTAGAGCGCTGGTCCCTTCCTGATCTTCTTGTTGGTTATTCAGTGCTGCATTCTTCTGGCGCAGCTGTTCTTCCAAGTCGTGGTTTTGTTTGGTGAGACGCTCCACAGCGGCTCCGAGAGTCCGAACTTGTCTTTCGAGGGCAATCGTGGGTGGTTCCTCTCCTTGAACGTCGTTAGTAGTTGCCATTGAGCGAGTGAGTACCATGCAACCCTTTAGTCCAGAAAACGATAGTATGGCTTAATTACGTTTTCGACTTTCCCACAGACGGCGCCAACTGATGATGCCGAAAATATCACCAGTGAGCCGCACGTACTCGCACGCCCAAAATGCAACCTACACAACACAAGAAAGGGAAAAGACCTAAGCAGAGAGCACCGGTATGGTGCCGGCCAAATACCCTCCGAAGGTCAAGTTAGAACTCTTTTTAACTTGAGAGTGCTAAAGAGGGGTTAATTATGCGTACCTCGACTTGTGAGGGTATTGGGGCTTTTATAGTAGTCGAAAGTTGACCTTTTTTACTTGGAGTCGAAGTCTTTCCTTGTAGAAATCCTCTTGAGGAGTCCCAAACGTGATGGACAAGTCATATTCCTTATAAAGAAGATCTTCATCGATGCACGTAGCTTCTAGAACCCTAATTGCGCTAGGACTCTAACTACCCCTAGAATCTAGGGGGTGTGCCGCAAGTATTCCCATATAGGGATTCTGTCTGACACGTGGCCAGCAAATCCGTCCTCACCGAGTCTTGCACCTGATGGGCCCGTCCATCAACATTGCTTGGATTCGTCAGCTTATTTTCTCCTCTTCAATATAGATTGGGTTCAAACTCATATCTCTCCTTCAATGATTCAAGGCTCACAAGTTCTCATGGAAGGCAACATAACCTATCATCTGAATTAACACAACACCACATATCACCATAAGGACAATCTGTTTCACAATTTTAATCTCCTATCCTCACAATCTTTAATCTCCATAGTTCTCATTCTTCCATACATCTTACAAACTCCATATTTCAAATAATACCAATACTTATTATTTTTATACTTCACAATATTTTACATATTTTGCATACTTCTCATAATCTTCATAACACTCAAAAGATGTTCAATACTCTTCCAAGAGAATTATATTAAAGTCATTCTCATGGAAGGCACCAACTTCTAACACTAAAGCCCTTCTCATAGAAGGCACCAAACTCTACTACAAAAGCCCTTCTCATGAAAGGCATAAAATTCTCTTACAAAACCCTTTTCATTTAAGGAAAAAGTTCTCTTACTAATGTCCTTCTCATGAATTTCAATACCATTCATACTTTATTAAGTATTAAAGAGCATTATCAAGGGGAAAGTTGTCTAAGAGAATGATAAGGGGAAAAGCTTGAGTAACTCCATTTCATGAATATTGCTTTACTAATCCCTCATTGCTAGACATACTCTCTCTCCCTCTAATCATCCAAAAATTTCCCCTCCAATCTAAAGTCATCAAGGAATACTGCTTCTCCACCGCTGGACTTGTGTTCTTATTCATTGTTTGAATTCTATCATAATTATTGCTAAAGCCATAAGCTATACAAGATAAATCATCATGGAATATTACTATATCGCTGAATGCAAGTTACTTTTGTACTATCTTGCTATTTGATGAATATTGCTTCATTAATACTTCACTATTGAATACATATAGTACTTTACTAATCCTTCATTGCTAGACATACATTACTTTGCTTCGTATCATTGTTGGATATTCATTATTCTCTTTTAGCCTACGGCCAAACACTTATTATACTATTTACATTTTTTTGCTAGACTTACACTATCCTTCTCTTTACTTATGCTACTTTATAGACCCTTCTCTAATATTGGACATGTATCATCTCATTATCTCATCAACTGATATTCATTATTATGATCTTCAACCCATCACTTAATCAATTCATTATTATGATCTTCAACTCATCACTTAATCAATGCTAAATAAATAATGAAACTCCACCATTATTTTTTTTCTTAATCTTTAAGCTTTTTTTTTTTTTTGTGGGTGTGTGCGTGTATGTATGCCCCAAAGTGTTCTAATAGACATTTGTCTTCTTAGAGCCAAATTTGAGCACCGGGCTAGCAAGGCCACCCCACTAGTGAATGACACGTGGTCCTGCACAAAACAACCTCAACAATGGGTTTGGTCCAAATGATGACTTTGTGAAATCAGATTTGTGTGTTCATGGAATTAGGTTCTATGGAGCAGAATCAAGGATTGTGTTTGAATAAACTACGACAGAATCTCTCCCACCCCTAAATCAAACTAAATGAATGAAATATTATGCGTAGTAATCAAGCATAATCAAACAAATAATTTTAGCTTAAATTTTGATAAGAACAATCACAGCCACAATGTGAGATCAAAATCGAAATTAAAATAAATGCAATACGAAATCATCATAGAAGGTAACGTCAATCCAATTCGTAATGAGCTTCAATTAGCTGAACTTTGGTCAAATTGACATTCATACCAGAACGTCCTAGTTCCATTGCCAAGTGACAGAGGACTCTAGCTAGTAAAAAACTTAACAAATTTTGGCCATCTTGGGTTTTAGACTGATATCTAAAACTACATTATACTTCTGAATTTCCAAACTAAATTTAACATGCATCTCCAGTAAGTCATGTGGGTCAGAGGAGGAGGTGTGTTAAGGGAGGTCCAGGCATATGAGAAAGATAGAGAGAGAAAAGAGGGAGAAAAAGTAGAGGATGGGGAGGGAGAAAATAAGAGAGGAGGTGTGTTTGGTAACTATCATTTTTTCCCCAGTTTTTTAGTCTTAAAAACTATTTTCTATTTTCTAGACCAAAAAATTTGTTTAGTAACTAAAAAAAAAAAAAAAGCTGTTTCCAAATCTCTTATAATAAATCCTGTATATATATATATATATATATTTTTTGGTGTGATTGCCGATTTCTCTTTTGGGTATTCTACATTCTTATTATTTTATATTGGAGATCTTTCAATAGTAGTAATATTTTCACAGTTGATATTGTAAGTTGTATGTTGTATGGGAGTTCTATCTCTGGAGGTTTTTTCCCTTAGCATTCTTAACATCTGAAGTATTCTTCGTGATATACAATGGAATAAGTTCTAACCATGGCATTGATGATGAATATTCAGTGATAGACAAAAGTTCTGTTGTAAAAATAAATGAAAAATTAACCTGAAGCAAATACGAGATCCAGAAAATTGTTGAATTAATTTGTTTCTAGCTCAGGAAGGTATAAAAGATTCACCTGACGCTTATGTCAGAACTGTTCCTGCCAATGTCATATCCCCTTATTTTTGTAAGTGCCCTGCCTTTAGTTTGATAAATGGAATTTACCAAATGCCGCAGTTCCAATGCTGAAATGAAGGGTACCCCACGGCCAGTGTTTATTAGACACACATCTATGTAATCCATCAAGGGGACATGAATAACGTCATAATAGAAACCATTTGGACCAGCATTTGTTAAATTCACTGTTGTCCATTCATTCACCCCAAGATGTAGGTTGAATACCGGTATCTGGTTTTCACCATCGTAATTCCCATAAGCGAATACTGCCCTGATCAAATAATTATTGTTTTTGCCTTGCTCTGGTCTCAGGGTGTAACAATTCCTTGTTCCCTGGGGAAAACTTCTCAAGTTCTTAGCATAACGTCGAAGATTTGCAGGTGAATCAGAGGATACTGTCTTAACTATTCCAGTGTCTATCAATCCTTTATCTGATATGTAACGGATTTTGGTATCCTCATCAATGTAATCTTCATTGCTGCCACAATTAATGCTAATGAAACCTTGAAATTTTGAAAAAGAAAGACGGAGTTAATTAGACATAAGCAATCTATATGGTCTCCTCAAATAAGGTACCAATGAGTTTCAGAAAACCCTATGTTATTCAGTGATAAAATAACCAAAATTCCTAAGACACAAATTTTCAAATAGCTTAAGCTCCAAACATGGGTGAGACAATGTTGTTGCAATTTGCAACACCTACCTTTTTGTGGCCTTGTGAATTCCCATGCTAAGACAAAACTGTATATGTATGTGGAAGCCAAAACGTTGGCTTTGATTTGTTTAAAGTTTCAGATGTTAACCTTTTTTGTATACCAAAATTGTAGTGTTTAGTGTTTACTAATTAAAAGCTACCAGCCTATTACACAAGTGAATAGGAATTAATTATTCATTTGATAGAACAACTTCCTAAACCGCCTAGTTGTGTTTAACAAATTTACACGGATTGAGGAACATAGTGACTCTCTGGCCAAAGAGACATACAATTGAACAGACAAGTTGTATTAAAGCTTGAGAAACATTAAAAATGCTGAGGCAACAGTGACCAAGAAAAAAAAAATGATGAATTGAACATGCACATGGGCAGCTATAATAATGAAAAGAGTCAAAAAATAAGTGAATGAACCTCTGGAATCAATCTTAACTGCACAATGCTGTGCATAGGGGTCGTTGTATACATGCTAACAAATTAACAAATAATAACATTAAGATATCCTAGATGACTTTAAAACCAGTTCTGAACATGGAAACATGTTTGAAAAAAATTGCTATTAAGAACATTTTGAAAATTGCAATGCTTTTCCATTAGACAAAAAACATTACAATATCGATTGTGCAATATCTTTAACAGAAACGTTTGTCTTGACAAGGTTTCTTACAAATGCCGGAAACATTGACTTTAATAGTCTGGTACAATAATAAGTACGCATCTTCATTGGGGAAAAAAAAAATTGGTTAACGAGTACCATTAGAGCATTTGTTAATGGACAATTTGAAAAAAAAAAAATTAATATCACTTTTATAAAAAAAATATAAAAAGCTATTAATCAATTATATTTTTCTTTTCCTATAAATTTAAAAAAAAAATATTTCATAAACCAATACTCAGGCATCCGTTAACTTTTCCAAAAAAAAAAAAAAAAGAGCATGTGTGTGGCAACTTTAAAAAGTCTCCTGGAAGCAATTGTGTACTCCAAAAAAGGAAGGTGTGAATTGGTACTAAGAAGGGCTGGAGAATGGAACGGGGTTGCTGTTATGAAACACATTTGGAACCTTTTTGCTGAAGTTGGTTCTCTTTGGGTTGCATTGGTCCATGAGGTTCTCTTGTAGGGTAATGTACTTTTGGAATGTTAAAATTCCACAATAAAACACTATAGAGTTGGGGAACTTTGCTCAAATAAAGGAATGAGGCTTGGCAATTCTTTAAGTTTGAAGTAGGAGACGGTACTAAAAACATCATCCTTTGGCTGCATTGGTGGCATCTAGAGTGTGTTGACCAATGGGTAATGGGCTTGGTCCCCAGCTAGATGAATTTTAAATAAGTGGTATTTTACTTAAAATCAAATCTAAGAAATAAAATCTTAACCATAAAATGAATTATCTCTATTTTAACTGAAATGGATAAAATCCTGTTCTCCCAATTTTTTATAATGAATTCAAGATATTCAAAAAGGATTGTGAAATAAAAAATATAATAATAAGTCATTCTTAGAATCGGGCCATATGCTTGGGCCCATTAGGTACCCATGTATGCAGCCCAATATTAGGAAATCGTAACCCCCTGCAACGCTTCTCCAAAAGGACTAAAAGAAATGCGAAACTACATTATTAGTCTCTTATGTTTACCTGTTGAGCACTTTTGGTCCTTGAAGTTTCAAGTAAGCCATGTTGGTCCCTAAAATTTAAAAAATAAACATTATTGGTCCCTTCATTAACTTCTGTTAATTTCTTTATTCATGTGTCTAACGGAATAATGACATAGCATTTTTTAAATGAGGTGACAATCCTTTTATTATCAAAAAATTACGTCAGATATTTACCCATAAGAAACAGATCAGCCCAAATATTTGGGTCTTTCAACGTATCAAACCCCTTATTTACCACATAGAGAGAGAGTTGCACACTTAAAGACCTTAATGGGTTTGTACCATAGCTACGTCCGTTAACCGGAGCCAAGAACGACTCTAACGACGGTGACCTCTATCTCTGAAACAGCAAGAGAGCCCTAAGTCCTCCCGCCATCACACCGTCGTCTGTCCTCTATCATCTTCTCTACGCGATGCTATACTCTCCAGGCGATGTCATCCTATGGGCTTAGTAAAGTTGAAGAATGACAATACACTCTAACGGACTGATCATATATCTCTCTCACCAAAATGATTATAAAATCACAAAAGTCAAAACACCTCAAACTAATCAAATCCCAAGTTTGTAATTGTTAGGCTAAAAATAAAATATTTTTCACATGTGTGATCATATGAATCAATTACTTGAGGGGCTGGATTTTTGTCAACCATGGCCCAAATAAGCAAAACTTGCAAGACCTGTTATAACAAGAGAATATCAGTCAGTTATCCACTAAATCAGAGTGCAATAGAAGTTACCAAAAAATAAGGAGGAGTGCAGTAACTGTTTTGTCTACTATAAATAAAGATTAAAGGTATTATCAGAGGACAACAAAAAATCTAATAAACTTGATTCACATACCCAGTCAATGGAAGGATAACTTCATGTTTGTAAGTGCGTTTGCCTCACATGAATTATCTAATTTTAGTTTTTGTAATTTAACTTAGGAGTTTGTGTGATTTGAATCTTTCTTATTTGTATGAACTTGAATTAAGATATCTACATATTGTGATTATATTGCTTGTTCCCTTATTTTTCTTAGTTGAATATTTTGTACTTTTGAAGTCCTATTAGTTTAGGCAGTGGCAGAGCCCATCAATTTGGTGTGAAGTTTTGTCTTGTAAGTATTTCTTTCCAAGTTAGTTTGTATTCTCACAAACAGTAATTTAAAGAAAGCTACTGCAGTGCAGCGTAGGAGGAGAAACTAGAAAGAAGAAGAAGAAGAAACAAATGGGCATAAAAATGGGAAATTATCAGTTACAGGAATAAACATTTAATAATAAAAGGTTGCCACGTGTTATTTAAAAAAAAAGCCATGTCATTACTTCGTTAGACACATTGGTAAAAAAACTAACCGAAGTTAACAGAATGACCAATAATACTCACTTTTAAATTTCAAGGACCAATAGCACTCCCTTGAAATTTCGGGGACCAAAATTGCACAATAGATAAACTTAAGGGACCAACATTATAGTTTCGCCAAAAGAAAATTCTGTATTCAAAATAAATCCTCACCAAAACTAAATTTGAAGATGCCTGAAAATTTTTTACACATAAACCTATACAAAAACTTTGATCGAAAAATAAGAAACAATCTCAAACTCCAGTCAAAGAAATAGAGAGAGATTGGAAGAATCGTGAGCCTTAGAAGAAAGAAGAAAAGGAAGAGGCGGTGAGAGTTTTGGTGAGAACTAAAAACGTGGTCTCAGTCTTAGTATTGTATCCCAGACTCGAATTTGCAACTTCTTCGCTCTGGTCAGGAAGTTTTTAAATGGCTTCATGGCGGAAATTCCTTGTCTTTTTTTTTTTTTTTTCTTATAAATATTTTGATTAGGGAGTGTGTGATTGTGTGGATTTAGCTTTCTTAAAAAAGTATGACAAGGCACCAATTTAGCTCAACTTGAATCGAGTAATGTTACAAACATGGTTTTCAGACTCGGACCGTTCATTGAACCGTAAAAGGGAGAGGTTCAAGATTTTTGAGGTCGAACCGTGATGACGTCATAATTAATTTAATAATTATTTTAAATATATATAAAAATATTAAATTAGTAAAAAATAGAAAAAATTAACTAAAATAGTCTAATTAAAACTATAAATCCATATTTTAACTATGTCTAATATATCCATCTATAGCCCAAATATGAAATATCTATCCAATAATAATAACCATTTTTTTATAAAAAGAAAATTAAAAGCATTAGATTGTCTTTCTAAGTTCTACTTTCCAATGCTCATGTGACTAGCTGTCTAGCTCGCATTCACAAACCTAAAAAAGCACTAGAAACAAAAGTGAATGAAATTAAAGGAAGAGATAAAAAAACAATACAAACAAAAGCAGATGAAGAAAGAATTGTGATGTTATATCCACAATATTTGTCATAATATTTTTACAAGAATCATATCAAAATTTTATGTGAAAAATTATTACTAGTTCTAATTTGAACCCACTACTGAAATTATTCTTTTACTTACCAATATTAGCTAATAACAATCTATTACTTAAATTTTTTTTTTTTTTTTTGAGAAGCATCTATTACTTAAAATTTATTGTGAAAATATTGTGATAGTATTTCTTAATTGCCATTTCTTAATATTAAATATCACACTTTTGAATAAAAATAAATAAAAAAAACCACACCGATTACATAAAAATAAATAAATAAATAAAATTAGGGATAAAGACCACCACACATTTTCATACGGACCCAATTTATTACTCAACTCTCAACCACACATTTACTTCACAGTTATCACTTATCCTACTCACATATTCACATCAGGCTTTCTCAAAAATAAAAAAAACATATTCACATCAGAGAAAAGAGAAGAAAGAGAGAGAGGAGAATCTGAAGCAGCGCCGGTGGAGATCGAAGGCCTCGTCTGCCGCAGAGAGAGGAGAATCTGAAGCAGCGCCGATGGAGATCGTGGAGATCAAAGGCCTCGTCCGCCGCCCCACCGCCGTTCGTCCTCCTCCCACCACCAGATTGGGTCAGATCAGATTGTTCTTCCTTTTTCTTACTTTTTTTTTCATTTTTTTTTTTCATATTTGCTTGTTGTAATTCAACTTTATTGTAAGAATTGGATTTTGTTTTGTGTTTTGTGTTTGGATTATGTGAGACGTTTTTTGAGAGTGAAGCAAAGAGACTGAAACAAAGATTAGAAGTTTTCTGGGTCAGATCAGATGTTTTCTTTTTCTTTTGTTTTTTTTTTTTTTTTTTTTTTTTTTTTTTTAACCTAGGTGAATAGTGGGTACCTAACATGTTGGTTAGAAAGTACATACACAATATTAGTGATTTGATACATACATTTTATTTTAGGCAAAAAATCACTTTTGGTCCTTACATTTTCAAGCGATTCCTATTTTAGTCCCTACATTTTATTTTTACCGCTTTTAGTCTCTATCCTGAAAAACGCTTTCCGTTTTGGTCCCTGCCGTTACATCAGAAACGAAAAAAGCTGACGTGACAAACGGTAGAGATAAATAATAATAAATTAATATCCACGTGGCTTAAATTAATAATAATAAATATTTTTTGGCATTAAAAAATGCTACGTCAGCATTTAAATTAAAAAAAATTAATTTATTAATTTTAATTAAATAAAAAAATTAAAAATAGAATTAAAAACTAAAAATTACATGAATTGAGATCTAAGTGTATCTTGAACAAGAACAACAATAACACAAACTCAAATTTAAGAACACAAACCCAGAAATCAGCCTTGCCGCTTCGACGAGTAAACCCAGACAATCAGTTGTTCTCGTTTTCTTCTCTCTTAAATGCCACAATTTTGACCAAGAACATGAATTAATGTTCTCATTTTCTTCTCTTTCGTTTTCTCATCCCATTAAACCACAATACCAACACAAAAACCATCTGCCATAAAGAAAACCCTTATCAGGAATACCCATAATCCACACAGGCAGATCAGACCCATAAGAAGTCAGCGCCGCTGTTAGCCTCCATCACCAGCAGCGGACCCAATGGTGATTTCAAGTTTCGCCATTCAACACCACGATGACGACGGTCCAGCCTTTAGATTGCCATCTGTTGACCTGTTCCAATCGCGACACCAAACCATCTCCATCGACCCTCGAGCCCAATCTTTGTCAATGTTGCACCGCTGGAAGCCTTCACCTCGTGCGCCATCACTGGACCAAGCTTCAGCGCAGATCTGACCGCTCCACGCCACTCCTTTGACCAAGACCCATTGCGAGGGACTATCGACTCGAGCCACCTTAGACCCATCTGGTGCTTTGAATTTCTGTTTATGAGTACACACAGAAAAGAAAAAGACTCAGCTGCCTTTAATTCATACGTGCTAGCCTGCCTAGTGGACCTACACAAGTTTAAATTTTCTAGTTCAAAATTTTTTTCAATATATTCTCTACTGCTTTCTTCTCTCTTAAACGCCACAGTTTTGACCAAGAGCACTGATTGTCTAGGTTTACTCGTTGAAGGGGCAAGGCTGATTTCTGGGTTTGTGTTCTTGGATTTGAGTTTGTGTTCTTGTTGTTCTCGTTCAAGACACACTTAAATCTCAATTCATGTAATTTTTAGTTTTTAATTCTGTTTTTAATTTTTTTTATTTAGTTAAAATTAATAAATTAATTTTTTTTATTTTAGATGCTGACGTGGCATTTTTTAATGCCAAAAAATATTTTTTATTATTAATTTAGGCCACGTGGACATTAATTTACTATTATTTATTCCTACCGTTTGCCATGTCAGTTTTTTCCATTTCTAATGTAACGGCAAGGACCAAAACGGGAAGCTTTTTTCAGGATAGGGACTAAAAGCGGTAAAAATAAAATGTAAAGACTAAAATGAGAATTGCTTGAAAATGTAAGGACTAAAAGTGGCTTTCCACGTTTATTTTATTATCATTTCCTAGATTTAGGGGCTTCTTCGTTTTTTGGGGATTTGTTAGTCTCCGTGAATTGTTTTTAACCTTCCACATTCACACATTACCACAGACTAAAATCAAGCACAATTTAGACAATTACGGGATAGAATTTTTCCTATGGGATCAAATTTAGTTCATATGAGAGAGAGAGAGAGAGAGAGAGAGAGAGAGAGAGAGAGAGAGAGAGAGAGAGAATACCTACTAAATCTAATGGTGCTTCCCAACAAGCATTGTGTAACATTCTTCTAAGCAAAGTCAATGAACATGGACACCTTCTGATTCTTTGTTTTTGCATTTAGCCAAGCATCGAATAACGACATCCAAATCTGGGTTATATTCATAGTTCAAAACGCAATGACAAAAACTCCTTGTTATAAATACTTCGTGTATATAACTTTGATTTTTCATCTTTTCTAATGCATGCATACACTTTATAAATTCGTTCTCAATACAAGCATGAATTGAGTGATGAACAATATCAAGTTTTGAAAAATAAGAGACTGGGATTGAAGCTGAATAGGGATGAAAAGAGGAAGACCCATGGTCGGTGGCTTGCATTTCAATGAGATTAAGAATAACAAACACCATCATTCCTAACAAAAGTTTACTTATAAATTTCTTATCGATCGATTTGCTTCCACTTAAGAAATATTTTTATTTAAAAGCTAAATTTAGAATTGAAAGAACTAACCCTTTAGTTCTTATATCATATATACCATTGAAAGATTAAAACATTTTTGAGACAAAACTATAAAAAAATTATTTAATCTTCGAATATTTTTGTTCAAATAAATATATATTTTTAATAATTTTGACTTTTGGAACATGTATAAGCAGTTTAAACTTTAAAGTTATGTGACTTACATTTTTAAGAATGTCGATTAGCTGGGGTCAAGTAAAAGAAGTGAATATTACTTATATATATATATATATATAATTCGATAATTTGGAGGTGCAAGTGAATAATACTACAGTACAGACACAAACTATTAACGTGGCAAATTTTTACTAATTTAATATGGAGTTTTTTGGCTGAATATTGTAAAAAAATGAAGTTTATTTGTGATATGGGTACTGTTCAAACTTATTTGAGGAGAGAAGTGAATTTCGGCAACACCATTGCCGAAATTCTAAGAAAAAATAGGAGAGAGGAGAGAGAAATGATGTGACGGATGTGAGAGAGAGAAAAAAGAATTTTGGCAATGATATTGCCAAAAATAAAAAAATAAAAAAAAATATTAGAATTGCCGAAATTGGAGGATTAAAAAAAAGAAAAAAAGAAAACTGAATTGTAGCAAGAGTAATGCTAGACCACACACTATTTTACCATATTTTTTAAAAACTGTTGTTATGACCAATTTCTTACTGGTTCTCATTAGGGCCCACTAATAACATCACTTTTTTATTTACTCATAATTACTCATCACATCAACAGTTTATGAAAGTTTTTGTAGAAAAGTTTGTATCTCTAGCATTTTGCCCAAAGGGGAGGATTTAAAAAAAAAAAAAAAAACTCAATTGTGGCAATTGAATTGCCGAAATTGGGGGATAAAAAAAAAAGGATTGTGGTAAGATTAATGCTACAGCCACACATTTGGAGTCAAATTTTTTTTTTTTTTTTAAATCATCCACTTTTGGAAAAATGCTAGAAATACAAACTTTTTTACAAAAACTTTCATAAACTGTTGATGTGATGAGTGATTATTGATAAATAAAAAAGTGATGTTATTGGTGGGTCCTAATGAGAACCAGTAAGAAATTTGTTATAACAATAGTTTGTAAAAATATGGTAAAATAGTTTGTCGCCGTAGCATTACTCTTGCCACAATTCATTTTTTTTTTTTTTTAAATTTTTGGCAATATCATTGCCGAAATTCCTTTTTCTCTCTCCTACATTCGTCACATCATTTCTCTCTCCTCTCTCCTACTTTTTCTCAGAATTTCAGTAATGGTTTTGCCGAAATTCGCTTCTCTTCTCATTAACTCAAATAAGTTTGAACAGTACCTATATCACAAATAAACTTCATTTTTTACAATATTTAGCCAAAAGACACAAACTTTCTCTCCCTAATATTTAAAACTTGAAAATGTTATGTTAAAAAATAATAACCTTGACTTGAAAAAAATGCAGCAAAGATTCAAAAAAAACAAAAAAACAAATTTTTTTTTTTTTGAAATTATACAATTCCTCTCTTTAATATCCAAAAACACAAAATACATAGTTAAAAAAAATAAAATCGATGAAAAGACAAATGAAATGAACAAGAAATATTTGTTTGTAAGTACAAAATATATTAAACATAATCTACATTTTGTATTGTTCAATTTTTTTTTCTTCTTTTTGCTTTTTTCTAATGATTTGTTTCTATCACGATGGTTTAAACTTTAAACAATGTTTTGTAGGTACTATGAAGTCCACTTATTCTGCACGTTCAAGAATGATGATTCTAACATGTAGGATTAATCGAAATTTTGCAAGCAATCTCCATGCTCCTACAATTCAACATATTTCTATTGACTTGGGGTTGAATAGGGGTAATGTGTTGGATAGACATATAAATATGAGTTATGCGGCATATAATAGAAGTAATTTTCTACTAAAAATAACTTCAACAAATCATGTTCATACTTTTTAAGGAGATGTTTGTGTAGAATGAGGAGTTTTTTCATTGACAATTGTGTCATCTTCTTAGTGTAATATTGGTAGGCTCTTGATAAAGTTACATTTTTCTTATATTAATAAAGTTTTATATTTGTTTTTTCTTTCCTAATATAAGTGATGAATTTACTTATATTTTCTTCCTCTTTAAGCTATTTAAAATGTATAGAGAATGAACCGTTTGTACGAAGTATTAGAAATCAATTCCAACCACACTTTTAATTTTTACAAAATATCTTACCCTATAAATTAAGACATATAAAAGATGAACCATTTGTATGGAGCATTAGAAATCAATTCCAACCACACTTTTAATTTTTACAAAATATCTTACCTTATATATTAATTTAATATAAAATGCATTATGTTTCCTTGTTTAGGCACCCTATTTTGCAACTCCCATTTGTCCTAACTTGCTTTGCATTGCATATCATCACCATTGCACATCTCTTAGGCAGGACTGCTATTTCAGTTGTCTAATCTATAAATACTTTTCATAAAAATAATCTTGATTAATGACATGGCTATTAATCTTTGATCACATGACTATTAATCTTTGACTAATGACATGACTATTTCAGCTGTTTAAACAATTGATTGATGAGATGACTATTAATCTTTAATCACCTTGAAATTTCTCGTGTATGGAGAATATACGAAAATAATGTAATCTAATAGTAGATTTGTCAAAATTTGCATCGAATTAAAAAAAAAAAATTTAATGGTGTAATATTTCTTAAAGTTACACTAAGTGTAACTTGAACCCAACTATCTCTATATATATATGAGGTTTAGAAAATTACCTTTTATTTTATGAACAGGTATTTTTTTTCTAACCATTTAACTCCTCCACAAGATAATGGTTGTAGTTTTATAACTTCTTTGTTTTTGCTTCTATCGCGGCTATATTTTAATTTTTTTTGAATTTCAGATTTTTACATGCATTGGTAAACATACACATGGCAGAATCATCTTGTGCTCTGATAATGAGGATGCAGATTTGCTTGGAGCCCTACACAATTCAGAAGATGATAACCAACCTAGATTTATTGAGTTTCGGGCAAAAATAGAAATCTCCAGTTTGAATTGGGCATGCTTTACAATGATAATATAGAGCTTAATTAAAGAAGCTGTACAATCTTATAGAATAGGGTCTGTTTGGGATTTGCTTATTTTGTTGAAATTGAAAACTTTTTGCTGAAAGTACTGTAAATAAAGATAAAAGTTAGTTGAAATAGTATAGTGGAACCCATGAATAATACCAAAAAGTGCAGTGAGATCTATGAATAGTACCAAAAATAAGCCGAATAGTAAAGTAAGTTGGTAAAATTAATTATGCCAAACGGATACTAAGTAGGGTTATCCTTTGAAAGAAGTGAAGAATTACCTAAGGCTTTTTGCAAGTGAAAACATTTTATAATGTTCACACACTTGTTCAAGGACAATTTCATAATAGACAAGTGACTGCAAGATGGGTTGCTAAGATATATCTTGAAAAGTCTAGAAGAATCTCTAGGTTGATAGATATTAAAGAAGGTATCAAAGATGACTATCAAGTGGACATTACTATGTATAAAGCATTCAGATGTTGGCAACTTTCAAATGACTTGATTCAAGTGAGATGTGAAAAGTAGTATGGAAGGATATAAAGTAAAAAGATTATGGTTATGCATCACAAACTCTCCAAGCATAGAATTAATCAATCTTGTCATTAGTGGATCTAAGTTATTTTTTCTGAGTACAAGCAACGGAGAATTGTTACTTTGCAAAGTATGAAGAGTAATTGAACACTAAATCAATCTAGTGGTAGGACATTTCAATGAGATAGTAACCAAGGTCAAAGTATGTATTCAGATTTTCAGATACAAAGTAGATACAACAAATAATATATGCTTCTAATAGATTGAGAGCATTAGATTCAACACAGATATCTAGGCCAACCAGACTAGTATATTCCATATTACTGCCCCTCAATTATCTTGACTTCTCAACTAATATACGCAAATGCATTATTTGCAGAACAAAATTTCATTTAAAAGGAAAAAAAATTATTATCCCTTGCAACTGTGAAACTACTAACAAATCCTGAGAATTTGTCGCATATTTCTCTGATTGATAAATGTATTTTCCTTGGAAGAATACACTATCATATAATTGACAAATATTAGAAGAGTGAGTAGGGCTCACAAGATGTTATGCAGCGTTCAGAGGGAAATTGGAAACTGAAAAAATGGGAGGTTGTTAGTTACAAACAGAAAATATAATGTTTGTGTTCCAAAAGAATCAATGATATACTTGGACTCTGTTTCCAAAGGAAAAATAAATGATTAGATAATGCTAAGCTTCCCAACGGTTTACTATCCTCAATAGAGCAGTAAGAAAAAAGAAACATGAACCTCAAAGCTGAAGGAATAAGTACTCAAGCATTGTTAGAAAAGGTAGCCAAGGAACACTTTCAACCCCACAGAATGCTCAATGTGGAACAAAAATGATTATAAATCAGATTATCAGTATACTCTGATATCCAAGACAAACTCTCAAGCTTTTTTCCTAAACTTTAAAGATCAAAAAGCAAGTAGTATTTCTTTATGCAAGTAATTAAAACATCAAAGAAAAAAAAAATCATAACAGATATATTTTGATTGGAAATGTCATAAATAACATTGTATGTAGTTTTACTAATCTGTAAACAATATGACAATTTATTATTACAGTTAAGATTATTCAATTATAAAAATGTCAAATAACCTTAAAATCCTCCTTGTAAAGGCCCTTTTGATTCAATTTGGCATCAGACATTATAACTCAGTATTGTATCGAGTTCAACCAGTGAAGACTAAATTTACTACCTCACCTAATTTTGTTAAAAGATATTTGACTTTTAACATTGTATCGAGTGATACGAACATAGATTTCTAACACAGATAGTGAGTCATGTGCATGCCTTGTGCATGTGCATGGGAAAACCTGACCATCCAACCCAAATTTTCTACTGTGGTAAGTCTGGGTTCTTAGTAACCATGGTTCAAGCAGGAATGATATGTGCATGGTGAACCAACTCAGATTCAGGCTGCAATTGAAATTGAGCCATCCTTGCCCCATTTCACTCAATACTGCTCATAATTTCATGGTTTTCCACTTTTATAATTTAAGAAAACTTGAAAATCTCATTTATGAATTATGATAGACTTCGAGAAGGCAGTTTTACAAAGATGATAACCTACTGAATGCTCACTCATGGACAAAAGAGATAACTGAACTTTACAGAACAGTGAATTTTCCTGTACCCAACAAATGATGCAGCTGATAATCCTGCATTGGGTGGGCAAGAAAAGGTGGAAACTACCCCACCTGATTCATGTCAAAGAAGTAAGGACAAATCAGCCACATTTCTATCTGTAGGAAACACTTATTGAAATGCATTTTTAGGCATATTCATATCTTCAATCAGATACAAATGCTGAAACCTAAGAGAAAAGAATACATGAAATCATCTGCTTGAAAATTAGCTACAACTCAATTGACAAGTCTGAGTTTCTTTGAGAAGCATTCCAATCTCTAAATAGATAGCCGTTATGTCTTTGGTAGTCAGCAGAAACAAAAGCCACCTACATCCTCCATTTCTAGAAATAAATTTGGGTTGTTGTGATGGTGGTGATTTTTTTTTTGGGGGGGGGGGCGGTGGTGGTGGGAGGTGAAGGCAAATTCAAATTTGTTGAAAGAAGAAATATACACCAACATGAAGAAAGCACACTGACATGCACACAAAGAGGATGTGACTATTTGGAATTGTATAAGCAAACAATGTAGAAAAAAAAACATACTTGATATTAAATCATCTGTGTCCTGCCTGTCAATTTTACCATGGGCCATTGCACCAACCTGAAAACCCAGATATTAGGGAAAAAATTCCAAGTTTTGGTAACATATGTATCAGTGTTAAAATTATTTTGAGATTACCACAAAAACAAGTTCAACATCACTATCAGCAGAGTCCACATAGTTGTAACCAATTTTTCTGAACTATGTGATAAGCCTGGTATCAAAGCAAATATTAACCTCATTTCTAGTACAGAGTAGATAACACAGGAAAAATCATACAACATTAACCTCACCTATTTTGCGAGAGTTGACAGGTAGATACCGGCTTACAGGGTTCTTGATTGCACGCAAAAGTTTCTCACGCTTACCAACAGCAGTAATACTCAGTTTTTGTAGCAGCTGCACTGCAGGTAGCAAGAGGAGAAAAAGAAGAAGTTAAAAACATCAAATAGAGCTCCCAACCAAAAAACAAACACACTCACACACACAATATCAGCATGCTTTTTGATGTTGAGGTGAGAACTGTTGAACTTACACATAAGGCCACAGAAATGCTTAAATGTTCTTGGAAGACGAGTATAAGGTTTAACTTCAAAAAGGATACCTTTCTCAGTTTTCACATACACGGCTTGCACCATCCCACTCTTATTAAGTTGGCTATCCAAAATAGTTAGGAGAGCCTGAACACAGCAACGCCTTAAGATCATGTATGGTTCGCCAAAGTCAAAAATTCAAGAGCAATAATTGAAGCATAATGTCAACCCCATAATTGCGAAGTCCACTAACCTGATGAACAATGTCAGGCCTGTAATCAGCAGGATTTTTGTTATTTTTCTTTAAGAAATATGCATGGTCGTCTGAGTTCAAAAGTTGGTAACTCTGTATGCATAAAACTAGTTACAAAAAGAGAGGGAAAAAAAAGTCACAAGAAACAATGAAACACCAATCACAAAGAAATCCCAATAAAAGCCATAAAGCATAGGTTAAACCCAAAACCCAGAGAACCTAAATCAAAATTTGTATATATTCTGACAAAAATTTATTAAAGAAAGCACTGCAACCATACCAGAAAGCCTAAAACCCATAAAACAACCCCTCCACACAGACCAAAACCAAAAATTTTCATCTTTTACAACATACATATGAAAATAAAGTTCCAATATAATTAACAGACCTTTCCAACTTTTGCAACTTCCAAAGATGCCTTTTCAAGAATGAAGATGACCCTGGCTTTGTTAGTATTATTCTGGTCACTTGGGACAACTGGAATACCCTCAAGTCCATTCTCCACCTCTTTTCCTTCTTCCTCACCATCACTTGTGTTCTCTGTAATGGCTCTCTTTGCATCTTGCTCTATGTCATGCCTCTCTTCCCTATTCTTTCGCTTCTTCCCTTTCATTGCATACGCCCTCACCATTTGGAGTTCAAAGAAGATGATTATTATACTTCCTGGCACCAGTGAGAAAGGTTGATATCACTAAAAATTGACTTTCGCAACCATGGCAAATATTACCATAAATTTCCAAGTTCCCTAAACATATTTTCAGATGAAAAAGGCTGCAAACTTAGCACTCTCTCATCATGATCTCTCCCTATACTTGTCAAGCTTAACCTTCAATTCACAAGCTTGATAAATTCTATACCAAAAGCTATGCTTAGATGTATAGACTAAAATCAGAGCATGGGCATTTGTGAGTACCCTTGATCCCTTATAATAAAACTGGTTAAGATGACTATGGAACAAATTACAATAAGTTCAACTTAAAAGCTAATTTGTGTTCATACTTCAAGAGAAAGTTAAAAACTAATAGCAATATTTAGTCTAGGTGCAGTTCAAACACCTAATTGTATTGCATTTAATTATCCTTAAATATGATAACAATGTTTATACTTTATTGGTCAATGCAACCAAGTGTTTGAATTCAATTTGATAAGCTACTATATCCTTAAAACTCCCGTAAGATTTAAAAATTCTCAAATAATTTTAGCCAGACCCAAGAGAACCAAGCTGAAATTAAGAGATAACAGTAGTGGTTCATCAATGACACTCACGTTAATGTGCTAACAAGAGGCTGCAAAGTTTAGGTCTATCAAAAACACAATCATGGAAGAGTCAGTCCCATGTATCGAAAGTCGAAACTATGACTTATTATTTGTGACAAAAGCAAAGACTTTAACATTGAGTATCCATAGCTGACCCTAAAATTCAAAACGAAGGTCTTGTTATTGTTATTGTGACTGAAACAGACAATTTTGAAAGCAAAAAAAAAAAAAAAAAAAAAAAAAAAGAAAACCCCAACTTTTTATTTTTTATTTTTTTCTTTATAACACAATTCACATGTAACGTCAATTGAATGTGACAAAATACTGGATTGAGCTTTTTTTTTTCTAATGGAGAATTGTGCGGCCGTAGGATGCATAGAGACACGGACACAACAGTGCAATTTTTGAAAAATTATAACATGTTACGGCAAGAGACCATAACAGCACAAGTACTACACCCCAAATGAGGTGTTCACGTATCCTAAATTGTGCCTATGTTGTTTTAGAGAAGAAATATTACACCAGAAAAAAAGAGATGTTTGAGAGAAGAATAGCGAACCTGAAAGAATTCAAAAGCTTTGTTTTCACAGTTTCACTGATTTTGCTGTGAACGAGTGTTTGTTTTTTTCTTTTTTTTCTTTTTTTTTTTTAAATTGGGGAATGCGGTTGATCCAATTCCAATATATATAGATAGGTTAGGTTTCTTTTTTTTCTTTTCTTTTTTAAGAAGAAAAAGAAAAAGAAATGCAATATGACTGGAAATTGGGCTTGTGGTATAGATTAGAGAAAAGCCCACAAAAACTCGTAAATAAAAGAAAGTACAGCCCAACCCATAAATAAAAGTCGTAGTAACACAATCCTGGCTAGTACATCATAGCACCGTTCTATCTCTCTCTCTCTGCAGAGACGGTCCTTTTCGACAAGGTAACTTCCTCAGTGCTCTTCCTCTTTCATCGTTTTCTTCTTCACATCATATGTATGTGTTTCTGTATTTTACATACACTATCTTATAATTCTTGGAAAAAGGGGTTTCTTTTCTTTTTATGCTTTGCTTTGTTTGCTTATCTCAATTGTTTGAGATCTCATACACAAAAAATAACGCATGCCCAATTGAGTTTAATGCGGTTGCTTAATTGGGTTGTGTTTGTTTTGATGGATTTGTGTGAATAAATTTAGCGTCTTTGTCAGTAATTCATTGAAAAATTGGGACTTTTTAGTTAAAAATTTTGCTGGAAATATTTTATTTTGAAATTTTTTTATTCAAACATAGTCTTCATATCTTATATGAGTAGAGGATTGAAGTAATTGAATGGAGAGTTGCTGTAAATAATACATTAGTTGAGTTTCTGGGGATTCAAATTTGTTTGCTTTTTGTTCTTCTGCTTTTGAATTATATTTTTAATATTGTTTTTCCTTGAATTCTTTATTGTCAGCATAAAAAATATTTCAAATTTAAAAGATTACAGGAAATGATTTTTTTTTTAATAAGTAAAAATTGCAGGATGAGCTACAAAGAAAATAGAGTAATAGACTGAATGTATCATGCAGCTAACCTTGGTTACTAAGGAATGTGGTCTAGCAATAGTAGTTGTCTTCAAGATTCACAATCAGATTTTGGTTTAAACCCATAAGAAAATGATTACCCGAATCATTTGAATTTTTTGTCTTCATTCTAATTTTTGGATTTCTGGTTTATTGTGTTCTTTAAAAATATATCTGATTGATTCTCTACTGGTTTTGGAGATCTTCAATTGTTCATTGTTATTATAAATCTGCTAGGGAACTCATAATTGTAAGACTAATTACAACTATTGCCTTTGAGATTAAATTTCGTTGTCTTTTGTCATTCTCTTCAACACTCTTGCATTCTTTGAAGAATAATAGATGAAGTGCATGATTTTATAATTCTGGGAGATTTAGTCTCATGACCTGCCCTTCAACCCTGTTTTGTAGTGTATTTTTTCTAGAAATTATTGGTTTGAGGACTATGCATAATGTTGGCATTTCATGGAAAATAGCAATATGGGGTATCTTTTCTAGTTCATTTCTAGTATTGATGAATGTTTGCATCTGATCTAATGGCAAAAAGAGTCTAAAAGTAGAATATATTGACATTCATTCTTTTCTTTCAAATCTTTGGTTAAGTGATTCCCAGATTCCCCAAATTTGGAACTTTATTATTAATTACTCTTAGTAACTAAGGTGACACATATATTTATTTTCTCTTCCAGAACTTGTTTCTAATTTAGTTATTTATCTTGTGATGTATTTAAGTGGATTATATAAACATTGTGTGTTAATCCTTATAAAGATCCTAAGGTGCATATCCAATTAGCAATTGGGATTGGCAAATTGGCCAACCATGTTATTATGAAGATTGTGATAATTTTAAATTTGAATTGTGAGGTTCAAATCATCTTAGTTTGTTTTGTTGGGTGCTTTTAAAAAAAAATAATGGGGCAGTTAATGAGATAACAAATTTTAGTGGCATTGATGTAATGGACTCAGAAACTAGGATTTTGCATGTTGCATAACATTTTTAATTTTTAAAGCATCCACAGAGTATAAACTATAAATACATTATTTGCAGTCTTCATGTGATATATTTCTAAGTAGCATTTTTAATAAAATAATTTCTAAAACTGAACTGATCCACCCATTGGGACCAAAAACCCTTTACATCTTAAATTTCTTCACGTGTCTAAGAGTTATTACAGTTAACTGTCTTTTAATATGTTGACTATATGGAAGTCTTGTTACCTTCTGCAACACTCATGAAGCCACCATGCTTGTGCTTGTTCATTAAAATGTGAAGTCATAACATATTATAATGTATCCTTCAATTGCATAGTGGGGAATCTCTTCTCACTTTCACTTCTGTTGTTGAAGAGGCTACCATGGAAAGCTTCAATTTCATATATATATATATATATATATATATATATATTAATTAGTAAACTTTAATATAAAGCACTATTAGGGGCACAGCTCTAGTACACAAGATGTATAAAAGGAGAACCCAAAATTAATTCATACACTCTGTTAGCTTAAGTTTTTGTTCTTGTATTCTTTTTATTGATCATAATGTTCACCATCGTGAACATGATGTTCACCATATTTGAATAAAAATTTTATTACCTATCAACAACAAAAAAAAAAAAAAAAAAACCCAAAATGATATCTAGCATAAAAAATTCAAAAGATCAAAGAACTCCAACAAATTTGAAAACGAAAATGAAACGTTATCCATTGTCCAATCATGAAGAGATCACAAGGACAAAAGCTTCGACCTCATTACCGATGGTTCACTACCTAAAAAAATGCTGCACCTGCTTTCCTTTCTCTCCAAAGACACCACATTGCAAAACAGAATCTTTCCAAATTCACCACTACAATATCAACGAAAGTGTCATTTCCAGAAATGCTATCAATCAACCACCATTCTTGGCACGGCCCATTTAACACATTGAACACATAGGAACTACCTTCCAAATTTCACCACTACAATATCTACCAAAGCATCCTTTCCAGCAATGCAATAATGCAACTACTGTTCTTGGCATGACCCATTTAACACCAAACAAGAAAACACATTAGTCTACATTTCCCTAGCAGTGTCACAGTGAAGAAATTGGATGATCCACTGTCCCAATTTAATTTACAAAATAGCACCAATTTGCAATGATTGTTCCACACATTCTCTCCTAATCTGTTGTAAGGATCTTCCCTAATATTGCTATACAAATGAAAATTCCCACTCTTGGTGAAGCTTTGACTCTCCATTTACTTCTCCAAGGAAAGAGTTGCCACCCTCTGTACTTCATTCCTTATAATAGCTCTTAAATCCTCAACCACTTTCTCAATTTTGTGCCATTCTTAGAAATCTTGGATTCCAATTAAAATTTCCATTAGACCTCCATTGAAAGCTTTAATAGTGACAAAAATTGCTTTAAGGATTTTGTTTGAATGGTAGTAATCAATTTCATGTCTTTGCGTTGTGCAGATTTTAAATTAGTCTTTTCCTAACTGTTTTTCCCCCTATCTTTTTTCTTTCTTTTAGTCTGTCTATCTTATTTATTTATTTATTTTAAACCCCATGCCTTCCCAGGGTGTTTAATTTTGATTAATTCAATCGTTTTGTAATATTTTTTTCTCCTTTCATGAATATTATTATCACGAGGGGAAAAGTGTATCCTAATGTAACATAATACTACTGCAGACAGGATCCAAGAAGAGGATAAGAAAAGATGCTGAGAAGAGCCCTTCAGAAAAGTTCAAGGAAGAAAATGTGTACTGGGGAAAAGAAAAAGGATTCCATTTCTGTGGATGAGAGAACCATCCCCATGGATTTGGTCTCACAGACACCTACTGTTTGTGGGAAACGAACGAGAAGAAGTTTCAACACCATTGACAAGACTATTGGGCAAAGAAGGAAGCTAAGTGAGGAACATTTAGACAAGCTGGACCGAAGAGTTGAATCCAGGGATCTAATTACCCAGTTGCCTGAATACATCATCCATCACATCCTTTCTTTCCTTGATGATACAAAAGATGCAGCTCGAACGAGTATCTTGTCCAGAAAGTGGAGGCAGATATGGACTTCATTCTCTGTTTTGATATTTGACCAACACAAGATTCAACAACAAGAGGGACATCAGGATATAAGGAACATGAAGAAGGTATTTACTGACTTCGTTGACAATTCTCTGAAGAGCCACCTTGAGCAAAAATTAAGTATACAGAAATTGGTGCTACATATTACCAGATATGATTTAGAACTGGCCCCTCATATGGAGCAGTGGATCAACATTGCCATTGAAAACAACATGAAAGAGCTAGATCTCCATGTTGTCAAGAAAAGTAAACGTTACAAGTTGCCCCCAACTATTTTTGCTTCAAAAACAATAACTGGATTAAGGTTACATGGGTGTATGTTAAAATCTCACTGCGATATAAAGCTTCCAAAACTGCAAAAACTGTATCTCCGCAAGGTCTTTGTTGATCAACAGATTATTGATAATCTGATCTCCAGCTGCCCTTTAATTGAGGATTTGAGATTCATAAACTGCACAGGGTTGAAGGTTCTGCGGGTTTCAGGTCTTCTTAAACTTGACAGGGTTGAATTACACCATTGCCATGGACTGGAAGAGATTGAAGTCAAAGCTCCAAATCTTCAAACTTTTTGGTATTGTGGGAAGGAATCCATGCACTGCAAAATTGATTTGGTTGCTTGTGTCTCTTTAAAAAGATTAACATTGGAGGATGGCAACATGACAGATGATATGTTTCAAGATCGGTTAGCTAGTTTTCCTTTCCTTGAGAAACTGGACCTTAACAAATGCAATAAATTGAAGAATATAACAATTTCGAGTGTATGGCTTAGAAGACTTGTCTTGAGAGGATGCAAAAATCTAGTAGAGGCTGACATAGATGCTCCAAATCTCTTTTCATTCGAGTTTAAGGGTGATAAAATGCCTTTCTCATTTTCAAATCCTTTATCATTAAAGGAGGCCAAGTTTTCTTTTGAACCAGTACATATACGTAGCTATAACCACCTTGGAGGTGAGGATGCTCTCTGGTTTGCTAGATTGAGAAAACTTCTTGAGAAGTTAAAATACTCCAATGGCTTAAAATTGGTCGTCCGCTCCAGAAAGGTATTTGCCTTTTTAACTTTCTGGAAAATTATGAACCCCTATCAACTTACATCTGACAAAATTTATTTTCCTTCTTGTCCTCAGAATGTCATTATACACGAAAATTTGGAAGAAATTTTGCTTCCTCCACAATCTGATCTGAAGCTTGAAATAATCAAACCATCAATGGGCCTTGAAGATTTATTGGATAATTTGTTGAGGACATGGCACCCAGAGATTCTATCAGTAGTATCATCTCCCAGCAGTGAATTCCCCAAGGTATGATTGGATCTCGCAGAGCTGTAACATATAATATTGTCATACTGTCAAAAATGATTTTCGTGAAGACTTCTCTTTGTACGCAAATATGCATGGCTAATGGGTTGTGCATCTGTATGGTGTTTTGTGTGTGTGTGTGTGTGTTTTCTCTACACATCATGTTATGAACTTTGTCATAACTTTGATGGGTGCTATGGAAGAATAAACTTTGAATTTGTGCTTCCTGGGAACTATAGTAACTGAATTCCTCTTTCTTTCTTTTTTTTCTCTGATGTATAGTTGGTACATGAAAAGATGATGCACAGAGGGGAAAATCCAAACTGCTGTACGTACAACACTCGAAATAAATGTTGGCGACACTTTCTGAAGGGTGTTAAGATTGAAAACGTTGAAGCAGCTGCTGGTAAAAGGACATTTGGCTGGATTCCTTGGTTGAAGTCATCTCCGACTGTTCTGCACCAGACAATCAGTTATAGACTATCTTGGGAATCTGTTGAACGTATGTTAAGCAAGTGGAGGATGATGAGGTTGTACGCTTAATCCTATATCAGCGTCTACAGTTATCTAAAACTGTAGCTCTACTATTTAAACTTTCTCCTGTTTTTTTTTTTTTTTTTTTTTTTTTTGGGGTCAAAGGATTAAAATATAATCGGAACACATTATTGAGACTTTTAAATATGAGTAGTCACTGATTTGGTTAATTCATGAACTAGTACGCTCCGAATCAGTAAAATGATTGGTTTTGGTTAGCAGGTGTATGTTCTTCACTATTTTCATAATTAGCATTAGGCATACAATATCTTTCAAAATATTTTTGCTTTCTAATAATTGTTGATATAATTTGTTGCAATTAGAGTAACATCACTTTCACTTAAGTCTTTCACAATATATATATATATATATATATATATATATTTTATTTTTTTTATGTGCTGCCAGCCAGATCTTTAGAAGGCCTCCTCTGAGTAATTAATTGGACTTCTATTTGCCTTTTTCTTAGTCTCATGTAAATCAAATACATAAGTAAGATTAGTTCTTTAAGTTACATGTTGCAACCATATGCAGATTTATCCTCTCGTTTTTTTCCCTCATAATGGCAATGAGTTTAAAGTTTTAAACCCATCTTTTATAATAATAAAATATCAAAATAATTTCACTTCTCATTGAAACTAAAATTAAAATTCATGATATATTCACCTCAAAAAAAAAAAAAATCATGATATAAATACTTCAACTAAAATTCATGATTTATTCTAAAGTTCTTAAAATTCCTCTTATTTATTTTGAAACAAGCAGATTTGATTTTGTTAAATTTTGATTGTGACAAAATCTAATTCATTTTTTTATAATCTTATGATTAATCACAACTCGATGGTGAAATTATGTGGTCCTAATCCAATTTTTCATATATATATATATATATATATACTTGAAAAAAAATTGAATAGATTTAAAATTTTTTTCATATGTGAGTCCAATGTTTTATAATTTGATTTTTACATTCTTGAAAATAGAAAGTTGGCATAGTTTGTGCAAATGGAAAAAAAAAAAAAAAAAAAAAAAATTGAGAGTAAAGGATATTTTTGGCCTTTAAAATTTGGGATTTTTTTTTCCATTATAGCAATTTATATTTAATATTATTTTTATATTGATTATGTTGTCCATTCCTTTTTGTAAGTTCACCGTTAGGTGCGCCTTTCATGTTTAACTATTTCATGATAGTTCTAAACTATTGTGAAATGCAGTATTTTTATTGTTGTAAGGAGAAAATCATATTATGGATAATCATATTACTAATGGAAATAGACAACATTAACAATATAAAAGCGAAATCAAACATAAAGACAAGTTAAAATTTTTGGTAAATTATGATTTTGGTATCACATTAAAGTTAAAGTTAAAGTTAAAGTTAAAGTTAAAAGTCAAACATGAAGGGTTATAATAATCTTTTGGTATTGTGTCAAACTAATTTTTGCAGTTAAGTGATAAATGAAAAATACTAAAGTAGCTAATGATCAGAATAAAATATTATTTTCATGCCTTAACATAGAGGTTTGGACTTAGAAGACATCAAGGTAAACCCGGACTCAAGTACATTTTCCTTTGCAATTCCCATCGACAAAAAACTTAATTCTCTTTAGCAAAAACAATACTATATTTTTTATTTTTTATTTTTTTTTCTTGAGTGTATTCCAGATTAAGCTGCAACACCCAGAGGAGTTCGTAATCAATGTGAGTGGCCACGATTGTCCTGTAGTGCATCGTGGCGGATTTGGATCCTCTCCATGGTGGCAGTTAGTTATCTGATCACAGTTTGGAATGGAAGTCTCAAAGTCTTTGATGAGATGGATGTATGAATTCAAGAGCAACAGAGGACCTTTGGGCCAATTGGAATCGAAGAAGGAACCCAACTTCTTTTCAATGGATGGAGGCCTAATTGTTGGTACATTGACGTAATTGGGTTTCATTTATCAATGTCCAAACAACAAGCCTTTTCCAAATGGGATAAAAATGTCTTAAAAGGCTCACAAGCATTGCTTCAAAATCTTCCGCCTCCAAAGATGGTGAAATCAGAGCAATTGGTACTTCATCCTCTCATACAAAGGTGGAGGCAGGGGTCAAAGGAGTACAATTGCCCCTAACCCTGCCAAAATCTCCCTATATATATGTATGTATTCTTTTCTTTTCCTGTATTATTCTTTTTTTGTTGATATATCTCTTTATATGTCAAATTTCATTGAAAAAAAAGAGACGAAAAATCTTTTTTACTACGCCAATATTATCAAAGGTTTAAAAGTTATAATTGTAAAAATAAAGATAGAAAAAAGAGGGGGTGGAGGGGGGGGGGGGGGTAAAAAAATTATTACATTTCAAAGTGGTAAGAATAAAATTCTTTATGTGATAATTTATTATTTTTCATATAAACTAGTGTATTGTAATAAAAATTGAAAATAATATTATATTCATAGTTTGATATTATTTTTAAGTTAAACTCTTGGATTTTAGATGCACAAATGTGTTATTATATGGCTTTAAATTGTCATTTATGGGTTTAACAAAAGCCAACATAACATTTATTTAATTACTAAAAATTATTTTCAACTTCAAAAAAAAATTACTAAAAATTATTACTAGTTCAACTAGTAGTCTATTATCGTTGAATAAGAGATTTGGGATTTAAACCCTGTTTATACAAATAACTGATTAACATTTTAGCCTAATGATAAGAGCAATCATCATTGAACGGACACCACAAATTAAAATATTATCGTATCAATAAAAAAAATAATTACAAGAGAATTATAAGCATAATTGACTTATTCATATAAAAAATCAAACAAATAAACACAATATAATTGATATACTATCATTTTATGGGTTCTTTTACATTTTAAGTTGTATGTGCATTGTGTATACACAAAGCTTATGTAGGCAGCAAGAGCCTTATAATTTAACTAGCTAGCATCTCCTAATATTTCTAAGACATCCAGGTAGGGGTGTCCATAGGTCGGTCTAGGTCGGGTTTGTGCCTAATCCACAATTGACTTGCTCACATCGGGTGGAAGGTTGAATGACCCACTGCCAACTATAGACAACCTTGGGTCAAGTCAGATCGGTCCTCGGTGGACAACGATTGAGTCAGTCGAAGTTGGATCTGAGTTACAATCACCAAATATTCGCCATATCTTCGCCGAATTTGTGTTACAACCACCGAATATTCATCGGATTGAAGCAAAAACAACCACATCAAGCCTAGATTTGAGCAAAAAAATTTATCTCATCTCGGGATCTAAGAGAAAAAAAAAAAACTAGATCTAACCAATAAATACCAAATCTTCATTGGATTCGAGAGAAAACAACCACAATATAGTTGGATCTAAACAGATCTAGGTAACTCCAGCCATCTTTCAGGGGATTCGTCACTTGGAATGGGTTCATCTAGTTTTGGAGAAGAAAACCCACCATCCAACTTGCCTAAGTCGACTTTTGGTGGCAAAGACTTGTTGCTGACCATCACCGGCATTGGATCGGCTGGTTTTCAGGTTAGCCTAGGCGATTTGGACAGGTGAGTCGGTTTCCGGGTTTTAGTGGACACCCTTACATCTAGAATTCAAATCCCCCTTCCCTTAATTGTAACTATCAAATTATAAAATTTAACAAAAAAAAAAGGTATGTATGCATATGGGTGTGTGGAGTTACATATATGTGTGAATATATATATATATATATATATATATATATAATGAAACTCATAAGTCGTGTTAGATAAAGGGGTACCATTCTGGGAGATATGGATTAATAATTTGACCATATTTCCTAATAAACTTGTAGAGCCAATGGCCACAAAATAGACTAAATTCATTCACAAAAAATAATGTCTTCACAACAAAATTATGCATGTTGCTTTATTTGGCATTATTGGAAGAGGGAAATTCGAATCATATATCTTATTGATACCATATTTTGCTCAACTTCGATTCAAACGTCAAAACAAATGCCAAAATTTTTAAAAAAGTAAAAATCGCAAGTTTCAAAGCCAAAAAAGGGTAACAAATAAATGCACCATTATTAATGGTGGATCAAAGGGTTGCAACTTTCAAAACCCCTCTGATAGCAATTAAGACCAAAAACCCTAACTAGGTATGGTAAAAAAGTTGACTTTTTGATCGTAGGTCATATTTTTTCCTTTGAGATGATATCATGGGCCAAAATCGGAGTTAAAACGGATGAGATATCAATAAAACCCCAAAACGCTAATTAAAATGATATCATTTTTTTTTCAAGTCAAGCAGTCTGATTTTGGACCAACATCACATAAAGTATGAGGTCTTGACCACCTCTCACAAAAAAAAGCTTGATGATATCTGTCATGATTGGAAGGAATAAATTTTTTTAAGGAAAAACATTATAGAATTTCTTACATTGCATCACCTCCCTTTCAGACGTGATATCTTGACAACCGTAGCTCTAAATCTCACAAAGTTAGAACGTATGGAAACTAGACATCCATGTCTTTTCAGGGATATAAATTTTGAGGAAAACAGAGCTCAGAAATGGCTCAAAACAGCCATGTGAAAATCGGACCAAAAACTGGGAAAAAGACAAAATAGCCAAACTTGGTGTACAAGTGGGAGGCTATGTGATGGTATTCTAGAACATCATCACATAGCCTCCAATTTTTTTGGCCTCCCTATAAATACCGGCCCATTTTTTGTAAAAATTATAGAGTTTTTAGAGGTGAAAAATAGAAAAATTATAGAGAAAAATACTAGAAAAATCATAAAAAACCCTAGAAAATTCTAAAAATATTTCTCTCTCCTCTCTTTAGGAAATCCATCACAAAAGTTCATCCCCTCTCATCTTTATTGTAATCTTTGTGGATAACATGTAGGGATGGGGTAGTTTCTTAATAACTGCAGCCATCCCAGCCTCTCTATTTCTTCCAATGTAAACACCATTCATCTTATATATGCAATTCCATTTATTTGCTTGTTGTCTCTTTACTTTATTGCTTTAAATTCCTAGAATTTTATTTTTGTGTTTGTGCATATCTATCTCTCTTTTCTTTTGTGCTTATATTATTTGTTGTCAATTGTGATACTGTTGTTAAGTTCCTAGATGGGTATTGAACCATAACCTAGACCTAATATGAGAAGTACCTTTAGGGGGAACAAATCTCATTTCTTCTAGGCATCTAGGAACCTTTTATATTCTTGTTCATATATTTATCTTGTTATATTGTTACCCATTTATTTAATGTTCTTCCCCTTCCCCCTTTACTTTATTATCCCATTTATTTAATGTTCTCCCCACTTCCCCTTTACTTTATTGTCATTCCATTTATTTTAATGTTCTTCCCCTTCTCTCTTTACATTATTGTCATCCTATTTAATTTTTTTCTTATCTCTACTCCCTTTTTATTAATTGCACCTTTTAATTCCTATTGTTCTACATACATACATACATACATACATACATATATATATATATATTACTATCTCATCACCAAATATAAAAAATATTTTCTATTTATTCCTTCTAAATAGGCTATAAACCTTAAATAAAACACAATATGGGTCTGTTGTCTTATGGATGGTTGATGGCTTAGAACTCCCATCTCTTTTTGACAAAGAACCCATAAGATTTGAAAGAGATTAAAGCTTATTTAAGAAGAATCCCTAAAAAAAAACATTTTTAATCAATGTTTACTTTTATTGTGATTTAAATTCAAGCTCTTTACTTTTATTATCATTTAAATTCAAGCAACTTTACTTTTATTGTCATTTAAATTCAAGCAACTTTACTTTTATTGTCATTTAATTTCTAGCAAATTTATTTATTTGCCTTTATTTTATTGCATTTATTTTCTTATCTTTAAATTCATATCACTTATTTACTATTGTTGCTTTTCTCTTTTTCTCATTAATAATGTCGCTATAAATTGATAAGTTTGGGTAAAACAAATCTCTTTAGTATGATTTTCCAAAAGAAAATGATTATTCAAAAAGCTTTGTCCCCTTTTCAAAAGTTGTTTTCACCTCTTTCTTAAAAATTCCCTTTTTAAAGCCTTCTCTTTTCCTTTAAATTTTCTTTTTATTAAAAAAAAAATACATATTTTTTCCTTCCCCTTTCTTTTTTAAAATCCAAAAATGAGAAGCATTTTTCTTTAAAAAAATAAAAATTTCTTCTTCTTCTTCAAAAAAAAGTTTTCTTTTACCACATTGGAATTTCTTTTTTAAAAAATATGATAAAAAGAAATCTATTGAATGAGCAAAGCTTCTATAAGGAGCATTTATTTTCTTAAAAATCAAGGGATTTTTGGAACCCAATCTTTCTCTTTTGAAGATAAAACCCATGAATATTTTCTTTAACTAAAAAATTTTCTTTTGTCCAAAACCAATTTTCCTACAAAAATGCTTTACAAATTCTCCTTCCATCACAAAAATCATGGGATTTTTGGTTCAAACCCATGAGTCTTTTGAACCCCAATTTTCTTTTGTTTTCTTAAAAAGTGTTTTCTACAAAATAATTTCAAAATGGGGAAACTTAGAACACCTTAATATTTTTGGGTTCCTCTAAAAAATGGCTTCCTTCTTCTTCTTTTTCAAAAAAAAAAAAAAAAAAAAACTCTTTTCAAAAACTTCTTTTTTTAAAAAAAAAAAAAAAGAGAAAAGAAAATTTGTTTCCCATTGCAAACTTTACTTGTCCAAAAGAATTCTTTTCTTTAAAAAACATGACAAAAGTAGTTTTCTAAAACTTTTCCTTTTTAAAATGACAATCTTTTCCTTCATAAAAAAGAAAATGTTTTTTTTTTTCCCCCAAAACTTCCCTTTTCCAAGAATAATAGAATTAATGTTTTCAAAGAAAAATTCTTTCCAAAATAACTAATGCATTATTGTTTAAAATTTTTTCTTAGGATTACATCTTTAAGCATTTGTGCATATGGTTCAATTCCATTGAACTCAGAGACACCAATCAAGCTTACATAGTCCCTCTCTTTTCTTTGGCACTAACATATTTTCATTGTCATCTTTTTTGCATGGTAAAAATGAGAAAAATTGTGGATGACACCAAGGTGCTATCCTTCCAACCTTCTCTTTTTATTATTATATTGTAATCTATTTGTATATGGTATTCACTACAAAAAAAAGGTCCTGTGGCCACGTTTTTAAAACGCGACCACAGGTCATAAAAACGTGGCTATAGGACGTTTTGGCCTATAGCCGCGTTTTTTTAGGCCGCGTTTTCAAATGTGGCCTAAATCCCGTGACTAAAGGCCTAGGAGGGTTTATGGCCGCACTTTTCAAACGCGGCCTAAAACCAGGACCTATGGCTGCGTTTAAAACGTGGCCTAAGACTAGGACCTATTGTCGCGTTTAAAACGTGGCCTAAGACCAGGACCAATGGCCGCGTTTAAAAAAACGTGGCTATAGGTCCTTAATCTACAACCACATTTAAAAAACGCGGCTATATACCTTTAAATTTAAAAAAAAAAAAAAAAAAGCTTTGATTACCAAAAATTAATTTTCGGTAATCAAAAGTTTTTTTTTTAAATTAAAATTTTAATTTTTAAAATTAATACTTTCAAACTTTAAAATTTCAATTATAATTAAATTAAGAAATTGAAAAAAAAAAATACAATCTCAGCAAATTCAAATTCAAACAAAAACCCAGAAATTTCAAAATTAATTAAACACAACATGCTCACAATACAAACACAACATGTTCTAAAATACAAGAAAACAGTACAAGAACACAAACAGAACATCTCCTTCAACGAAATCAACCCAAACTGAACACACAAACTATTCAAGGAAAACTTGCACAAGCTCAAAAATACAAAAATCCCCATAACAAAAACACAACAAAAAAGAGTCCATATGCTCAAACCAAAAATTAATCAAAACACAATCAAACAAAAGCAAAAAAATTTCTGCCATGGGTTATTGAAAAATAAAGCAAAGAGAGATAATTTTTTGAGGCACTTTAGCTTCATTGATTCAAAATCTTCAAATCTAAAGCAAAGAGAGACTCAATCTTCAGATCTACTGCAAAGAAAGACAGAAAGTTAAAAGGAAAAAAAATGAACAAAACTTAAACAACAATGAACAAAACCCCATATTTTCACAAACCCATTCATACAGCATCAGCAAGAAAGAGAGAGATCGAGAGAGTTTTGAGATTAATACGAGTTGTGAGAGAGCTTTTTTGAAACAGAGAGACTATGATAGAGTTAAAGAGAGAGACTGTGAGCGAGCTTCTTCTTTTTTTCCTACAAGTGCGTGTAATTAAGTCTGAGATTTCATATTTTGAAATCTCATATTTATTTTTTATTTTTTATTTAAATATAAGTCTATAGCCACGTTTAAAACGTGGCTATAGACTTAACTTATGGTAGCGTTTTAAACGTGGCTATAGGTCCTCCTTAAAAAAAAAAAAAAAATTTGTGTTTACACTGAACCCATTTGGTGGGTTTTTTTTTTTTTTTAATTTTTTTTTATGTAAGTCTATAGCCACGTTTAAAACGTAGCTATACACTTAACCTATAGCCGCGTTTTAGTATTCACATGCTAATTATATAGTAAATAATTACTCAAATGCTATTGTATGTATTATTTCTAGCTATGTGGTAAATGTCCCTCACATGCTATTTATGTATTTATCTCACATGCTTTGATTGTAAATATTCATTGATGTGAATATTCACATGATATATTATAAGTAAATAAGTACCCACATGTGTGTGTCTATATATATATATATATATATATATATAGTTTATGTAAAACCTTTTTTCAAAAATCAAAATGCCAAGTATTTTATTTCTTCACTAAAAGGATAACGCTTGAATTAAATTAAGATGGGGTACTATCCTTTGGATAGGCGGTGTAGGGTGCCTAACACATTCTCCACACGTAACTGAACTTCCGAGTCCAAGATCTTTAGTTCGAGACTTTTAATTTACCTTAATTAATAAACCCTTAAAATTGGTTTAGCTAATTAGGAAACTTGAAATGAGTTAGACAAATAAGTGACCAATCACACATAATACAAAAATAAAAATATGAAAAATGAACTTACACACACACTTCACCCTAAAAATACATACACACTAAGAGTCATGTTGCTAAGGGTTCAATGTGTGATAAACCAAAAGAAATAGAGCAAAAGTCCTAACCCAACTTTCTTTCTCTTTTTTGGGGTGTCCACATATCTCTTCGTTAAAAATATTAGAAGTGTTAACTAGTTGAATTACAAAACTCTTAACGGCGCGCGCGCGCGCACACACACACACACACACACATATATATATACACTTATATAAAGCCAATGGATTAGTCACTGTAAATCATTTTGCAGACATATTCCATGGTTAATGGTACCAACTTATCAACGGTAAGTCGGTAATGTGTTTTAAATAATTAAGAAAAAAATTATCTTTTGCATATAATAATAATAATAATTCATTCATCACAAAAATTATGCATCATTGTATCTAATATGCCCATCAAAAGCTATGAAAATACATTATAATACATCACTTGAATTTAACTGAAAAATAGTGAGAAACATGAAATAATTAAGTATATAAGAAGTCTTTAAATACAAATGTATTATTATATAATTTTTCATATTTGCATAGATGGAGCTCCTTACCACAAAGTTTTTGTTTAGTATAACTACCTAACCAAGGCAGCAATATCTGATTGAAGCTCCATAGAGTATATTTCATTGGCCTCAATTGCCATTGTCTGGCTACTTCCATTAGCCATCTCCAGCGCCAAACATTCCTTTAGTTCTACCAATACTTGACTCATATCTGGCCTTTGGATTGCAGCTGATGGTATGCATGACATGGCTATCTCCACAGCTTTCCAGGCAGAATTGGTATAGAATTGTCCATGTAATCTTGAATCAACTATGCTTCCAATATCCCCACTTTCAATCATAGGATAAACCCAATCAAGTATGTGAGTGCTTTCTTCACGTTTTCTCATTATTGCAGGACGACCGGTGATTAGCTCAAATAGAACAATACCAAAACTATAAACATCACTTTTTTTATTTAATTTTCCAGATGCTCGAGACCTGTATGTAAAACACAAGTGATTTTTGTTGTGGTTAAAGACAGAACAATCAAATACAGCAAATGGTTCCTATGCAAAGATTCAAAGATGTTGATAAGCTGCGAAATCAAATAACTAGTTGAATAAAAATAGTGGTTAAAGGAGTACTTGGAGAATCTTAATGATGCTAAGGAGACTTGGTGGTGGAACGAGGAAGTTCAAATAATATATATATATAGAGAGAGAGAGAGAGAGAGAGAGAGAGGCCTACGTAGATGTAAAGACACTGTACTTATTTAAATTATGAAGAGGCAAAGAAGGGAGGAAAAAAGTAGCCCAAGATGCCATATTTAAGGCTTACAATGAATTATATAGTAGTTGGTAACAAAGGATCGTTGAAAGAGTATCTTTGAACTCGCAAAGACAAGTAGAAAGGAAAACAAGAGACTTAAATTGTTCCAAGTGTATTTAAGATAAAGATCAACGAGTGTAAATAAATGAAGAGGAGATCATAAAGTTATTTCGAAACATTTTATTATTGGGAGCCATTAAACAAATTGAATTGAGTAAATCAATTGAGGATAAAACTGTAGGTTTGTTTAAGAATTAGGTGGTCAGGGTAAATGGTGCATTGAGGATCGGGTGGAAATAGGAAAGACAGGTGATATAGTTTTAGTAGATGAAATTAGATGTGTAATCATTGCTAAGTTATAAATTTGGAGGGGTGATTTAGAGTCTAAAAGCTCTAGATTAAGAAGGAATAAACACAATACATGGAGTGTAAGTTTTGCAAAAGTAGAAGCAATCATGAAGATGTTGTAAAATTTTATAATCAAAAGATACCAAAGAATGAATACTTTCAATATATTTGATCAATAATTCATAAGGATTGAGAGTTTGAAGAATCTATGAATCATAAGATAAGAGTAAGGTAGATAAAGTGAAAAAGTATATAAGAAGTATTGTGTGTTTGTAGAATACCTATTAAGTTAACTAAAAAATTAGAATTGTTATTGAACCAACTATTCTATGGTATTGAATGTTTGGTCCTTAAAAAGTAACATGTTCATAAAATGAGTATAGTTGAAATGAGAATGTTAAGGTAAATAAGTGAAAATCAAAAGAAGAAATATAATACAAAATAAAGAAATATTTTCAAAGATAGGGGTGACTCTTATTGATTAAAAGATAAGAGCGAGAGTTGTTTGAATTGGTTTGTTCATGTGTATGGGAGAGCAATTAATGAGGGGAAAATGGGCATTCGCCCCTAATTTAGGAACTATGCATCAAAATGCCCTTATTTTAAAACTATTTAACAAAATATCCCTGTTTTTTAAACTAAATTTTAACAAAATCAAATTATAGGTAGAACTCGACATTAGCAATGTAGAGTTCCGTGCGTATTTTATCACTTAAATTTTTTTGAAAATTTAAGTGAAACTCGACATTGCTAATGTCCAGTTCCACTCAAAAATATACATAGAACTCGATTTTGAGGAAATTGAGTTTTACACAGAACTCAATTTTGTTAAAATCGAGTTTAAAAAACTGGGACATTTTGCTAAAATAATTTCAAAACAGGGGCATTTTGTTGCATAGTTTGTAAATTATGGGCAAATGTCCATTTTCCCCCAATGACCAATAATTAATGATTTGATTCAAGAGAGAATTAATAAAAGGAACTAGAAGAAGACTTTAAATAACATTGGTAGAGATATTTAAAAAATGACAGTTTGGATGCAAACTAGTTTGGAGGAATTCCTCCAAATTGGGTAGGTGGTACCATAAGAAGGAGACAAGTGTTCTAGTCAAGACTAGATTAAGTGAACTAACAACTCCTAAAATGTTAACAATGTTAAACTTCCCCCAAACCCTTATTATTTTATTATTTTTGTGTCTTGGTAACTAAAATAAAGAAAAGTGGGTGCTTTTAAAAAATGAGAGAAATAATAAAATAAATAATTAATTAATATCATATCATATTATTTTAATGAAATAAAATAAAGCATAGAATTGGAAATCTAACGTGGATGTTTTAAAAAGTGATTAATTAAAATGCGAAAAATGGGATCTTATCCTGAGCCTTACTTAATAGCTGAGGGATTTCATAGACCTTTAGAAAATTCCAATTGGTGAAGAAAACAAAAACAAGGTGCAGGTCATGGTCAAAGGCTCAAAATTCTAATATGGAGACCTTATTGTAAAATCACACAATATCATGAACTTTGCATCCTAAATTAAGAATTAAAAATTTAACATATCTTTTAAGTAGAGTTTGTAGTGTGCCTTTATGTTAGACCTCATTTCTTTCTCCCTTGTGTGTGTGTTTGTTTCTTAAAAAAAAAAAAAATTACATTCTTTTCAAACATACCATTTGAAAAGTTTTGACTCTTCCCTTAAATTTGGCTGCAAGTCCTATAAGACAAAGGGTAAAGTGCTTATTACTAATAGCCAAGAGTTAGGTTCTCCACAAATTTTTTTTTTTAAAGAAAAAAAAAAGAGGGAAGTACTTTTCGCCCAAAAATAAAGAATGGCATTACTCAATTTTGAAGTTTAAGGAGAGACTAAAACTGCACCATAATTAAGTGGGGAAAGTATAGTTAACCCTATTTTTTTTGCCAATTTGTGCATCAAGGATAAAAGATATAAGTAGTGGAACATTTCAACATAATAAGGTTTATTGTGTTGCTAAATCTATTAGAAATTACATACACATCACCTGAAGCTAAATATATTTTAATTTTTCGAATGCATAAAAAATGGGCTTGTAGGTGTGGTCTTTGCTCCTGTGCCACTAAAACCCCCACATTGCATTATGGCATGAAACCACCTAAATACTAATGGGTCTTGCCTAAATATATTCTAACTATGGATAAAAAGTATATAAAATGCATAAAGTCATCACACTTACTCAGGATCGAGATACCCTAGTGTACCAGCAAGACCAGTGGACACATGAGAGTCATTTTCAGTTGCAAAAGCCCTAGACAACCCAAAATCAGCTATCTTTGCTTGCATGTTTTCATTTAATAAGATGTTGGGGGTCTTCAAATCTCTATGGATTATAGGTGGCTTGCAACCATTATGTAGATACTCCAACCCTGCAACTTCACCAATAAGCAATTAGTATGCAAACAAAGAAATAGATGCTATGGAGAAATAATGATGTGATTGATCTATTTCTAACCGTGTGCAGCATCCACTGCAATTTGAAGTCTCTGATTCCAATTCAAGAAATTTGTATTGGTCACTGCAGCCAAAATGTATTAACTTGTCTTCAATTGCAGTTATTATGGAAGATAATATGGTTTTGCAATCACACTAGAATAGAAATAATAATTCTGAAATGATCAAATATTTAGTCGAGAGTTAGTTTTCCAAGTGTATTCCCTGCAACCTTTCACTTTTAGTAATGTTAAGAATATAACATTTTCTTATAATTTTATTTTTCCACAATTATTAATATGGCTTGTTGTGGTTGAAGTAATATTACTTTTACCTAGGACAACTACTGCCATCACTTTTAATATGCATCCATATTAGTAGTTTTTTATTGCATCAACTTGTATTCAGACTTACTGTTGCTTTTATTTCATTCCCTGTTCTTCATCCCACCTCCCCCCCTCCACCCTTTTTGTAACTAGTCTTATGTCTCAAATTAGTGTATCATGGAAAGATCTTCTAGTCCCTCGATGAATTTTCAACCTTTTCAAACTCCTTTCCCACAAAAAAAGGGGGAAAAATGCAGTATGGAGTGTGGACACTAGTTACAGGAATTGGTTAGATATGCTTTCTTGGTGGACATTACCAATTACAAATTGTAGTTATGAAACAACCTTGCCCTAGACTAATCTGCTTTTAGTTTAATAAGTTCACAAATGTTGAGTCATAAATGAATCACCTTGAATACAATAGTATTATTTATACCTGATAAATGTTGTTGTAGGTTGCCATTAGCCATGTACTCATAAATGAGCGCTTTGTTTTCACCCTCATCACAATACCCAACGAGAGAGACTAAATTTATATGATGAACTATCATTAAAAGTTGTGCCTGCATTTAAAAAGTTGTCATAAAAAAAACAGTTGTGTTTTTCTTTCCCCATAAAAAATTTTTAAAATTATTTCATAAATCAATACCCTTAGAAAATTTGTTAATTTTTCCATGTAGTTTCATGTTTCATGCTATCATATTTCCAATACAATTTAGAAATTTTCATTATTTTCAAATAATGAAAGAGAATACAGCACTCTTAATCATGATCTAACCTCTGCTTGAAATTCCTTATAACCTTGCTTTGATGATGGAGAAAGCAACTTAACAGCAACTTGAGTTTCATCATTCAAGATGCCCAGATATACTTTTCCAAAACCTCCTTCTCCAATAATGGTGTTAAAGTTATTAGTTATTCTCACAACCTCAGAGTAGTTATATTGCGGACTCTTCAATTTGAAGTTGGATTTTGTAGTCATATCTACAGTAAACGAAATGATCACATGTAATACACAGAAAAAAGTGAGAGTAATTTGTGTTCCCTTAATCTTGAATTACTTAAACTTATATAAATAAATATCAAAAACCCACAAATTTCTACTCACTGCCACCCACAAATATCATAGTCTAACCATCACAAGCAACATTGTTGCCATAGATTTCTACTACAAATTTAAATGGAGAATTATTGCTAGAACAACTACTGAGTGACCAAAATGACCTAAACCAAACCTCCTTGAAAAAATTTAAGCATATTTTCCCTATACTTAACAAAGCTTCCACTACTAGAAAATATGTTTACACCCCCCCCCCCCCCCCCCCCCCCAAAAAAAATCATTGCAATAACATTAGAGTAATTTCAATAATTGATACAAGATATTGCAATAAAATCTGAGACAATAAATTTGTGCAACAAAAAATTCCATTACAATAAACTCTAAATATTTTAGTGACAACTTAAATACAATAATATATATGTTATGCAATAGATAATTATTTCATATTTGTTGCAGTAATAAATAGTAAAATCATTTATATTAAGTTATTGCAATGGTAACTTCATTGTAATAAACAATCATTTTGACTTTTTTGTTGCAATAAAATACAAAAATAATTGATATCAAGTTATTACAAGGATTTCTTCATTTTAAATTATTGCAACATATTTTCCTAATGTAGTATGGTATTAAAGCTTCCATTGAAATTGAAATTGAAAATTATAATTTATTATTACAACTACTTTTTTATATACAATAATTTATCATTTTTAAGTTACTATTGCAACTTTTAACTTCTATGAACTGTATATTGTAAATTTGTAATAACAATTATAAAAAAGGAAGACTTACCTTGTCTTTTCCTTTTATAGATAGTTAGGGCACAAAAAAAGAACAGGAGAACTAAAACTACTGCGGATGTTGCAACAATTGTCACAACAAAAAGCTCCTTTTTTTGTTTCTTCTCCTTTTTCGTACATGGAACCGAGAGACAATGATCCGACATTTTCTCAAGACTTGCATATTTGAAACATGCCATGACAATTCAGTTTTTAAAAGATAGATGAGATTAACATTATATATATATATATATATATATATATGAAATTATATTTACGAAACAAATGAACATAGAACCTCTGTATTGGTTTTGCATGTTTAGAAATCGATAGCTAGGGGGGGAACTTGAAATTAGAACAACAAAAATGTAAAGAAAAATGAAATAAATAGCATGAAAAACTAACCTCAAGATCATTGATCCATCCCTAGACTTCTGTATAAGAGCCTCAGGAACTGAATCATCAAGCTTGTTTCCACATAAATTACTGCTCGCAAATATTGTGTAAAATAAAATGTCATTTCCTACTTGCAAGCAGTACCCAAGTGATGGGTTCCATGAGAATTTCAGGGTGCCTCATGGGCAGAAAATAGAATATTCTAACCAAAGGTTGGACATAGCTTTAGTTCAATAACTTACAGAGTCTTCAAATTTGGCAATTGTGCTAAAAATTGTGGTATGTTCCCAGTCAATTCATTGCACGATAGATCCCTAAAATTGACCAAAGAAAAAAATAAATGTAAACATTTAACAATAACTTTGGGTAAAGAGTAAAGATATCCATGGATTTGAAGATAAACTATTTGATTTTGTCACTGATGAATGATGACAGCCTCACATTGAATATTATAGTGCTTGCATATAAAGCTTAAAACATTTCTCTACAACAACAATACTTTTAATTGCATGACCTGCATATAAATTTAAAAGTTTGTCCTCCACAACATCAACCACATTTACTATGGATTTTTAGAGAGAATCCACGAAGACTCTATTCATATACATGTTAAGATATCACTTGAACCCAAAAACGTTGGAATAGAAAACATATATCTCACTTTCCGTGTTTCGCACTTTATATTCTACCAATCATGATATGTTATATGATTGTTTTTATTTTTTCTATTTTAAACAAAAGTGGTTTATAAGGAAAGATAAATAAATACATAGCAAACTGTGATTGGTAGAGTATAAGGAAAGTTAAACTTTTGCACACTCACATCAAACTCGAATACTAAAATAATATCCCATTCCATTTTTTTACTTACAAGTAAAGCAGTGCTGTTAGATTGGAGAGTGAAATTGGTATCTCCCCTTTTAATTGGCTTGAGCTTAAGTTCCTGCTTGTAATTTATCAAAGAAGAAAGAGTTGATGCCATTGTTGCTAAATCAAACAAACACACACATACACACACACAAAACAAATGAATAATGAATGTTTTTTAGTATTACAACAGAACCTATTTCGTCTAAAAAAATTTCTTAAGAGCTTGTTCTCAGTTAAATTTCAAATCCAAGCATTGTAATTTATAAAAAAAAAAAAAAAAAAACTAAATTTTTAATTATTAATTACACCTTATAGGTTTGAGATCATTATGTTTTGACCCCCTAATGTCAATAATTTAATCCTCCCGTTAAAAACTATTGCTGAAGTGGCCACCTCAACTTAAAATGACTAGCGTTAGGGTTATAGAACACGTCATTTGATTACATTACAAAAATAAACTTTCTTTTATGTCTTTTAATTATTTATTAGTAAAAAAATAGTTTTTTTTTTTTTTTTAAGTTCTTTTTCTTCTTCTCCAGTTTCCTTTATTCAGTAATTTCTTGCAGATTCAAATTAACACCATTATCGACATTGAAAGGCTCAACTATAACCCCTCTCAGTCACAGCCATGGTACCCTGTATATAGCTAGCCACGACACCTCAATTGATTTTATCTTAAAATTAAAGCCACATGACAACCACCATGAATCACTACAAAACACACCACTGATATCACTACCCCATCTCTGTTGGGGATATTACACAAAGTAATAATGGAATAACAAGATTAACACAAAAGACAAGTAGAAAATAGATAACTTGAAGAGACAATATCGTTTTCCTTAGATAGTATTTGCCCCCATATTATTGTTGCTAAAATGTTATCGCAAATTTGTTCTCAGGATACAACTAAAATATTGGGTTCTACATATAACAATTTTGGAGAATGACCATAGGGTTATATCTCATCAAAAGGCACATATGGAGAGTCAAAATATTGTTTTATAAAACCATTCACTAGGCTTGAAACCTCTTCCACCTTTCTAAACAGTCACCAGAAAAATTCTACAGAAAATTCTGTTTTATAACTTTCGATTGATCGAGTGCTCTTTCCTATCGATCGAACAGGAAGCAAACACCAATCGTGGCTTGATCGATTAAAAATGCTGAATTTCAAATTTTCACTTAGAAAATTCTAGAACTTGAATTTTCACTTTATGAAACCATGTTCTCCAAACTCAAACATCATTAGCAACCTATCCATGTATATACCTATATATACAACAACCTCAACCCCATTTTTAATACCAAAGCAGCCGGACAGACATAAAACCGCTGCCCTAATCAAGAGTCTTCGATATTAGTCTAAGATTTCCATTTTCTTTTTTCCAATATATTTTTCTGACCGCAACTAAACGAGACATTAAGAAAATCATTAAAAAAAAAGACTCATGCCAAACAACAAACAAGTACACTGGCCTTACAAAATTAGTAATCAAAGTAAGATATGGTCACTAAGGTAGTAGGGTTGAAACAACTAGCGATCACAAATGATCGCTGAGGTTGAAAAAATTGGTGGTTGGAGATGGACACTAGCTAGGGTTGAAAAGATCAATGATTTGAGATTTTAAAAAAGGATGTGAGAGAAAAAGATAACCCAAGTCACGAATCTCAGATCTCAAATGAAAAGATCTTAAACCCAGATAAAGATATCAAAGCTGATGATGCACAAAAATCGTTAGTGAGTTAATCGACCACACACGCGCTAATCGAAGTACCTGAAGAACAATAAGAAATAAAGGACTACAGAGAGCACTGGTGAGGAGGTCTAATGCTTATATAGTGATGTAGAGCTGACCTAGATCCCTTGATCGCAAGGTTTTTCCTTGTAGGGAAGATTTAGAGTTAAGGCTTCGAGATCTTGGGCTTTTCTTCCCGTATAAGGAAGATACAAGCGCGGAGTATTGTCTTTGGGTGTGGCACGTAAGTTCTTTCCATATAGGGATATATGAGTGGGGAATACACAAAGGCTTGTGGGGCCTAGTGGCTCACTTGTTGGCTTGGGCCACCTTAACCTGTCGGTATGTTGCCCCATCCGTTGGGTGTAGGCTACTTTCATCCTGTCGGTACACCTTCCCATCCACTAGTCTGTGAACTAGAAAATGCCAATGTGTACATTAGCTACATATGTGGGTGCCCGACGGGACCCTCTGAAGGAGTGCTACCCAACGGGTCTTTGGCCTATGTCCATTTGGAAGACTTGATCATCCTAATGGGCAATATTGATGAATATTCTTTTTTGGACGAAAATGCCCTTATTAGAAGTTAATTTTCAAAAATTAGAGATAGAGTGCAATTGATTTGGAGATCAATTTCGGCTTTGGCCTCTCCAATTTGAACATCCATGAGAGAGAGAGAGAGAGAGATTTGATTTTATTCTTTTTAATCATTTTTTTATTTAATGAACTGTATTTTGAAGTGATGCAACACGTTTTAAATGGACCAAATTGACTACTTATTTGGCATTTAGCACCACACGTTAACGAGATTGATATGATGCAATTACCCTCTTTTCTCTCACAATTTTGTTTTTTTTTTTTACTTAACTTTTTAACTTATTTTTAATATTTTAATTTAATGGTTGAATGAAAGTTATATTTTTCAACTCTCAATCTCATTTATTGATTACAATTGCATCACATACAATGCCCTAGTTCTTAAACCCGATCTCAATCCCATTAACAAATACAACTGCAAAGACTAAAATCAAAATATCCTATAAAGTTAGTGGTTATAGTCAAAGTTTCTTTTTATGGATAAAATATTATTTGAGTCCATCTTGATCAATAAAGTTTTTTTTTTTTTCCCTTAAACTTTCTAAATATCATTTTCAATAGTTTAGAAACAAAAATAGAGATGAAAAATGGGAAAAAAAAAAATTCAATAGTTTAGGGTCGAAAGAAAACTTTTAATAAAGTTTAAGAACAGAAAGTAATTCATTTTTGATTGTTAAAGGACCAAAAAAAAAATTTGATAGTTTATGGACAAAAGACGAAAATTCTAAAATTTAAAGATAAAAAACAAATTTCTAGTAAAGTTTAAGAATCAAAATAACATTTTATCTTTTTAAATTTTAGTAGGCAAAATCAATAATTGAAAACTTTAATAGTGCAATTTTCAATTCAGTAACATGCAAAACATTTGGGTTCATCCAATTCCATTAGATATTTAGATTGAAACCAACGCTCATAGTTTACAAATCATTTGAAATGTGATCAATTCCATCTTGTTATCTTGAACGGCGCATCTTTAAAACTACTAGCAGTTTTGTGATGGTCCAGCTATTCTAAATTTCTAATGGATTCGTACTCGATATTTATTCTTTAAAAAATAAATATATTTATTTTGATATATAGAAAACAAACATATCCATTGAACTTCCATTGGTTCACATGTGTTGAAAATGCACTCACAGTGAAATGATCCTGGGAGTATCATCTGAACTGCAAGTCAAACCACTCCATGAATATTTATTGGGGGAACATGGATCTCCTTGCCAGTCGTCTCTAGAGATTCTTGAAGTTTGCTTAATGTCCACGATAGCAGTCACTGTTGTTTACAAAAAAAAAATGTTACTTTAGATTATAATCATTCAAAAGAAACTGAAAGGAGGGATAAGAAATTTAGAATACTTGTTATACAATATGAAATCAACAAAGGAATAAAAATTAATCCAAGATTGTCAAAAGCATCTTTTCTTATGAAATTCTCTCGGTGCAGCGCAACCGCATATAAAGTGACTTAGAGGGGTGTCACTGGCTTTTTATAAGGAAAATGCTAAAGCCACAAACTTTTTTACAAAATTGTTGATGTCCTAAATAATTATTGGTAAGTAAAAATGTGATATTACATGGTGGGTTCATATAAGAACCAGTAATAATTTACCACATCAACAATTTATAAAAATGTTGTAAAATAGTTTGTGTTTATAGCAATTTTCTCACTTTTTAAATATGGCAAAGATTTGGTCTAATACTCTAGTGCACTGGATTCGTTAAGATGATATGTGTTCACTTTTAGTCACTGGTTGCCATCACAATGGATCCAACACTTGAGATGCTAGACCTAAGCTAAGTCCTTTTAATTAACCAGTACACACATTACTTACTTTTATACTAAAAATAGGTTTTTCATACAAGACTCCCATTAAGAATTTTTTAATTTTAATTATAAAAAAAAAAAAAAAAAAAAAAAACACTGTCATTTATTTATAAGAGCAAGATGTCCTTGTGTTTCTAATAGAAACATTCAGAATTCAAATTTCTCTTCTCCAACAATCAATTTATTTTTTATTTTTTAAGTTCAAATCTCTCTTCTCCAACTATCATATTATTATTATTAAAAAAAAAAGAAAAAAAAAAAAAAGGAAAAGCAAGATCTCACTTCATGTTTTTTAAATCTTTTTGAACAATACTGCATACACAATATTTTTTTCACAACAAAATTGATAACTGTTAAATTATATTGATTTTCATTTGGGCTCATTACATAAGCCTCTTTATTAATGTCTACAAAAGCCAGTCAAATTAAAGCATCATATATAGTTAATCATTATTTTAAACTAGTGTATAATATGTGCATATGCATGATAAAAAAATTACAATTACACATATATATGGATTCAAATTACTCTCTCTCTCTCTCTTTTATTTATTTATTTTTTATTTTAATTTCTTTTGGATATACACATAAGTTTACTCTTTTTTTATTGAGTTTTTGATAATTTATTTATATTAGACCCTTCGTCTATTGCGCCTCATTAATTCACCTAGAACAAACATTAAAAAAAAAAAAAAATTTAAATAGGACACATGGCACAAATTAGACAACAATTAGAATTCAATTTAAAAGCTAATTGAATTTTCTCTTAGTTTTACCTATTAATATATATATATATATATATATATATATCATATTATATTATATATGATAAAAGTTGGGCTTAGACGCTATGGTTGCGCCACATGGCTTCACCAAATTACAGAAATTTTATTAAATTTTTAGATTTTTAAAGAACTAAAAATGAATAGTATACTACTAGGACTCTAATTCATTCTTATCATTAAATAAAATTATATTAACATTATTTTTTTATTTGTTAAGATATATTATCTTAAATTAAGGGATAATATTTAACATACAAAAATTTGATTTAGATAATATTTATCATCTAATTAACATTACTTTTATATTTGTTATGATATATTTCTTAAATTAAGGGATAATATTTAACATACAAAAATTTAATTTAGATAATATTTATCATCTAAATTTTAAAAATTTTAATATTATTAAATTAATATTATTTTCTCAAAATATCAAGCTACAAAACTTGATTATTAAGGGATAAACACAATCCAAATTCTTCAAGAGCTGATTAATATAAATCTATCCCAAGAAATAGTATATATCTCCATTAATTTGATAATTTCTACGTTAATGACATTTAAAAAATATATATATATATATATATATCTCAAAATTCCTTATAGCTATCAACCACATTCTCTTTCTCTCTCTGTTTTTTTTTTTTTTTTTTTTAAAAAAAAAAACGCAGAAGCAGAGAAAAGCTCCAACATTGATGGGGAGGAGAAAACCCGACAGTTCCACTTCTCAAGCTTTTTTCATTTGCAGATTCTACTGATGTTGCATCGATGATTGTTGGCACCGTTGGAGCCATTGTAAGTGGGTTAGGCATGCCCATTATGACAATATTGTTTGGCCAAATGATCAATAGTTTTGGCAACAACCAGAGTAGCAACACAGATATTGTTAGTATAATTTTCAAGGTAAATAGACAATACACGGGCTAAGAAAATAAGGAATGCATTTGAATCCTTGATCCTTTTTTTATATTTTTAGAATTAATGATTAAATATGGTTAGAATTAATAGATTAATTTTAACAATTTTCTTATTTGATTTTTATGTTACATCAAATTATCAAGATGTTCTACATGTATATTCTTGAATTATCAACTTTAATTTTAATTTATAATATTATCAAGATTATATTAATTTTAGATTTATCAATTGTTTAGTACTTTTTTTAAAAATAATTATCAATTTAAAATTCAATTTGAAATTATCAATTTAATTTAGTTTTAGGAAAAAATCTTACCCCTCATTTTAGTGAGATAATTATTTACACTTGATAATTTTTTCTTTTATATTTATTGAATCTATTAAAATATATAATTATTTATACATTTATTTTATAAGCTTTTTTATAAAACCGTGCAACGCACGGGCCTATAACTAGTATATAGAGAGAGAGAGAGAGAGGATAAAAAATCAAAATGATTCCGCCAGACTCTAAAAACGGTACTAAGGATTTGTGTTTGTTAGTTCCAATAGGAATCAATGACAACATTTTTTTTTTTTTTTGAGAAGGAATCAATGACAACTTAATAACTTAAAAGCTGTGAAATGTGTTTTCTATAAAATATTGCTCAACCAATAAAAGGATTTAAAAATAAATAAAAATAGAAAACCTACTACGCTAACATTAGACTCAATGTTATCACTATTATAGCAGCAAAGAGAATAATGAGATATAAAATAAAATGCTATAATTACTAAAAATTTTATAACATAACATGATATAACAATGAATATGATTGGTGAAATTCAAAATCATAACAAATGAATTTTTTTTTTTTTTCTTTTTGTGATTAATAACACATAACTTGCAAAGGTAATGTTATAAAATTTGTAATATCTCTTTAAAATAAAAGAACATACCATCTCTTGAGTCGGTTGCATTGAATTGATAGAAGGGAGAGATTACACCATAAATCTCAAAGGCGTTGAGGATGGGGGGAAGGTCGGACCCCGTTGTTGCATTAATAGAAAAACTAAAATCGCCTTCGCTGAATGTTTGCTTGAGACATATGGAAAGCGGCTTTAAATGGTCAAGTATTATAGGTTCTGAGATATACTTTCCCCCATTCACATCAATAATGAATTCTCTTTTCATTCCTTGCGTAAGTTTTGCAATTTCAGCAAAGTGAAAGCAAACATAACGCTCAGAGGCATCTAATCCAATAGTGTCACCGTCAAAACGTAAGGCATGGTAACCACTTGGTGGCTGGACGGCAGTTCTCAACACTTCTGGCGGTGGTTTATAGCTATCGTTGCTGCCCTGCATGTCAATTGCTAAGGAGGTATTGGTCGGAACCCAGTTTGATAACGTTCTAACAGAATACCAGAGTCGATCATAAACATCGCTCTTGTACCTAGGATAGGAAAAAGGCCATTGTAGCATTAAAAAATATTAGAAACTGCAATAGTATAAGTACAAATGTTCAATCACTTCATAATTAAGTAATTAGGACATTGATTTTCTAATCGTAATCGGAACAATTAAAAAATATTTAACAATTTATTATGAAATTCAAATGTCGAACTACATTATATTATGCTCTGCAATAATAAAGCTCCATTTTCAACTGTAGTTTTTGTTATTTTTATTTCTTGTGGATACAATTTTTTTTTTGTTATAAAAAATCAAATACAAAAAATAAAGATTCATGTGCTTATCAAGGATCAAGGTATGCTTATCAAGGGTCAAGGTAAGCTAAGAGCAAATAACATGTGTTCACTAAATTGATATTTAATTCAATTAATTAAGAAATTATTACAACATAAAACAATACATAATTGATAATGACGCCTAATTATAAAATCATCTTGCTAAGAAAGAAAAAAACACCTAAACCATCCATTAGGTGTAGTTAGATAGTACAATAATTCTCAAACTCAAAAATCGAAGTCTCACACTTTTAATTTTGAATACTATATAAGCGAACAACCAAAGTGTCAGACAATATACAAGTCAACAACAACAACAACAAAAAATAGTGTCATACATACATAGTTATAATGGAGAAAATGGGCTTTTGCCATTTTTAAAAAAAAATATCCAGTATAATGCCTCATATCTGAAACTATTTAGGGAAATGCCCTTATTTTGAAACTCGATTTTCAATTTAAAACTCGATTTTCGGACAATCGAGTTATAGCGAACTGAAAATTTAAAAAAAAAAAAAATTCTGCAACTCGAGTTCCTTGAAAAAATTCAAGTGGAACTCGAGTACTTTACATGGAACTCAAGTTCCAAAAAAAAAAAAATTCTAAGTCTACGTTTGCTATAATTCGATGTTCCAAAAATTGAGTTATACGTTTGAAACTCGAATTTTAGAAAATTAAGTTTCAAAACAAGAACATTTCTCTAATTAGTTTCAGACATGAAACATTTTGCTGGATATTTTAAAAAAAAATGGCAAAAGCCAATTTTCTTCTAGTTATAATGCATAAACCAATTTGTTTTTAAGTAGACATCTTTCTAGTCCACCTAGAATAAACCCATTTCCACACCTTATTAAGTGTCAACTTATGATTAGATTTGAGCACTTTTATGTGGGTCTACCATAAGCACTTGAGCATGTTATGTCAACTGTCAAATGATGCATCAATTATGAGTTGGCACTTAAGTAGGATGTTGATTAGTGTGAGTATGGGTGTGTCCAATAATTTTTTTTAAGTAATTTGCTTTTTCTTTATTAAAATAAAAATGGATTTTTTTTTGTTTTAAATTTGGAATAAAACTCACAAATATTAATATAGGATTAAAATAAATAAAAAAATTCTAGGGACTCTGTCTACTATAAACAGGGAAAAATAAAAATAAAATAAAAATTATAGCTGATTTACCTGACGAGAACCGGATCATCACTTGAGGTGCCCAGGTTGTATCGCCGGCCATTTTGTAGCACTCCGAAGTCAAATGGATAGAGGGACTTGTCCAAAGGACGTAACTCCAAGGCCGAAATGAAAGGTATTCCAGATCCCGTGTTTATCAAACAGACATATATGATGTCAGACGTTGGCACATAAATCATATTAAAAATTAACCTAGTGTCGTCTTCAACTGTGGTCCAATAATTAACCCCAACATATATGTCGAACTTGGGAAAATCACTCTTGTCGTCATAATTTCCATAGTGAAATAAAGCCCTGATGAAATAATTACTGTTTTTGCCTTGTTCAGGTTTCAGGGTGTAACAATTCTTTGTTCCTTGGGGAAAGCTTCTCACATTAATTAATAGCCGCCCGTAAACAGTATTTGAAGAGTAGTGTTCAGAGGATATGACATTATTTGTCCCAGTGTCTACAAAACCTGTATCTGACTTGTAAGATATGCCAGTGTCTTCATCCAAGTAATCGTCGGTTGATCCACAATCAATGCTTATGAATCCTGGAAATTTTATGCCGAAGAAGAGCGATATATAAATTTATACATACCAATCAATATGATAAATTCATGTAGAATTTATTTCGAAATTCAACATAATTAAAAACAAATAAAATAAATGAAAAAGAGTGGTCCAGACTAAGTACCTTTTTCTTAATTTGAAATATTATCATAGTTTTATAACTATTAAGAATTTTGTGGTTCCCATAAAAGAAAAAATTGTGGTAGTTTAAATGAAATCCTGTTCTAAACTATGGACTGCAGCTAATAGCCCTTCTCTTAAAACCAAACATGAATTTGTGAGTGATATTATTTGGTTGTCCAAAATTCTTGTAGTTTAACTAGTTGGTACTTTCTACCATTTTTAATAAAAATATCTAGAGTTAAAATCATTCCACTCCCAACTATCTTTGTATATATTTCAAAAAATAAAAAAATAAAAAGTCTCCATTGCCCTATTTATTATTATTATTATTATATATAAAAGGTTAGTACCCCGGGCATATGGTTGTCAAAAATTATAAATTAGAGTGATATTAAGGATAATACCCTCTCTTTTTTTTTCTTTTTCTTTTTCTTTTTTTTATAATCAGATACTTCAAATTTTACTATTTAAGTTTTACAAACTAATGTGCTACTAATTACATAAAAGTAATATAAACATTTATTTATTATATTATTTAGTGAAATTGTTATGAATGTAGCATTTCTCTTTTTTAAACCATCGTCAATTTTGGGTTGTGATTTTTATTTTGGAGTATGCTACACTTGTTTTGATAGATAAGAAAAGAAACCTGCATTCCAAATTCATATAGTGTTCATGGTTCGATTAGTGCGTTATTGGAAAATTTTGTCACCACACCATAGGAGTCAATTACCCCTTTGTAGGCTCCGATCATGATCATCAGAGGTCGATTCTCTAGCCTCCATCAATGTGGTTTTTGCTGGATTGGAAGTCAGTTGCACCAAAATCCCAGATTTTGCTACGAGAGAGAGAGAGAGAGAGAGAGAGAGAGAGAGAGAGAGAGAGAGAGAGAGAGAGAGAGAGAGAGAGAGAGAGAGAGATCTAAAAATTTAAGTTCTAAACCCAGAAATCTAATACCATATATTATCCTAAGATCAACCTTAAAATGGTTTAGATCATATGTATTTATAATAATAATAATAAAAGGTTAGATTAGGTATATGACTGATTTTTTTTTTTTAATGGTTCATTTAATATTGAACTCTTCGCTTTTTCCAATAAATAATTAACTTGGCACAAAAATTAAAAATCTTAAATTGGAGACATAACGCAAAATTTGACATCAATTGAAATCCAATTCAACCACCACACACTCTTGGTGCAGTAGTCACTCTACAAGTATAAGTGTTTAGGGAGTATGGAGGCAAGGGTTAGGGTTCAAGTCTTTAGGAAAGAGTTTCACACACATATACACTTAGATTAAATTAAAGTAGAATTTCTACCTTATAAAAAAAAATAGAATCTAATTGCATTTTTTCACAAACTTTGACTTAAAACACACACACACACACCTTTGCATGGATTGCTAGAGAAATAAAAGGGAACTTCAAAAAAAATTGCAAAGCAATATTGCGATCATAATTGAAAGCTTCTAATAATAAAACTAATGTATAACCCGTGCATATTCATGATACAATTAAAAACAATTACAGTTATACACATATATAAATTCAAATTACACCTGGTGTGAGAGTTACATATTTTTTAAGTTATAAATGAATTATACTCTCTCTCCCTCTCTCTCTCTCTCTCTAGTTTTTGATGATTTAATTATGTTAGGTTCTAAAAGTTTAGAATAATTGGCAAACCATGAGCACAAACATGTGTAAATATAGATTACTAAGTCTATAAGTATGATTAGACAATGCTCAAGGTGCTGCAAGTTAGAATACAAGAACAAGGAAGTTGCAAGTTTAGGAAATTTGAAATATGCCAAGTTCGACTGTTCAAGAAGAAGGCTCAACCAATCGAGACATAGATTTGCATAATTTAATTAAGGCCTAACAGCCCATTAAGCCCATCAAGTGATTAGAGTTTTAGATCTAATTCATGTAATATTTAAAGGAAACCCTAAGCTACGTTTTGTGATGGCTTTGGAGCTTATCTTTTGAGATTTAAATGGTTCTGCGCATTCTCCTTTCAAAGTAACGACCGAAAATCAATCTACTTACCATTAGAACCTGTAGATCTGAAGTTGCTATATCACTAGTCATCAAGGGTGTTAGACATCTAAACCTTCAAGTATGGTCTTGGAATCATAGATTGGAGGTCTATGTGGGAGATTCAAAGCTTGAACAGGTGGTTCATGTGAGAACAAGATCCAGATCAAGGAAGTGTGTGGAGTTAGAACCCAATTAGGTAACTGTGTTCGATTTACTACGAATTGATATTTTGAATTGTAAATCTCAATTTGATATAGTGGATTGTTCTCTTGGGATTGTTCCCCCAGGTTTTTTACCTTGAATTGAATTGTTTCATTGGTTTTCCTAAGTCATCATATTATTGTGTTATTTACTTTTCCCCTATGCATGACATGATTTATTATTGTTTAACCTAGATTTGAATAATTGACCTAAGTAACAACTTGGCTATTGTATTAGGTTAAACAAACTATGTTTCCATGGGGTCTAAAATTCTAACAATTTATATAAACTCTTTTCCTTTTACACAACATTAACTCACCTAAAAAAAAATTTAAAAAAACTTAGATAAGACACATTGGGTAAGATTAAATAACAATTGGAATCCAATTTATAATCTAATTGATATACATAGATAATAATAATAATAATAATAACAACAATAACAAAATAAAAGCTTCTTTTTTCGCAATTGTTATGGCAACAAGTTTTTATATTTCAAGCAAGCATGTCTAAAAGCTAGTTATTACATACCTGAAACATGATCAACAAGTTTTCTTCCTGCATGTTCATTATTTCCTTCAGCTAGTTTCCTATTGCCAAGAATACCAATCATCAAAACAACGAGAACACATGCTTTCAAAACCCAAATTGATTCTAAGGCATCATCCATGCTGATCTTTATTGGCATATCATGCTCTACTCAGAAGGAAGATATATAAATAGCACTTTAGCGACAATGACATATATGTTACTGACAATCAACTTCTCATCAATTTCAATTGCCTACTTTTATTATGGCGAGAAAGATGGAGATATCCTTGTCCCCGTATTTCCCACTATATTCCTCTCTCTTAAGCACACGATGGAAAAAGAAAAACCCCCCGCGTTGACTGATAAAGCAATACTTTGATTAGTGATTTCGGTGCCGTGAATGTCCCGTTGCTTATGACTTATGAGTCATTGCCCCTATGTTGCCCCAATGAAAACAAGTTAACCAAACATAACCAAGTTATTCTCTTCAAATTCATTGCCCCTATGAATCAACCTTTCCCTTGAGACGTGGCTTGGGTCAGGTGTCCTAAATCAATATGACATGGTCACATGTTCTCATCGTATTGGGACACTAAATCTAAGCCTCTTCTACGAATTGAATAATAAAATTTGGGAAAAGTCTAAAAATGAAACCTTATAGTTTTATGAATTTTATCTTGCATTAAATTTAACCATAGTTTGTGTCACTTTAAAGTTTAAATTGGACACTTCCTAATTCCCATCTCTTATTTACAAAATAAATAAAAAAGAAATGAATAAAACTATTTAGTCCGTTTGTTCTGACATACCTTATTACCCTAAGGTAAGATTCTCCCCCTAATGAAAATCTGCAACCCAAAAAAAAAAAAGGTTCTTATTTGTCATAAACATAAAATTATATAAGTATTTTTTAAGGACTTTCCTCTTAATATTAAAAAAAAAAAAGTTCTTAATTAACAAAACGCTATTTTAAATGACTGTCTTTTTTTTTTTTTTTTTTTATTAAAAATAACTGTATATTTGTATTATTATTATTATTATTATTATTATTATTATATATATATATTTTATTATTATTATTTATGAATAACTGTATATTTGCATGAGTATTACTTGGTGGAAGACTACATATATCGATCAATTATAAAGAGGACTTCCAAGTTCCAAGGCAGGACTTTTCAAAAAAAAAAAGTTCCAAGGCAGGAGTCAACTAGGCCAATTTCAAGATCACCGTATCGCAATGTTGAGGATATCCCAAAAGCTGGGGGTTTAGCGTTATTTGGGGACTTTTTGAAGAGTAGGACAAGTTTTCGCTTTCAATTTGTTTCTGCTTTTGATTGCCGTGTCCAAGAGTAGGATAAAAGTCATAAGATGCTAACATCAATTCTTGACTTTAGGCCCCAGGCCCAGAGAGTAAGTTTCAGCCCGACATTTACGCATTGAATTTGAAATTATTGTGGGGGCCCAATGACTTTACCGGGTCATTGGGTCTTCACAATTAGAATCCTCTGCTATTAATCTATCTATCTCCGCTATTAATAAGATAATTCTCCAGTTTCATCCTCAATTTTTAACGTATTGAACTATCTTTATATAAATTTTGAAATAACATAACTTTTAATTTATTTTATTTTGCTACAAAAAAGCAAGAAAATGTTAAAATAGTAATGCCATCTCATATAAAAAAAAAAAAAACATTTATTCTCACCACCCATTTGTCTTCAAATGTCTAACTCCTATATGTATTTGTTATCTATTTGAATTCAAATATTTCAATTATCTTTATAAAAAAAATACAAAATTACTTTTTCCAAAAAAACATAAAAAAAGTAATACTATCTCATGTATAAAAGGGCAAAAAAAAAAAAAAATTTGTTATTCTTACCACCCATTTGTATTTAAATATCTGAGTCCTATCTATATTTTTTATCTATTTGTATTCAAATACTTTAATTATCTTTATTAAAAAAAATAATAAATTACTTCAAAAAAAAAAAATCCACTACCTCACATAAAAACTACTTATTCTTATTCCGAAATATATGTGGTTTTTTTTTTTTTTTTAATTCTTTAAAACATTCCAAAAATTTTTTTATCTAAATTCTATTCAGTTATTACAAATCCTTTATCCATCCACACTAAAATATATCATCTTTCTTTTGTTTAAATCTCAAATTTTTTTACTTATAACAATTTTTTTCCTTATCAATAAATTCAAATGTTCCATTGGATTTCAACTTCTTACGGTTCTCTATCTCATTTTTAAACATTATTACACATTACCTTATCTCTTTCTTTAAAAAATAAATACACATGATTATATATATATATATATATATATCACTTTTAAACATTGGTATAACACTAAACCAAAAATAAATAAATAAATAAAAAATAGCATTGTTGCATGCGTAAAGTGCGTGTCATGAGTCTAGTACTATTAATAAGAGGATTCTCGGTTTAGTTTTCAACTTTTTGCGTACTAAATGCTCTCACACAAATTCTTAAATTCTCTAAAATACATTTATCATTTACTTAAATAATAATAAAAAAAACACAAACTAGTTTAAAAAGTAATATACTTTTCCTAAATTTTAGGTTCTTTTCCTTTATTTTTTCCATTCAGCCTAAAAAATAAGACATTGTTACTATCTCATTCTTAAACATTATTCTATGTTACCTTATCTCTTTCTTTAAAACACACGATTATTTATATATCACTTTTAAACACTATAACACTAAACCCAAAAAAAAAAAAAAAAAACAAATAAATAAAAAAGAAAATTATCGTACACACAAAGCGCATGTAATGAGTCTAGTTTTTTTTATAGGAGTTTGGTTAGAGGTGAGAAGTTTGATGTTTGAAGATGGTGGAAAGTAGGGACTACAATTGAGAAGGAGAGGAGATAGTAGGAGAACGATTATTCTTTTTAATTGAAATATTTTAAAATTTAAGTAAGGATCAAATGAGAATAGATATGCTTATCAATCTCTGTTATCTGGCGTTTGGTAAGGATCAAATCTAAGGATAGAATGTGAACTCCCAAGTCTTTAAAAAAAAAAAATCCTCTAAATAAATAATGAAAAACAAAATATAAACTATTGATTATGACAAATTCATTAAAACTGTAGTTTAACATTTTAAAATGACAAGTACAAGACAAAAATAACTATTTAAATTCTCAAATGCTTTATTCTTAATAATAAATTTTAAAAGAGTTTAATCCATAACAAAACAACCTGATAATGTTTAGGTCTATAAGACAAGAGAAAAGATATTGATTGTGCGAGGAATGAATCTACCCCAAGAAGGAATTGACTGCTTTGGGTTCAAGTGTGACCCTCACAGATTTGCTCAATCCCACATCTGAGAGAGACGCCTCCTACCCTTGCCTTATAAGCATTGAGCCTAAGGAAGGGTGTACCAATCATGTGTGGTACACCCTTCCTTTTTCCTCGTTTTCTTTGTAACAATGAAAAATTATCATAGCAATTTCAAATTTTAGACATCATTGAAAGCCTAGAGATAGAAGATGATTCACAAAATCCTATTCCAATGGTAAAGATCAAAACAATGTCGTAGGAATTTGTTATTTCTATGCAAGTTTAGTAGTATTTTGGTAAGTTTTTAGGTTTAGGAGTATTTTGGCATAATGCAATTAATGCCAATGTCGTAGGGTATTTTGTTGTAGGATATTTAAACGTTGACGTTTTAGTATAGAAGTAGCAAAATCACTTAAAGGAGGAAATGCTGACGTTTTGATCTTTCCCTAATGCGCTGAATTAATTACTAGGATCCTAGGAATAGTTAGTTAGATAAATAAAGTCCGTTTGGGACTGTTGTAACAAACTTATTTTCCCACTCTTTCTCTCTCTGCTAAGCTAAAATGTAAAAGAGAGAGTAATTGTATTTAGATTAGCCATTTGCAAAAATAGAATTTCCATTTTTCCTTAGAAAACATTTCAATCATTGATAGTAAGACAACTCGTCGAACGAAAATATTTTAATATTTTTCCAATTTGTTCCATTTCTCTTCTTTAATTTCCCTGCAACACATAGAAACCTCTCTAAAATAATAGAATCTTTTACATCATTTCAATTTTTTTTTTTCATGGGCCTTGCCACTTGGAGATTTCATTTGATTTATTGAAATCACGTTAGCTTGAAGAAGTTCGAGTGCTCATAACATTTTATTATAAAAAATTTATGATTAAAAAAAAAAGATTTTTTTTTTTTTTTTGGAGAGAGAGAGAGAGAGAGTTGGAGTACTGAAGGGCTTGGTAGAGGTGTTTGAGTATTATTGTTCAAAATGATATGGAAATTGTGGTTTAAAAAGTATTTTAAAAACACGTATTTAAAGTACTCATAATACAAAAAATGTGTTTGGAGATTTCATTTGATTTATTCAAATCACGTTAGCTTGAAGAAGTTCGAGTGCTCATAACATTTAATTATAAAAAATTTATGATTAAAATATATATATATATTTTTTAATTTTGGAGAGAGAGAGAGAGAGAGAGTTGGAGTACTGAAGGGCTTGGTAGAGGTGTTTGAGTATTATTATTCAAAATGATGTGAAAATTGTGGTTTAAAAAGTATTTTGAAAACATGTATTTAAAGTACTTATAATACAAAAAATGTGTTTGGTACGTACTATATTTCTAATAATGTCTTTTCAAAAGTGAAAAAATATTTGTATGTTTGGTATGTGTGTGATTTTTAAAATAGTAATGACATGTAGTCTAATTAGTGGTACTTACAGTTTTTAAAATATTTACAAAAGTGCCGTTGCACAACGTTGTTTGAAATCTGAAAACTAGTAAGATGAGTTCTCCAAATTCAGTATTTAAACACCCAAAATGAGCAACGTAACTCAAACACTCCTAAAAAAACCAAGGGAGTCGATTCCGTACCGTACCAACCGGTATATACCATACCAGCAAGCAAACCGGTACATATAACCCCCTGTTTCGTACCGGAAAAAATACCGGCCGTACCGGCCAATTTCGGGAAATACCGGCCGGTACAGAAAAAAGTTTTTTTTTTTTTTTTTTTTTTAAGTTTTGTAATTTTTGAATTTTTGTTAGGGCAGAATGGTAACTTATTTGCATTAACTTATTAGTATTATTTGTTTTCTTAGTATGCAATGGTAACTTTTAAACTTTCTATTTTTTATATTGTGTTTTTTTTTTCTTTTAATTGATACTAATGTCTAAAACCATGAATAATTAGTTCTAAATTGAGGAAATGTTTTATGGTAAACTTTTATATTTATTATAATATACACACACATACACACACACACACATACATACATACATATATATATATATATATATATATATATATATATATTTATAAATATAAAAAATAGCGGTAAACCCGAAACGGTACACTGGTATTGACCGGTATCCGAAATATATCGTATCGCTAGCCAAACCGGTATAGCCACCGGTACGGTATTGACTCCCTTGAAAAAAACACCCTAACCAAACGATTGTTTTTTTTTCGAACCAAAGTTTTCAGTGTGATCTAACCACCTGAAATTGTTCTAAGGATTTCATTTCAATGCTAGTAATCAATTTTTCATGCCTTTAATTGTAATATGGAGATGGGCTCATAACTTGGCCCATTAGACATTTATTTGTAATAGAGAAGGTATATTCCACGCTCTTCTTCTGAATGCAGTCCAACTAGCATACGGTAGAGATGGCCAACACAAAAATTTTCATAAAATATTTCACAAATGTTAAGGTCTTAAGTTTTTATCGATAGATAATAAAGTAATATTCGTAATGGGTCTAAATAAGGACCAATAAAAACCTGCAAATTTAACTATTGTGAAAATTTTGTGTTTATAATATTACTCTATAATCAGCCACTAGACCATCACCCATTTAAAATGGCAACCTAGCCAAACCATAGAGCTAATGAAGCCTTATCTATATTGGCTTCTTTTTCTTGGGAACTAATTTCAAAAGGGAGAAATGTGACGCAGAATGTAAAGGGTAGAAAAAATGGGTTAGTACTTGTTCTAGATAAAAGCAAAGAGATTCTTTAAATCCACAAATATAAACTCTCCAATCTACTAAAAATAAATAAAATCTCAATTTTATGGAGAGTGAATTGTTCATTTTTGTTTTACAGCCTATTTAGAACCTTCAAAACTTAAAACAAAATTATTTAACAAATTCAACTCTTGTGGTACCATGAAAACTTTGCTTTAAGGTATTTAAAATCGGCAATGAATGTTCAAATAGTGTATAAAACACTTTGAACGTTTAGACCCCCAATTTACAAATTACCAATTCAAGCTTATTATCAAACAATATTTGGGCAGAACATGAACATAAGCTAACACAGAATTGATAAACAATCTAAACCATAAATAATCACAACCACAGCAGTAATTAAATGACAAAGATAAAGGGAAGAGAGATACAAACACAAGGACAACACAACGATATGTTATCGAAGAGGAAACCGAAGCTCTCGGCGTAAAACCTCTCCACCGCCCTCCAAGCGATCAATAATCCACTAAAGAATGAAGTTGGGATACATGAACAGTAGAAGACCCTCCAAGCCTAATCTACCCAGTGTACCTAAGCCCTTCAAGCTTCTTGCTCCAACGAGGTTGCGCCAAACCTTTGTCTTCTTTAGCTTACCAGATTCCGCTATAACCCATAGCATCAACCAATGTGAATTGGTCCCTTCTTAACTGCTTCCCAAAGCACCAAAAAACCTTCTCACAGATATGGGTATGGTGAGAAAAGTTTTGGCTAATAAACCTCTCAATGATGTAAAAATGGAGAGGGTGAGAGTTGAGGAATTTGAAGAGTCATTATATAAAGATTGTGGATGAGTCAATCTTGTTTTTCTCTAGGGTTTCTCTCTCAAAATTCTCTCTAGAAGCTCTCTACATTTTGTGGGTATATGGGGTATTTATACTGGAGTAAGAAAGGAATGCGAAGAGTCATTTTTTCATAACAGAGTGAACTGGCGACTTGGCTTCGCGACTTGACTGAGTCGCGAGTCCAAGCTGTGAGATAACTGAATGGCTAGACTGGACTTTTTGTCCCCTAGTACTACAGTTGGCATGACGGTTCAGCTTCTCTGCATGCTTCACTCGTATGCATCTTCTGGCAGCTTGCAAGTCGCGAGCCACCCGCGAGATCCAATGCAAGTCCCTGCTCCACTGCACAGTTTTGAGCATTTCTTCACACTCTCTCACACACTACCCTTACATAATTTCCACCTAAATACAGGATTATTAATTGCTAAATTACAAGCAAATTTGGCACGGAATAAAGCCAACAAGATGGTTGATTAAATTCAACCTTACAGGCAATTTGGTCTTTCCATGTGGTGCCATGTATGCAGAAGGTCACATGAGTTACACATGATCTTCTTTCCCGTCCAAGTTAATAGAAAAAATATTTATGGAATGTGAAAAGTTTTCCTAAGGAAACAGGAGTTGCTAAACCATAAGACCTTTAGAAGCTAGGCAAAGATACTTGATGTGCATTGATAATAACTTAATTTTGCATATTTATATCATTGTTAGAAAGCATTATTATACTTATTTTGAGTTAATTCATGCATTTTATATTTGGTTTTGAAATAATGCTGAATAATCAATTTTGTGCTTAATTGAATTTTATTGCGTGAATTTGTCTTTTGTTGGAGAATGGAATTAAATAAATGGATCTGTGATTTGATTTTTTCCACAATAGTTGTTTTTTAATGATTTAAATTATTCATACTTCATATCAATTGACTAAGATGGGATTCTAGATATGAGTTCAATCATGTTTTTCTCGGATACAATTGATGATTTGATATTATACTTAAAAAGCGAAGATGAACATGTTTTAGATATTTAAGTAGAAGTTTTAATGATAATATTTTCCATGGTAGAAAGATTGATTTCTAGATTATCATGTAGTGGTTGGAAAAATTAATGATCATAAATATATGCTGATATGAATTAACAAGGCAGATTCCAAAACCTTAATTCCTTTCTCTAGATTGTTTACATCTCTTTACTACTTTATATTATATCTTTGCTTAGTTTAATTATTTGCTTAGTATATTTAATTTCAAACAACCAATTTTTATTAAACTAGATTAAGATTAATTTGGTTAAGATTTGATTAATTTTTCTACGTTCATTTGAGTCCCTATAAATTCAACCTCGTTCTTGTCAAACTATACTTCGGTATGGTTTGTACACTAGCGAGTGCTTTAAAATTTCACAACAATACTACCTACATCACCGAACCCTCCGAGAATTATGATGAGCAGAACCAACAGCTAGAATTTGATCCATATGTTCGAATTAAGCTTTGGAACATCATAAAGTTTGACAACGAACCTCCTTTTGTCAAGGAGAATATACATTTTTTATTAGGGCATAACTTCTTCTCTTGAACGATCGCGAACTAGCTCACACTTGACTTCCATTTTTAGGTTTAACTTTTCTAATTTTTTGTGTGACTTACAAAAAGGATGCAACTAGGAATGAGCTATTTGCAGATATCTTTACAAGATTTCTCAAGAATTGGAAAAAATAAATAAAAACCAAATATACCTAGTACTAAACTTATATATATGTGTGTGTGATTATTTTTAAATGCATCAATGCCTATGCAAGAAAAACTTATAGACAATAATGATTTGGATCCTACAGTGAATTTCTTGGCTTTTCCTTTTTCAATTTTTTTGGCAATATAATTTAACCTAGTCAATAATGTCCAAACCTCTTTTTTTTTTTTTTTTTTTAATATATATATATATATATATAGGAAAACTTCTATTTTGTACCATTAAATTTTTGAAATTTTAAAAGTTTCAATTAAGTTATGTAAGAGGTCACAATAGAGATGCGTTCATTATTAGCTTTAAGTCTCCCTCAGAATCTCTATAGTACCTGTAGGGACTGGGTTTGAGCACTTCTACTGTTGAGAGAGTGGATTCAAGCCCAGTTAGCCCAGTACAATGAATTTGTAGAGAGTGAGTTCAAGAACTAGGCCCTAATAAGGGATGCAACGGCCATGCATGGTTGCACGTGGATTTAATAGCATGAATGCAGATAAAAATGCACAATGGTGCTCCTCGGCCTTTCTCTCGGGAGCTTTCGGTTCTTGTTATTTCTTTATAGATTGGCTACAATGATTTCTTGGAAGATACAGGTTGCTACAGTATTCTATAGCTCAGATTTTCTGTCATTCTTTCTAGAGGGATTCCTTACATTATATACCCCCCTCTCAATTGATCCTAGCCCTACATTTGTTAATCAACCAGGCCGCTACTTGAGTGCTTGTCCCATCAGCCGTCTTCTCACTCTTCCTGTGGGTTACAGCAACCAAGGCAGCATTGTTTAGGGGTCCTTTCCTCATTAATGCGGCCAGGACGTTAGTTGTGGGCATTTAATGTGGAGGTGACAGTTCATCCTGGACTTGCTCCTCCACCATGCTTCCATTGCTGACACATTGTACTTGCTCTTTCTCTTTGGATGCTCAGGAAGGCCGCTCCTGGTGGCTCGTTACTTCCCCCTCTAACGGTCTCGGGTTGCCGAGGACAACATCGTCCTCGGCGATGTTTCCTAGCAGCTTGGGCTATCTGCGTTCCTCCTCAGACGTTTCTGGATCCTCGGCATGGGCCTTGGGCCAGATATAAGATGGGCCGGGGTTGCCAGATTATTAGGCCCCACAGTACCTATTTCCAAAGAAAATTCCAAGGCTTTCACCACTACAACAGCTTCAACTTTTGCAACTAAGGCTGTGTTTGTTTTGACTTCAAACTACTACCGGAAAACCATTTCCGTAAAATTTGGGTGTTTGGCTGCTTAGGAAAATTCGGTCAACTGAAAATAATTTCACCTTTGACCGAAAAATACCCCTCCCCAGGCGGAAATCCATTTCACCTTTTATTTTCACTTCAAATGGCATTTTCCGGAAAATTGAGAAATAGAGAGCACGAAGAGAGAGAGGGAGAAAGAAAGGGAGAGCCCAGCGCCATCGCCGAGCCAAGCCCAGCGCCCATCGCCGGCGGCCACGAACCCACGAACCGCCGATCCAAGCCCAGAGACCATCGCCGGCAACCACGAACCCAGTCCCCATCGCCTCACCGCAACAAGTAGATCCAGTCGCACCTTCGATCGCACCGCGTCGCGCCGTCGAACGTCGATCTCCTTTGAACCCAGAACCCAGCGCTCTTCGCACCGGCGAGTCGCACCACGTCGCGCCGTCGATCGTCGTCAACCCAGACCCATTGCTTCCTCTTCCTCGATCTCTCCGTTTTTTTTTTTTTTTTTTTTTTTTTTTTTAAAGTTTGATTGTTGTTGTTGTTTTTTTTTTGATGAACTGATTGTTGTTGTTGTTGTTGTTGTTGCCGGAATCAATTTTTTGTTGTTGTTGTTGTTGTTGCGTTGTTGTCGCCGGAATCAGTTGTTGTTGTTGTTGTGTTGTTGTTGCCAGAATCAATGTGAAAAAATTGTAAGAAAATAGCATTTTCCTAATAGAACCAAACACGTGAACTCAATTTTCCACAACAATTTTCATAATTCAACAAAACACTTAAAAATATTTTCCTTTTCCGGAAAATAGCATTTCCGGAAAATATGTATTTTCCGGAAAACGTTTTACACGAAACAAACACAGCCTAAATGTGGAAGAGCCATTGTCTTGAGACAATATGACATCCTAGTCAATAATGTCCAAACTTTTTGGTTTTGGTAAACTTCTATTTTGTTCCTTTAAAGTTTCATTAATTTCAATTGGATCGAAAAAAATTTAAAAAGTGTTGAAAGCCTTCTAAGTATGAGCCGCAAAATCCACCCGAAAAAAATAAATTTAACATCAAACATATGAAAATTTTACCTGTTACTAGTTTGGTTGGTTGATGCATGTAGACTTAATTTGCATGTTATTGGCTAGGTCTCCATCTCATGGTTGCAACTTTAAAATTTTTTTTTAAAAAAAAAAAAGTCTCATCCAAGGTTGCAACTTGCAAATTGATTTCATGGACCCCAAATTTGGATTTTATTGCATGGGCCATTGAACAATTAAATAGTTTCCGCTCATTTCTACATGTCAATTGGGCCTACATGGTACTGTATGGAAGCTACGCTGTTGTGGGTCAATATCATTGGCAAACCATTAAGTCCCTATCGGCTCGCTGATCCAGATCAGTATAGTGATAAGGCCATTATAACTAAAAAGGCCCGTAGCTGTCGATAAGCTATTGACAGACACAAAGTATGTTTGAGAACAATTTATTTAGCTAAAACTGAAAATCTTTTATTAAAAGTTCTATAAATAAACCTAAAAAAATAGTTTAAATAATACAGTAGAGCCCACGAATAGTACTAAAAAGTGCAATGAAATTCATAAATAGTAGTAAAAATAAGTTGAATACTAGCAAAAATAAGTTAAATAGTAAAAAAAAGTTGGTTTTTTAAGCTAATGCCAAACGCAACCGCAATGTGTGTAGTTTTCATAACTATTGGAAAAGGTGAGTTTTTTTTTTTTTTTAGAAAAATGTTATGTCCAAAATATTTTCACAACACTTTCATAACAAATCCTAAGTGGTAGGTTGTTTTCGGTTGTTATTAGTGGGCAAAACAGTAATTTAAGTTGTGAATTCAAATTAGAATCAATAACAACTTATTTCATATGATTTATTGTAAAAGTATTGTGAAAATTTTTTGGACGTTACACTTCTCTATTTGAAAATTTGTATGTAAATAAATAAATTAAAAGAAATTAAAAGAAATTTTTTTTCCACAAATGCACACTAATATATCTTTCTTAACAGAGAAATTATATTTTAAAATTTTCATTTTGATCCTCTGCTTTTGAGTATATTTTCAAGATGATTCTCTTGTTCATCTTTGTGAGTAACCTGATTCTTAAGTGTCAAGTGAGCAGATGATGCTTGCCTAGTCATACAACACATCACCCAAATACTAAGAAGAAAAGAAAAAATGCCATGTTAGGAGAGAGAGAAAAAAAAAAGAAAGAACAAAGACTCGGTCGACTAGATCGATTTTCAAATCACAAGAACATACTCAATATAATGTGACATTTACAATTCAATGTCACAATTACAACACCATTTTTTGACAATGACATTGAATTATTATTATTTTTTTATAAATTTAATTAATGAGACTTACTATAAGTATGATGAGAGAAGGAGCTTTACTTCTAAAGTATTTAATATACCTGTGAGAACTAGCCAAGAATTTAGTTTGGGGTTAGAAGTAAGATTAAAGACAAAGTTCATAAAAAAATGATCCTCAAATGTTAGTTAAAAAAATAAATAAATAAATAAATAAATTGAAGATTAAACAAAATTTTTGGTATGATACAAATCTAACATAAATATAAAATGTATTTATATTTACCGTATAACATAAATATACAAATTAACATAATTTTTTTGAAGTATTTTTCTTATATTTAAATATTACTTAAATAATACTCCCTTAACCTTTTATATATATTTTTAATCTATTCCTTTTGTCTTTTGAGATATAAAATTGTTGATATTTATTTTATACAAATTCTGCTAATGTTTCCTTTTCCATACAAAATATGATTAATCCAATATATCTTTTAAGTATGATTAAAAAATATTAAACAAAGAGATAAATGAATAAAGGAAATCTTAATTTGAGGGCATAAAGTAACTAGAAAAAATTGTTTGACCTGGCAGCTAGACCGAAAACCAATAGAAAACTACAAAAATTATTTGGGCTCAAGTTAAAGAGTTTTGTAAATCAAGCGATATCTTTTATGTTTTCGGAAGAAATGTAAACATATCAAATCCCCCCGCATGACAACTATCAAATTTATCAAAAAAGCAGAAAAAACATTGTCCAAAATAATAAAAGGAAAAAGAAAGAGAGATATCTAAGGGGGCCAGGGGTCCATCACTCCATGAGACAAACGCCCAAACAACCTTGACAGAAAAATAAATCATGAAAGAATGATCCATAACTCCACCTTACAAGTTACAACACATAAGTACAAAGACAAACGTTTTAAATCAAACATAAGACAATCGTTAAAGTAAACATTAAGAAAAGTAAGTGACCAATTTCAAAAAAATTAAAACAAAGAAAATTTAAGAGCTGGCTTGAATTATTCTAAGACCATGAAATCACGCTGTTTTAAGGTGACCATTTTCATTTTCACGTGTGAATGACAAATTCCATTGAACAAAAATATTGCTAGGAAGCACAAACACAAACATGGACATGGGTACGAGTATAACACAACAATACAAGTAATTTCTGAAAAATTATATCATGAAACGACCAATAAGATACGAGTATGACACATGTACTACATCCTAAATGATGTATTCGTGCTTCCTAGCAATATTGGCTTCAATGAGTTCAACAACTTTTCCATAATTTTTCTCCAATAAATTTGGAAGATTCAAAATAAGGCAACATACAACGGATAAATTGTAAATTTCAAAGCTAGAAGCAGAAGTATATGATTTATTGGAAAGCACGAAGACAACATTTGGGTTGCCGTGCCCATGTCCAACACATACAGGATACAAGAAACGCGTTGGATATGGCTACATGCCTGTCCTAGCCATTTTATTTATTTTTTAAATAACAGACATGATCGGGACACGGTTGAGACACGACCTCTGCCAAAAAAAAAAAAAAAAAAAGGAAGCTGAAACGCACTACCTTTCATGCTAATCTCCTCCCTACCAATTTTCTCCTTTCTCCTTAAAGCATCTCTAATAACTTCTCTAAATTTTTGTATTGTTTGGCAAGCAAACATCGATATTTACCTTTTACCTACATACTTTTTCAAACACACATTCCAATAGACTCTCTATCATTTTTTCATCTCATTTAAATATTATTTCTTTAATATTTCTTTATTCTTTTTTTAATCTTTCTTTATTCTTCCTCTATTCATTTCCAACAACCATATTTTTCAAATTTTCCAACTATTATATTTTCTTAGTAGCCTTTTTTTTAAGGGTCATATTTTTCAAATGTTAATATTTCACAATAGTCATATGTTTCAATCAGACTTGATAAATTTCAAGATTAACATAGATTTGATAAATTTCAAATTACATAGAATTTTTAAAATACTTGCACAAGAGTGACATGAATGAAGAGAAATTTCAAATTACAATAAATACTAAAGACATAAAAATTCATGCGAGCATAGAAATTAAAATTAGGAGGATATATCGGTGATTTTGCAAAATAGTCTTGAAAAAGTCTTTGGTGGCCTTGCTCATGATCACGTTGGATGAACCTGCAGCCTAGAACAGAACCATGATGTGATGTTGATGCCCTCTCTCTTTCTAATTGTTCTCTTCCAATGCAAGAGCGCAATTATCTCAAAATCAACATCGGAATCAGAGTCATTTCAAAGCATATTATGTACATAATTTGTATTACGACCTTGCAAGCATTGAAGTATCTGTAGTATGATTATATTTTAGTATAAGATTCAGCTGTCCCTGCAAGCATTCCTAGTTTGACCATATACATACATTTCTAGATAGTACTATTTTTTCATAAATGAACACTACGAAAATCATTGAGAATAAGAAAGAAAGAAAATTAATGTTGATATCAGGTATCAAGAAAAAGAAAAATGAGTGAAGTAGGAAATAAGAGACGGTCAAGCAAGTAATATAGTTACTTTCTACAAGAACAAAAAATTTCAATCACAATGAAGATAATACATCTGGGGCTTTTATCACTGCTGTATTACTAGAGACATCTACATTCAAGGCAAAGTAGGTGCAGATAGATGACCAGCAGCCCCAAAATAGAAAGCGAGGGATTGGATTCTTTATCATCAGCAGGATGCCACATTACATCCCACCTTCTTTTTAGTATTATCAGAAGCTACTGCTACTATTAACCAAACAAGACAAACTACTTATACAACTTGCAATGTTATTTTAGCATAGAAAAAATTTGGATATCACTCTATCACTAGATTTCAGGAAAAATCCCTTTTCTGTTTATGGATAAGTAAAATCATAGACCACAGAAGCAACAATAACCATGGCTGAGTACTTGAGTCTGAAACTGCTTATTGTTATTATTATTATTTTTTTAAAACACCCAAGCTTATCTGCAGAAATCAATAAAACCAAGATGTAATCTATTGAAGCACACCTATTGGATAAGGATAAGGATGCTAATTTAAATACAACAGATAACTTTAACTCAAATCAATTCAAGATTAGCTAAAAAAATAGGAACTCTCTTATGCCATTTATTCATTTTTATATCTTTCAAATATCTTATCTCTTATCTCTTATCTCTTATCTCCTGTAACATGTAAACAAATCTAATTGTATAAATGAAGGTCAGTCCCAACGTTTTGGGTGTGGGAGCACAAATTGCAAATGTTACAACACTTTATTGTTAGTTTATTATGTTCTGATATGTTCAACAGTGTGGCCGAGAGAAAAGAAAAAGTCACGTCTTCTTCATCCTTGAGCATAACCCACTTGTAATATTGGCACACTTCTTTATTTTTTACGAGTTGACTCAAATCTTGTATACAAATTCATTTTTCTATTAATAATCATGGGATTGAACAACAGAACAATCTATTCAATCATGGTTTTAAACAATTTGATAGAGAGATAAAGAACTCAGAAACCCAAAACCTAAACCTAAACCCAGATAGTAGTGAGGAAAATAGCGAATCATTCAAAACTACCAAATCATCAACTCGTAAAATAAACCAATAAATTCAAACGTGATGAAATTTTGGGTACCCATTTTTTGTGGTTGAGTCGATGTTCTCAATCTCCATTCTTCCTCACAGGTAGTTAAGCAAACTCTGACTGAAAGCCATGGCTTAGGGGTTTTGTGAGAGAGAACTGTGTTGATTTTGTGAGAGAAGGGCTGCTTCCGGTTGTTATCTGATGAGAAGCAAGAGAGAGCAAAGAAACAGAGAAAAGAGAAGGGAAATAGAAAAGGAAGAGACAGAAAGAAATAATATTTTAATCAAACCGATATTTTTTAGACGAAACTAAACTAAACTGGCGAAAATGGGCAACTAATTTTTTTTTCTAACTATCTAGTTAGTTGTTAAGGTTTTGAAACAATATTTTTTAGTAGCATCTCAAGTCTAAGAGACTCGATTTTGGCCTATAAATTGAGTCTTTAACACTCAATTTTCATGGTCTAATCACGTCTGATGTGACATCTTTTTCCACGTGTCGACCACTTAAAAATCGTTGAGACTCGATTTACAAACCAAAAAACTTTGAAAAATTTTTAACTCTCAGGCGCGCCTCACCAGATCAGAGTGAGAGAAAGATCAGATCAGAGAGAGAGAGAGAGAGAGAGAGAGAGAGAAAGACTAGATCAGATCAGAGAGAGAGAAAGAGAGAAAGACTAGATCAGATCAGAGAGAGAGAGAAAGAGCTCGCGCGGCCTGGGGCTCGCGCAAGGCCCGGGCCGCGCGATCTGGCCTGGGTTGTGCGATCCAAGTCGCTGCGCCCAGCGCGGCCTGGGTTGCGGGCGGCCTAGGTATCTTGCGCACGGCTTGGGTCAATCTTCTCTCTCTTTCTTTTTCAGGTTTTTTTTTTTTTTTTTTTCTTCTTCTGGGTTTCTTTGATATTCTGGTGGTTGTTCTCTGATGTGTTTTGGGCTTATATATATGGGTTATAAATCGAGTCTTAAAGATTCGATTTCCATGTAATTGTCATGTGGAAAAAATGCCATATCAGACGTGAACAACCCATGAAAATCGAGTTCTAAAAACTCGATTTATAGACCCTAAATCAAGTCTCTTAAACTTGAGATGCTAATAAAAAATATTGTTTCAAAATTTTAACAACTAACTAGATAGTTAGAAAAAAAAAATTAGTTACCCATTTTCGCCAACTAAACTATCTGACCCTCAAGTTTAAAATAAATGCTAAATTTTAAGCGACGTGGCAGTAAATTTAATATAAAAAAAAAAAACAAAAAAAAAATCTAAGAGCATTCGCATCAGTGTGTTTAAAATCATGTAAAATCATGTAAACCTCAGTTTTTACACATTTTTGCTCAAAAATGCACTCCATCAGCTCTTCTAAAATTGTATAAAAATGTGTATTTCTTTACCCGAGCTACAGTAACCGTGTAAATATACACGGTTACTGTATCTCGTGTAAAGAATAATGTAATCATTTCCGTTCGCTCGTTTTTTTCTCTCTCTTCTCCGGCTCAACAAACTCAGTATCTCATCTTCCTCTTTTTCCTAAGATGCACACAACTAGACAAATCAACACACAAACACATCCAGACAAATCAACACACAAACACATCCAGACAAATCAACAGAGATACACTTGCTTAAAAAAAAAAAAACACAAAGATACACAAACACGGAGATCGGAGATCGGCGATGCGGATCGGAGCTGTGGCGGATGGGTTTTGTGATTTGGTGGTGGTGGATCGGTGATGCGGGGCTGTGGAGATCGTTGATGCGGAGCTTCGGTGGTGGAGGGTGGTGGATCGGTGGCGTTTGGTGGTCGGAGCTGCGGCGGATGATTTGGAAGAGAAGACCAGAGAGATGGGTGTAGAGAGAGAGAGAGAGTGAGAGCGTGAAAGAAACCAGAAAATGGAAGAGAGAGAGAGGGCGCGGGTATTTAAGACAGGTAGGTAAAAAGAAATAATAAAAAAATAGAGTGTAATGAATATTTTATTGAAATATCTTGTAAAATAAATGAATTGATGTGGGTGTTTTGTAAAAGTGAATGTGTAAAATAGAAAAAGTAGGTTTTTAGTGTAAAAATGGATGTGTAAAATAAACACACTGATGCGAATGCTCTAACTCATTAAAACACCTATCCAGTCATTAATGGTGAACCTAACCCATTTCAGGTGACCTGAAAACCCATCCACCCTAGCAGCATTGTCAAGTTGTGGTGTTATGATCTGTGCCTTTTAAATTTTTGTGGGCCACGATGAATGGCACGTCTGAGTTGCCCAGAGTTGAAGACACCAACAATAGAGCCAAAGCAACCCAAATCAAGGTTGACTGAGCCATAGCTTTTGCTTTGGTTTTGACGATGTTGTGGGTTTCTGAGAAGAGACTATGGAAAATGAACTGCATTGGTCAGGGAGAGTATAGTAAAGTTAAGTTTGTATAGCTAATTAGGTCTCATTCCATAATTGGCATCAAGTGTGAAAGATTCACTTAAAACTCTTGAATTTTTTAATTGAAAATTAACTTGTAATGTCATCAGGTTCCAATATTCTAGTGATGAGAGGAATGGACTGCGAGGGAGAAGAACGGTGGTGCCAGCAGTGAACAACTGCGCCGTTATTTATCTCTCTCTATCTCTCCCTCTTTAGATCAGTACAATGGGATTTCAAATTGGGATACCCAATTTGAAATGGATCACTTGAAATGGGTTAGGTTCTACTGGTTGGATTGATTTTTTTAATGAGTCAAATTTTGTTTTTTTTTTTTTTTTTTTTTAATATTAAATTTAATGTCATATCACTTAAAATTTGCCATCATAATTCTATTAGACACGTAAGTATTAAAACTAACCGCTATTAACAAAATGTATTGTGCTCATTTTTAAAACTAGATGGACTATTAGTGCTCATTTTAAACTTAAGGGACCAGTAGCATTTAGTGGGAAAACTTCAGGGACAAATAGTGTAGTTTTGCCTATTTTTTAAGGCGAAACTACACTGTTGGTCATTGAAGCTTGTCTTGTGAGCACAATTGATCTCTTAAGTTTCAAATGAGTACTATTGATCCTTGAGGTTTCAAAAATAAGCTCTATTGATCACTGCATTAACTTTAATTAGTTTTCTTGCCTATGTGTCTCGTGGAAGACTGGTGTGTCAATTTTAAAAGTGATGTGGCAACTTTTTTATTATTAAAAAATTACATATTACTTATGTGTCTAACTCCTTTTTTTAAAATTAATCAACATATTAAGTTTTGAACACCTAAAGTATCCTTATTCATTTGACAGCTGCTAAGAAAACCAAAAACCCAGCCAAACTCCATCTTCACAATCTTGGGCAATTCTCATATCCTTGTTAAACTAGAGGGACCATTAGTGCTCATTGTAAACTTGAGGGACCAATAGCACTTAGTGGGCAAACTTCAGCGACAAATAGTGTAGTTTCACCTATTTTTTAAGGCGAAACTACACTATTGGTCATTGAAGTTTGCCCTGTGAGCGCAATTGATCCTTAAGTTTCAAGTGAGCACTATCGATCCTTGAGGTTTCAAAAATAAGCTCTATTGATCCCTGCATTAACTTTAATTAGTTTTCTTGCCTATGTGTCTATTGGAAGACTGATGTGTCAATTTTTAAAGTGATGTGGCAACTTTTTTATTAATAAAAAATTATATACTACTTATGTGTCTAACTCCTTTTTTAAAAATTAATCAACAGATTAAGTTTTGAACACCTAAAGTATCCTTATTCATTTGACAGCTGCCAAGAAAACCAAAAACCCAGCCTAACTCCACCTACACAATCTTGGGTAATTCTCATATCCTTGTTAAGATCAAAGGCCCATAGTCCCAAATGACTCCAGAGGCTTCCAAGTTCGACTAGGGAACTCTCATTTCTCATGAAGGCAACTTGGCTTGCGAAATGCTGAGAATGATCGCCCCATCATGGTCTAATTTTGAGTTTAATGGCTCTGACTCTACAAATTTTGACAAATCAACTGGTTCAAGAAGATTTGGATTTCGTGATGGTATTTGTAGCAGTGTGGTATTTGGTTTTGGTATGGAGGCCGGCGGAAGATTGTGGTTGAGGGGACTTGGATTGTTTTGGGATTAGAAGAAGTTTAATCGTTTGACAACTCAAATCGTGATGTGTATATAATTTTTTTAATTTTTAATTAAAAAAATTTGGCACATCATTAAAAGAATGTCTAGTCACTAATTTGTTAGTCATGTAAGCAATACCACTAACGGTAATTAATAGACGGACTGGTACTACTCACTTTTAAAACTTGAGAGACCAATAGCACTCACTTAAAACTTAAGGAACCAATTGCACTCATAGGGTAAACTTCAGAGACCAATACTGCAGCTTCGTCTTTTTTTAATAGAGAAAATGGCTTTGGAGTTGCTACAATGCTCTCTAGGTCAAGAGAGCTATTGTAACAAGTCTAAAAAAAATATATAAAGAGATAGAGAGGCTATTGGAGCTTGATTTTTGTGTGTTTGCTCTCCAAATATGGCTTAAGAAAGCCTATTGGAGATGTTCTTTGATGGGACTGACGAAATCAAGTATAGACGAGACCAATTGTACAGACGAGAATAGCCTTCAAGACGAATATCCACTCCACTGACGATCATAAACACCTCATTCAATGCCGCCAGTAAACACCCCAGACGGTTACAAAGCCAACTATACAGGCCGTTGGAGTAAATTAAAGCAACATTATGAGGCCAGAAAACGTTACCCAGGAGGGCATTGAAGCCGCCATAACTGCCCCAACGACTAGAGGCTGCAGCAACATATATATATATATATATATATAGCCCCCACATTGCCAAAGAGGAGGTACATTCACACATACACACTAAGAGATTATTTTTGCTCTATTATCTTTACATTGCTCATTCTCAAATAGCAATTGATACTGACTTTGGTATCGAAGGCATTGTGGCAGGCACCACACCGGTGACCACACTCGAGAACACATTCTTGCAGGCCGGAGTCCATTTCTGTCTGCACACTCTGACTGACGAATTTACGCTTCATCATTCTTAGATCTATAAACTATTTCTCTTTTACAGTTTTACCCCTCCGCCTTTTTTCCTTATTTTATCCATGTGTGCCTCTTTATTGCTTTCTAGTGTCACACACATGAAGATCTCTTTTATCTCCAGTCACCCACTTGAACAAAAGATGTGTAAATAATTGCTTCTTTTCAAAATTTTGTCTGTTATGAGTTAAAAGTCCACCACCTATCAAGAGAGGTAGTCAAATTTTACAATACTTTTTTCACTATCCAATAGACAGTGGACACATGTATATATTATTAGTGGCTACTCTTTAATATGCTTTTAAAATAATTTTTAACAATTATATAAAAGAAAATAAATTTTTGTAAACTTTGAATATATATATATATATATAATATATATATTCCCACTATATCTATGTCCTATTTTTTTTTTAAAAACTTTCGTGTCACCGTTTGACACCCATACCCATGCCCTGTTTGTGCTTTCTAGTTAATTTATAACCTATTCCATGTTTTGCTTTAATTTCTCACCAATGCGAAAGGCTCATTAATTTACTGCATACTTCTTATCAATATCTTCTATAACACAACATCTCATTCTAGTTCTCCTAAGTAGATGGGTGCCGTATATGGAAACAAATGTGAACGGTTTTAGACCCCTTAAAAACAACCAGATTGGTTAGCCTAGTTAATTAGCCAAGTTGTTACTTAGTCAAATTATGCAATACTAGGTTAAAGCAATCAAATAATCATATTAAAAGTATAAAGCAGCGGAATAATAAAAGACACAATGATATGATCACCCAGGAAACCACAAGGTAAAAATCTGGGGAGGATTTGACCCACCGATTCTCAAGGCAAACCTGAATCCACTATGAAAGAATCGAAGTTCATACAAAAGGACTACAAGCTCCCCGCTTGACTTCCTAATACTACCCACCAGTAGAACTTACTGACACGACCACGTGCAAGCTCCGAATCCACGGACTCCTTCTTTCTTGAATTCTTCAATCAGCTACAAGCACCCACGCTTGATATTCTTTAAGCTTCAATGGTAGCAACCGAGTTGATCATCAAGATGTTGATACTATTTCTATCTCGAAAACCCTAAGCTTTGTGTAAAGGAAAGCTCCTCTAGATCTCACAAGAGATTTACACAAAACCGCAATGTATGAGCAACAATACAACTGGAGCAACTCTAAAAACGTGGTAGGGTTTTTCTTTATATACCTAGGGTAAAAACAGAAAACCCAAAACGTTTAATGAGTTAGGGCTGAGCTGGAATATTCTGTAGAAAAACATTCTGCCTGCGATTCGATCGATCGAGCCTTTCCTTCGATCGATCGAGCCAGGCCGAAATGCACCAATGTATCTGCAGCCACTCGATTCCAACTTTACATAAAGGACCCAACTTTGAGCAAGTCTAAACAAGACTAAATAACCTGTTTTGATCATGGTTTGCCAACAATACAAATTAGAGTTCTAAATACATAAAATCCTAAATCTTTAGAACCTAACAAACTCCCCCTTTGGGAATCCGTGACAAAACACAAACTAAAAGCTCAAAGTTTACAAGTAATAAGCCCTTTACAACAATAATGCTCATAAAATCAAAATTCAATCCTAACTACTATCCATCAGTTGCAAGTGTAGACAGCAGCTCAATTGAATCAACCTGTATATTCCTGAAATACTTAACAAACGCATAAACGCATGTGTGACAGAAAATAGTATATAAACAGGTATAACATTCTTGCATGATTCACACAACACATAATAAAGACATATATTAATGAATAACTCAGAGAATATAAATCAGTAAACAGTGAATCCAAAGAAACAAGAATCAAATAAAAAAATTATGTATATCAATCAATGTTACTCCCCCTAACATGAATATCCCAAAACAAATGATATAAAAGGTGAAGCGCCTAAATACAATCTACTCCACAAAACAACAAAAATCCTAACAAAATCTCCCTAACTACAAAACTCCTCTACAAACTCTACTCCCCCTTTTTGTGACGGAATGCCAAAGGGCAATCACAATCCATCATCAAAAGGAGGCGGTGAGGGTGAACGCAGACGCGCTAGATCAGCTCGCAAAGCTCGGATCTCGTCAAAAAGGTCCACCAAAAGCTGACCATGAGCCGCCTGAACGGTCATGATAGTCTCCAAAGTATGACGGCTATCAAAGTCATCCGATGGAGGTGGAGGAACAGTAGCAGTAGCAGCAGCATCAGGATCAGGAACAGCCTCACCAGCAGGACCTGTAGAAGAAGAGGGAAGAGGTGTGGACCCAGAAGGCTCAGACCTAGGGCATTTAGAGCTAGCTCGAAGGTGAGCAGTCTTCTGTCGAAGAAAAGACGCACCTATAGGACCAATGACATGCACAGGCTCCGAGGAAGGGAAATCCTCTAGACCTAAATAAAGAAGAATCCTATGGATGAAGATAGGATGAACCAGTGCATGAGCAGAAGATGAACTCCTATACACTTCGTTCAAAGAACGAAGGAACAAGTGGGGAAAACTAATAGGAGCATCAGTGACAAGAGCATACAAAAATACACACCGCTCAAGAGGAATGGTGTGAAGATGAGAAATGGGCTAGATGGAGTGACACGCTATCCTAAAGAAAAGATACTGTAACTCGGAAAGCTCAGCAGTGGTGATCCTAGGATTAGAACCCCACTGGATAGATGACCTAGTGATGTAAGACATAACATCACTCAAAACTAGAGACTCATCATATGGATAGACAGGGTGCTGTACCAAAGGTACCCCTAGAGCATCAGCCACTACCTGAGGAGTAATGGTGTACTCTACGCCTCGTATCCAACTCTTTACCAATGTGTTGGAATCATAGATGCGGATAGAAATGTTCGAGTAGAACTCTCTAATCAAGGTAGCAGGTGGAGGAGGATTAAAAATATCCACCAAGGGTAACCAGCCCCGATGCTCAAAATTTGCCCTAATGGCAGGATCAAGCTCATCTAGAATGACAGAACGCTCAGACCAAATCTTCCTCTTAAGGTTCAACTTATCAAAAATCTCTTGGTTTTTCTCACTGGGGAATTTCTCTCGGTTAAAGGGAGGAGGGGAAGGAGTGGATGAGGTGACAGACCTACGAGCTCTAGTTTTCTTAGGCATGATGCTAAGGAAAGACAGAGACACAAGAGAAAACCAACAACAAAAAAGATAAAAAAAAACCAAGGGCAGATTGCAAGTTAGCACAAGAAAAATGTAGAGCAAAAATCTATATGATGCATTAACATTTAAAATGACATGATGCATGTACTAATGCAGTAAACAAAGTTCAAAATTAAGTTGAATTGAACAAAAATGGCTTGAGCATAGAGTTTCTAACAAAAACCCCAAAAATTTGAAAACCACTTGAAAAATTTTGAAGTACATGGATAAATTAAGCCTTACAAAACATTACACATAGATTATAAAGCCTAATTACATCCAATCAACAAGCCAATTTCATCAATTTCAACTCAATTGAACAAAATCCCCAATTTGGAACTAAACATAAACCCTAGAAATTCAATTTCTCACAAAACCCAAAATTGATCAAATTAAACTATCACAATCAAGTTTATAACATGTCCCCATAAAAACCCATTGATCAATTGCACAAAATTGGGCTTGAAACATCAAAAATCCCAAATTTAGAGAGGTTCGAAAATTAGAGGGAAATTACATGAAAAATGCATGAAAAATGCAAATAAATTCAAAAATGAGGGGTAAAAGAGACTTACCAGCTTGAGGAAAGAGAAATCTTGCAAAAAATTTGGAGGAAAACGGCAAAAATTCACTGTAGATCCATGCCAAGTCAGAGAGAGAAAAGAAAGTTTAAAAAACTTTTGAAAAGTGGAAGAATCAGTCAAAGAAAACTGTTTTAAAAAAGCTGATTCACGACTTTCGATTGATCGAAAATTACTTTCGATCGATCGAAAATTACTTTCGATCGATAGAGTCACTCAGAAATTTTATAAAAGAAATTTTAAAATTTTCGATCGATCGAAAAACAGACTGGATCGATCGAAACAGGCAACAGATCACAGTATTTTCAGAAAAATTCCAGTTTTGAAAACCTCAAACCAATTTTTTTTTTAAAAAAAAAACTCCTCAAAGCATTGAAATCAATGAACCACAATGCATGAGTATGAGATGAAATTGAATGATTTTTCAAAAACCCAAATTTGTAATCCCAGTTTCTCCAAAGAAAGTTTCAGCCAGTTTTTCCTTTAATTTCTCAGGCAAAATAATGTTTTGCATAATTCTCAAGATATTTTCAAATTTGGTTGGTCAAACCAAAAACACACACAATAACATGTACAATGTTTAGCAAAGAGTAACTCGTGTAGTGTGTGCAAACTAGCAAAGACTTGAGAAACATGTGAGGTGATATGTGAATAGCAATTAATCAGAAAATCTACAAAATTCATCACATAGAATTTAAAAGAGACTATCACCTAAAGAGTTACATCATATAACTCTCACATCTCCTAGAACATAAGCTTGCAATCATGTAAGTTTCTTGTATTTAACCTCTTAATTTTGTGAATTGGCATCAAGCCTAATAGTACACACCAGTTTTAATTAAGTGAATTGGCATTAAGCCTAATAGTACACACCAATTTTAAGCATTAAGCAGTTAAGTCGAGGCTACACCTTATGTTCTTTTTGTGTATGTGCTACACTTTCTCGAGCACAAAATCTTATGATATGCACTAAGGTGTTCATGATTGACTAGCGAACAGTGGTGAAATGGTTATTTATGCCTTTCTCAAAAAGATCAAGTCCGACAGTCAAATAATATGTGACTTCAAGATTAAGACAAAGTGATAAACACCATAAACATCTTTCCCACACAACATGCACTACAAAGCTTCAACTAGTCAAGTGCAATAAATAAGCTCATCAAAGCTAAACAAGGTACATAAAGACATGTTATGTGTAAATAAATTGACCAACCTTGTTTTCAAAGACCAAGAACAATAATGCCCAACACAATTTGCCTTTCCCTTTTTTATTATTATTTTTTATTTTTTTATTTTTAAAAGAGAAAACACATAAATCCTAGAATGAAATGCATGAATGTAATGCAATGCAAATCCTAGAGAAAAAAAACACAAATACCAAAGAACAAAGGTCACAAAGGAATGAGCAGTGAAGTACAAGGACCATGTCAGAAAGACTCAATTAGGATGAGTCTTTTGCATCCAAAACCTTTTAGATGCACTACGAGCATTGGAGTTCTTATTCACATTCGAGTGATTTCCAACTCTAGGATTGGAATAAAGGTTCAACGCCTTTACCAATTCACCAAAAAGTGCCATAGGATCTTGTGCTTGAGGCACAGGCACCTTTGGTTTGTTTGCTCTCTTAGCAGCTTGAAGCTTGTAACATTTTGGACGAATGTGTCCAGACTTTCCACAATAATGACAAACCCAAGCAGGTTTACCATGCATCTTGTCCTTAGAAAGAGTAGAATCCTTAGGTTTAGGCTCTCTCAGATCAACCCTAATCTTCCTAGGAGGTGAAACTTCAACAGGTTGACAACCTCACTCACAAGGGGTTTGACAGTTTCACTCACAACCTCACTCACGGAAAGTTCAGAAGAAGAAGAAGGAACAAAGTTCGTGGAATGTGGTGCAGAATCAATGATGCTTTCAACATATCCTAACCCAGATTTATCAGAAGGATACTTTTGAACATTCAGCATGTGATCAAATTTAGAACTAGCAGATCTAGCAACAGATAAATCATGTTCTAAAGTTTTAACTTTATCAAGCAAAAGCATGTTCTCAGATTTAACATTGTTCAAAAGATCATTAGCATCAAACAGTTTAACAAGCAAATTTTTCTTTTCAAGCTCAAGAGATTCAATTTTCTTCAGGCCAAGTTCAACATTCATAGCATCCTTTGCAGCAATTTTGCAAAGTTTATTGTAGGCCTCTTGAAGATCTGCATCCTCAGAGAGTTCCTCATCAGAAAGGTTCTCTTCAACAGATACGCTTTCATTGACTACAGCTGTAGCAGTGAAAGCAATGAAGTTTCCATCCTCATCACATCCGGACTCATCATCAGAAACCTCATTATCACTAAGGGTTACAGCCATAGCTTTACCCTTAGTCCTCAAGAATGTAGGACATTCAGATTTCACATTACCATACCCTTGACAGCCAAAACACTGAGGATCCAATGAATTATTTGAAGATTGACCAACTTTTTCTCTAGGTTTTTCAAAGTTATTCACTTTAGTGGGATCATTCTTCCTAAAATTTCTAGGTTCAGCAGTGTTTGTACCTCTTGCCTTTCTGTTGGTATTCCTAAGAAAGTTTTTAAAGTTCTTGGCAAGGTACGCAATCTCTGTAGCAGAGAGCTCATCATCAAATCCACCACCATCAACATCATCAACTGACTTAAGAGCCATTGATTTGGATTTGTTCTCTTTGGGTAAGTCAGACTCATAGGACTGAAGAGATCTTACAAGTTCATCAACAGAGATGGAGTCCACATCCTTACTTTCAGTAATGGCAGTCACTTTGGGTCTAAAGTTTTCAGTTAAAGATTTAAGAATTTTCCTAACAATTTTAGGTTGATCATAGATTTCACCCAAATTAAAAGTAGAATTAACAATGTCATTCAATTTAGCATAGAATTCATCAAAAGTTTTATCCTCAGACATTCTAATGCTTTCAAATCTAGAAGTCAATTGCTGCAGTTTATTGATCTTAACTGCCTTTGTGCCTTCATGCACAGTTTGGAGGATTTTCCAAGCAGTATGGGCAACCTCAACATTTGAGATCCTCTTAAATTCCTCTATAGAAACAGCATTGAAGATGACATTCATAGCTTTTCTATTGAAGCCTGCTGCTTCTTTTTCAGAAGTTTACCACTCACTCACAGGAGTAGTGGGCTTCTGCCATCCGTATTCAAAGGAATTCCAAACCCTCTCATCAATAGATTTCAGGAATGCTTTCATCCTTACTTTCCAATAAGCATAGTTATTCCTATCAAAGTGAGGAGGAACAACAAGCGAATGTCCATGCTCTATGACAACAGGGGTCAATGATCAGCTCAGAGATCAAAAAATCTCTAACAAGAGAGTTACCTGCTCTGATACCACTTGAACGGTTTTAGACCCCTTAAAAACAACCAGATTGGTTAGCCTAGTTAATTAGCCAAGTTGTTACTTAGTCAAATTATGCAATACTAGGTTAAAGCAATCAAATAATCATATCAAAAGTATAAAGCAGCGGAATAATAAAAGATACAATGATATGATCACCTAGGAAACCACACGGTAAAAACCTGGGGAGGATTTGACCCACCGATCCTCAAGGCAAACCTGAATCCACTATGAAAGAATCGAAGTTCATACAAAAGGACAAGCTCCCCGCTCGACTTCTTAATGCTACCCACCAGTAGAACTTACTGACACGACCACGTGCAAGCTCCGAATCCACGGACTCCTTCTTTCTTGAATTCTTCAATCAGCTACAAGCACCCACGCTTGATATTCTTTAAGTTTCAATGGTAACAACCGAGTTGATCATCAAGATGTTGATACTATCTCTATCTTGAAAACCCTAAGCTTTGTGTAAAGGAAAGCTCCTCTAGATCTCACAAGAGATTCACACAAAACCCCAATGTATGAGCAACAATACAACTGGAGCAACTCTAAAAACGTGGCTAGGGTTTTTCTTTATATACCTAGTGTAAAAACTGGAAAACCCAAAACATTTAATGAATTAGGGCTGAGCTGGAATATTTTGCAGAAAAACATTCTGCCCGAGATTCGATTGATCGAGTCTTTCCTTCGATCGATCGAGCCAGGCCGAAATGCACCAATGCATCTGCAGCCACTCGATTCCAACTTTACATGAAAGACCCAACTTTGAGCAAGTCTAAACAAGACTAAATAACCTGTTTTGATCATGGTTTGCCAACAATACAAATTAGAGTTCTAAATACATAAAATCCTAAATCTTTAGAACCTAACAAAATGGTCTTTGAATTCTGTGATGTGGTTAACTTTTGCATTGGCGTTTGCCTTGTGGATGTTTACTGTAACACCAATTGTAGAGAAGGAAAATTCCCGACCTATCACAAGCTGACATATTATACTACCATGCCCATAAAGTACATCCAATGACAAAGTCCCACGTGCTACTGTTGAGTTCTACTGTCACTATTTAGAAACCAAAAGAAACCTGCCAAGTGTCACCAAAGCAAAAACATTAAAAAAAAAAAAAAGCATACGAGAGCCAATCACACATTGACACATGTTAGCAATGACATAAGCAATCCAATTGAGTGCTAACACGTGTCATCTTGAAAATTAAGACATTTCGGCCAATCAAATAATGCCATGTGTCTTGGAGAAAAAGTCTTCAAGCTCCTCCATTCAAGTTGTGGCAAGTGTCACCAATTGGATTCTACCATGTGTCGCTCAACCACCCCCAAACTCCTATAAATAGAAGCCCTATGCATTTCTAGACACTAAGACATCAAGGAAGACATCCACACCACAAGCAAAATCAAGAAGATTTAGAAGTACAAAACCTTGTAACTCAACTGATTGACACCTTCTAGTGTTTCTAAGATATTCAAGATTCAAATCTCTTATCTCCATTGTAATTATCAAATTATCTGGAAAAATAAAAAGCATGCGTAGGCATGTATGTCTGTGAGTGTATGAGGTTATATATGTTATCATAAATTTCACATTTTCACAAGTAAAATTTTGGCTCCTTCTCACATGAATAAAAAATGTCACCGTAAATTTAATTAATAGAACTCATAATTCATGTATGATGAGGGAGTACCTCACTAGGAGTAATGGATATTGTCCTTAATACTCTCAAATTAATAATTTTACAACATTTCCAAATAAATTTATTGTTCCATATCAACTTATAGAGCTAGTGGCAACAAAATGGGCTAAATTCATTCACAATAAAAAGGAAAAATTTTATTTCACCACCCTAAACTATACCCCTGATTACAATTCGTACCCTAAACTTTTCAAATGTATGTTTTACATCATAAATTATGACCCTTGTTACACTTTGCACATTGACATTAAGTTTGTCGTACTTGGATGGAAAATTATGACATCACATGAAAGACTCAATTGTGCCTCTTCTCAATCCCTTAAAAATAAAAGAGAAACTATACTTTATTATTCTAAACTATATTCTTGATTACACTTTGCACCCTAAACATTGGATTTCTGTCCAAGTTAATAGCAAACTTGATGTTGAGGTGCAAAGTATAACAATGGTCATAGTTTAAGGTGCAAAACGTGCATTCAAAAAATGTAGGATGCAAAGTTTAATATGGGGTATAGTTTAGAGTGGTAAAGTATAATTTCTCCCCATAAAAATGATGTCTTCGCAACAAAATGAAGCAAATTGCTTCATTTGGCGTTGTATGGAAAGGGAACTTTGAACCTTGTATGTCTTCATTTGAAATATCAAGAAATGTCAACTAATTGAGTTACAAAGCTCGGCGACACACACAAGCGCGTGCGCACACACACACTTATATAGAGCCAGTGGATTAGTCACTATAATGCATTTTGCATACGTATTTCATGGTTGATGGTACCAACATATCAACAATAATGTATTTTGCATAATTAAAAAAAAAAAATTATGTTTTGCATATAAAGACTATGATAAATTCATTCAGCATAAAAATTATGCATCATTATATCTAATATACATGTCCATTAAATGCAATGTAAGTATATTATAATACATCACTTGAACTTAACTAAAAAGAAGTGAGAAACATGAAATAAATATATGAGAAGTTCTGAAATACAAATGTATTATTATGTAATTTGTCATATTTTCATAGATGGAACTACTTACCGCAAACCTTTTGTTTAGTATAACAACCTAGCCAAGGCAGTAATATCTGATTGAAGCTCCATAGAGGACATTGTGAATGGAATGCTTGAAGTTGTCTCATTGGCCTCAATTGCTAGTGTTTGGATTCTTCCATGAGCTATCTCCAGATCCAAACATTCCTTTAATTCTACCAATACTTGACTCATGTCTGGCCTTTGGATTGCAGGTGATGGTATGCATGACATAGCTATCTCCACAGCTTTCCAAGCATAATTGGTGTATAATTCTCCTTGTAACCTTGGATCAACTATGCTTCCAATATCCCCTCTTTTAATTATAGGATAAACCCAATCAAGTATGTAAGTGTTTTTTTCACATCCTCTCATTATTGCTGGGCGACCAGTGACTAGTTCAAATAAAATGATACCAAAGCTATAAACATCACATTTTTTGTTTAAGTTTCCGGATGTTTGAGATTTGTATGTAAAAATCAAGTGGCTTTGTTATGGTTAAAGATATAACAATCAAATAAAGCAAGTAGTTCATATACAAAGATGTTGATAAGCTACAAATATCTAGTTGAACTAAAAAAGTGTTTAAAGAAGTACTTGGAGAATCTAAATGATATTGACTACAGACTAAGGGGACTTGAGGGTACCAATTGGCTTAGCTGGTAAAGTCTTTGATGGTTGAATAAGAGATTTGAGGTTCAATCCTCGCTTACACCAAAAACTAATTGGTGTCTTGGTTTAATGATAAAGAGCTATCATTAGGAGTGGATGCCATAAGTTGAAACTCTCTAAAAAAAAGACTAAGTGGACTTGGTGGTTAAATAAGGATGTTCAAACAACTCACAAAGAGAGAGAGGGAGAGAGAGAAAGAAAGGCCTATGTACATGTAGTGACAATATTGCTTATATAAATTATAGAAAGGGGAATAAGGGAGCTAAAATTGTGGCATATGATGCTAGATTTAAGTATTTCAATCAATTATATAGTAAGTTGGGGATGAAAGATGGATACATAATAGCATCTTTAAAGAGAGATGAAAATGTTATTTTCAACACCTTTTTGTAATGGAAGCCCAAAAAAAAATTAAACAGACTAAGTAAATTACTGAAGGATAAAAACTATAATGATGAATTTTGATGGTTGAGTTAAATAATGCATAAAGGAGGATAAAAACATGAAAAATATGCAATATAATTTTATTAGATGAAACTAGACGTGTAGTCAATGCCAAGTTGGAAATTTGGAAGAATGGTTTGGACTCTTAAAGATTTAGGTTAAGAAGAAATAAAACATAGTAAATAGAGTGTAAGTTTTGTCAAAGTAAAAGTAAAGATGAAGAGGTTGTAAAATTTGATGGTCTATAAATACCAAAAAAATGAATATTTTTGATATATTGGATCAACAATTCATTCCTAATGATTGGAATTAGAGAAGACATAAATCATGGAATAATAGCATGATGGAAAAGTGGAAAGTGCATGAGAAATATTGCATGGTTGTAGAATACCTATTAAGTTAAAGAGAAAATAATTATAACCATTATAAGACCAACTATATGGTTTTGAATGTGCCTTCAAAAGCAACATGTTCATAAAATGAATATCGTTGAAATGAGAATTTTAAAGTAAATAAGTGAAAATCCAAGATAATTTTTTTTATTTTTTATATATAGAATGAAGAAATTTGTTTGAAGATAGGGATGGCTCTTATTAATTAAAAGATGAGGTAAAGTTACTTGAGTTGGTTTAGTTATGTTTGTGGAAAAGCGATTAATGCACCAACATATAGTGATTTGATTCAAACAAAGAGAATACAAAGAGAGAAGAAAACTTAAAATAACTTTGATACTTGATTAAGATAGTAAACAATGACGTGTTAATTAAGGAGTTGACAGATTGATTTTGGATAAGAAAGAACAAAAAATAAGAATACAAATGGTTGACTCTAATTAAATACAAATTCATAACCAATCCAAATATTTTGGGATTAAGTGTTAAAGAGTAGAATTTTTCTTTTCAAATAGATCTTTTGAAAAGTTTAGACTTTTTTTTTAAAAAAATTAACGAAAATCCTAATTGCAGGGAGTGTTATTACTAATAATTAGGGGAAACATTGCTCAATTTTGAATTTAAGAAAAAATTACAACTACAACAGAGTTAAGAGAGGAAAGTATAGTTAACCCTATTTCCTTTCCTGTTTTTGCATTAAGGGTAAAAGATATGGAAGCAGTGGCAAATTTCAATATAATAAGGCTTATTGTGTTGTCTATTAGAAACTATGTACACAATGCCAAAATATATTATAATTAACTGTGGCTAAAAGTACATAAAATTCATTAAGTCTTGAAACTTACTCAGGATTGAGATACCCGAGAGTACCAGCAAGACTAGTGGAGATATGAGAGTCATTTTCAGTTGCAAAAGCCCTAGACAACCCAAAATCAGCTATCTTTGCTTGCATGTTTTCATCTAATAAGATGTTGGATGTCTTCAAATCTCTATGAATTATAGGTGGCTTACAACCATTATGTAGATACTCCAACCCTGCAACTTTAGTAGTGAGCAATTTCTATGCAAATAAAGAAGGGTTTGGTTAATGGGTGCCCTTAAAGCATTTATTAATGGACCATTTTATGAAAGTTTTAATACCAATTTCATGAGAAATATAGAAAGCTGTCAAAAGCTCAATTTTGTTTTTCTTTTCCCATAAGGCACCCTTAACCTTTCCTAACAAAGAAACAGATATTGAAAAGGAATACTGATGTGATTGATCTATTTCTAACCATGTGCTGCATCCACCGCAATTTGAAGTCTCTGATTCCAATTCAAGACATTTGTATTGGTCACTGCAGCCAAAATGTATAAATTCTCTTCAACAGAGGTTGTTATAGAAGACAACCCGGTTTTGTGATCACAAAAGAATATAAATAATAATTTTAAAATTATCAAAAAACACATATTTTATTGTTCATTTTCAACTTTTCGCTTTTAGTAATATTAACAACATAATATTTTTTCACAACTTTATTTCTCACAATTAGCTTGGCTTGTTGTGATTGGAATAAAAAAACTTTCACCTAGGCCATTATTAACACCATATTTAATATATGCACCAATACTAGCATTTTTAATATATATATGTGTGTGTGCGCGCGCGCACTCACACATATACACCCACCCACCCACTCCCCCCACACACTCATATAAATGAAAAACATTGTGTCCTTGGGCTTATTTTCACTTTTATTACATTATTTATTCCTTGTCTCACTCCCTCTTTTCTTTATTCTATCAATTAGTCTTACATCTCAAATCAGGGTATCATGGAAGTATCTTCTAGTCCTTCGATGAATTTCAATCTTTTCAAACTTCAAACCTGCAAAAAGAAGGCAAATTGCACTTCTCCCTTATATATGGTGTAGTTGTAGTGACTCCTATACATTAAAAATGGGAAAAATTACATTCTACCATCCTAAACTATACCCTAAATTATACTTTGCACTCTAAATTTTTCGAATGCACGTTTTGCACTCTAAACTATGACTCTTGTTACACTTTTCACCCTAACATTAAGTTTGCTGTTAACTTTGATAGAAATATGAAGTTTAGGGTGCAAAGTGTAATCGAGAGTATAATTTATAGTAATAAAGTGTAATTTCTTCTTTATTTTTAATAGAGAGTATAGTTTAGGGTGGTAAAGTGTAATTTCTTTTTTATTTTAAATAGATTGAGAAGGGGAGCAATTGGGTCATTTCACATGATGTCATACTTTTCCATCCAAGTTAACAACAAACTTAATGTCAGGGTGCAAAGTGTAACAATGGTCATAGTTTAGGGTACAAAACGTGCATTCGAAAAGTTTAGGGTGCAAAGTGTAATTTAGGGTATAGTTTAGGATGGTAAAGTGTAATTTCGCTTTTAAAAATGAATTGGGTCATACTTTAACAATTGGTATTAAGAACTATTCCCCCCTTCTATTAGGATTCCTTTCAAATTCATTGTAAAATTTCTCTTCGTGAAGGTTTTTGTTAAATTTAATGGAAAATTCATATTTTTGTTTGTCACATTTTTTGAAAAAAATCACTTTTGCATTAAATTTGACAAATCCTAAAGTGCTTATTACTTACAAACAATTAGAGAGGGACATTGAAATTGCGCCATATTAACTATAATTAACCACCTCCCTCCACACACACACACACACACACACACACACACACAAAGGTTTTAACATTGGTGCATTGCAAAAAAGAAGATTTTTTTTTTCTTTCTTTTTTTTTTTTTTTTGGTCACTTGCTTACAACTAGGTGATTTATACTCAAATTCTCCATCCACGGGAGAACCGAGTATTGTCATTGCACCACAATACTCTTGACCACCAAAGACAAAACTTTAATAGATTTTTATTGGGTGTCGTCATTGTCTTTCAAGTTATGAGCAAGCAATGTCTAATGTGGACTGTGGACACTACCTGCGGGGTTTAGCAAGATACACTTTATTGGTGGACACCATCAATGAACTTGAAATGTGGAACGGTCTTTCCCTAGACTAATATGCTTTGCTAAAATTTGAGTATAGCATTTTAGATGCAATATATTAAGTTTCTAATTGAATTCAAATATTTGGTTATATTGTATTTTATCGATCAATGCAACCATGTAATTAACTTTAATGGAATAATTTAATGTAATACACTTAATGTATTATACTTAAATTTTACAATATTCTTTTTTTCCAATTGAATTCAAATATTTGGTTATAGTTTACTTTATTGGACACTGCAACCATGTATTTAACTTTAATGGAAGAATTTAATGTAATACACCTAAAATATCGTACTTAAGTTTTATCATATACTACCCTTTCAAGAAATTTTTTTTTTACCATATACTAGATTCTAAAAAAAAAAAAAAAAAAAAGGTTTACCATATACTTTTTAATTTGATAAGTTAACATACATTGAGTCATAAATGAATGACCTCAAATACAATGGCATTATTTATACCTGATAAATTTTGTTTTAGGTTGCCATTGGCCATGTACTCATAAATGAGCGCTTTGTTTTCACCCTCATCATAGTAGCCAATGAGAGAGACCAAGTTTTTATGGTGAACTATCATTAAGAGTTGGGCCATCACACTGCAACAAATACAACCCATCAATAGCCTTGCCCACCCCAATCGTTTTCCAAGGTAAAAGGTCCTGAAGAAAGCAATAATTGGAGAGGAAAACAAGACAATAAGGTTGAGATAATATGAGTGTACTAACAGATAGCAAATTAAAACTAAATGAGGGAACACAGAAGACATTAGTGAGAGTGAGTGAAGGAGAAAGAACAACAGTTCCAACATGGGTGACTTGAGCTGATTCCCCATTAGGCAAGTGAACCAAAGACTGTATAGTAGCAGTAATTGAAGTTAATAGATCAACTGAACAGACAAAGTGGTCAGTAGCTCTAGTATCCAATACCCAAGTCCATTTATCATAAGTTCTTCTGTTTACTACTTGTGCAAAGAAGACACTGTGAGATAAGTCAATACCTGACATTGGAGCAATGGCAGATGTAGAAGATGATGCTACATTGGCCATTGAAGCATCTTTGACTAGAGCAGAAGATGCAAGGGATGAAGTAGAAGCTCCAAATAGAGCAAAGAGCTGCTAATATTGTTCAAGAGTAAAAGCAGTCTGTTGATGCATTGGTGTAGCAATTGAAGGAGCAACAAGTGACACGTCTGAAGATACTTGATGAGCCATGAAAGGCTTGTTCTTGAACTTAAAGCCTGGTGGGAAACCATGCTTTTTATAGCATTTATCCACTGTGTGACTAGTCTTGCCACAATGTGTGCAAGTTGGTCTCTCTTTCCCTTTGCCAACAGCACCACCAAGAAATGAACCAAGATGCTCATTGGACAACTTAGCAGCTAAGGCAGTGGAATCAACCTTAGTAAAAGAGGCATTTGGCACTGATCTTTGTGTCTCTCCTTGAATTAGCAAGGAGTAAACCTTACTAAGAGACGGAATGGGATCCATAACAAAACTTGAGATCTAACTTGGGAGAAAGAATCATTCAATCCCATTAGAAATTTCATGACAGACTCTCTTCCTTGCAGATCAGTAAGCCTCTTGTTAACATTGCAAATGCATTTACCACAGGTGCAAGAGGTAAATGGACTAAGATTCTGTAACTGGTCTCAAAACACCTTCAACTGAGTAAAGAAGTCAGTGATAGACATTTCACCTTGATGAAGCTCAGCTATGTCCTTTTGGAGATTGAAAATTCTAGGTCCATTTGTCTGGGCAAAGCGATTCTTCAAGTTATTCCAAATTTCTAGGGCAGTATCTTCATAAATGATGCTTGCTTGGAGTTTTGGTGAAACAGAATTGGTTAGCCATGTGCCAACCATGTTGTCACATCTTATCCAGGCTTGCACATTCGAAGGAGTTGATACCAGTGGTGATGAAAGAGTCAAAGTTCCATCAATGAAGCCTAGTTTATTTTTGGTAAGTAAAGCCTTTCTCACTGCACGAGCCTAAGCTGCATAGTTTTCTCCACCTATCAATGGCTGTGTGACGAGAACTAAGCTTGGATTCTCTGCGTGATGCAAGAACAGAGGATCATCCATTGGAGATTCTTGTGAAGAAGAAGATGGATTCACAGTTGTGGAAGCATCTGTAGAACCATTTACATTTGTAGCAGAAGCCATAGATGGCGAATGAAGAAAGAATCTTCGAAGAACGAAAAATTTCTCAAGAATAGAGAGAGATTTTCTCGAGAAAATTTGAGAAATGAAAAACTAAAATTGAAAGAAATGCAAAACCCTACAGGAATTTGGGAATTTGCTCTGATACCATATCACAAATCAAAGACTGAAATTTATATTTCTCATTAATTAATCAAAAGGAATTACATCAGATATATATACTGATTTGTACAGGTGTGAACGCAAGGTTAACCAAATACCAGAACTAACAACCTCTTATACGTGCCAGCTACAAGCCTAACTAACTATTACACGTGCTAGCACTTAAAAACACACCTAAACGCATTAAACTACAAGCCGTTTGATCATTGTTCTTTACTTATATCTGTTTGCTGTTTATGCTCTGTTATAGGATCAACAACTCTGTGAACAGGGGCTTGATCCTTTGGGTTGCTGGCTTCTAGTCTGCTCTTGCTACTAATCTTGGCATCTGTATTTAAACTCTGATACGCCTGCATTAATAAATGGTTCTCCATTTTAGCTTAATGAAAATATTGTATTTGCATATTTCATGCTATCATACTTCTACGGACAAAACTTATATACAGTACTTTAGATGTTGTTCCTTAGGTTCCCCTCTTAAGATTCTGCCAGGCTACTTAACTTAAAAAATACACTTCCATTCATGAGAAAAAAGCCACACGGCAAAATTTTATGAGAGAAACCTAAAAAACAGCATTTAAGTACTATACCTAAGTCTTGCTCTACTTCTAATACAAGATGAAATTTCACATAATTATAAAGAGAATCTTGCACTCATATATATCTCTAACCTCTGCTCGAAATTCCTTATAACCTTGCTTTGATGACGAAGGAAGCAACTTAACAGCGACTTGAGTTTCATCTTTCAGAATGCCCAGGTATACTTTTCCAAATCCTCCTTCTCCAATGATGGTCTTAAAGTTATCAGTTATTTGCACAGCCTCAGAGTGGTTATGTTGTTGATTCTTTATTTTGAAGTTGGATCTTTAAGCTCTCTCTACAGTAAGGGAAATCACATCATACGTAACACCTCCCAAAAAAGGAATTTTTGCATGGTTTTGAAAAACAAACTATTTAAATTTTTGAACATTTTTATACCATTAGGCCATGCATGGCCTAATAATTTTTGAACATTTTTTAATGTAAAATTGAAAGGTCCATGTGTAAAATTTTCATACCCAATCACATGGGCGAGGTGATCTATGGTTTTTCCAGCTTTAATTCAAAAGGATTTTCTATTAAATTGGGGTTCTAGTACATTATCTTTTTCAAAATAGTTATTATTGACTTATGGCATGTTTAACCACGGTTAGTTAAATCTCTATTGTGTTTACAATAAGAACCATACTTCTAGTCTCCGACTATTTAGGAGTAGATAAAGTAATAAAATTGCGGATTTTTGGGATAGTGATAATATCACTTGATTAGGCAAGTGATATTAATAACTTACTTTTATCATTAATATTCCATATGAGATTTCACTCACACTTATATACCTAACAAGTGTTCTTCAGACACTAACCTAGTATTAAATTTTTTCAATGATTTTTTGTTTCTATAAGTTAGGAGGTTTTGGTTTATCCTAGAAAAAAATATATATTATATTGGGCTTCAGGATCTTTAATAAACAATCTCAACCAAGGACGGAGATATATATGGGCTTGGGGGCAATTACAACCCGCACCCCCCCCCCCCCCCTCCAAATATATTAATAGGTACTAATTTTAGCAAATTTATTTAATAAAATTACATTTTTTTCCACTTAACAATGCCATCAATTTTTTTAAGAGTAATTGAAAGTTCAATATGTGTCTAAAACACCCTTGAACGTTTAGATCCCTAATTACAAAATTACCAATTCAAGATTTAAATCAAACAATGTATGTGCGGAAAATGATAACAAGCTTATAACAGAATTGATAAACAATCTAAGCCAAATATAAACACATTCACAGTAGTAAATATAAGGCAAAGATAAAGAGAATGAAGATGCAAACACACGGACAACACACGATGTGTTATCGAAGAGGAAACCGAAGTCCTCGGCGTAAAACCTCTCCGCCGCCCTCTAAGCGGTAAATAATCCACTAAAGAATGTAGTTGAGATACATGAACAACAGAAGACCCTCCAAGCCTAATCTACCCAAGTACCTAAGCCCTCCAAGCTTCTTGCTCCAACGAGGTTACGCCGAACCTATTTCTTCTTTAGCTTCCTGGATTCTGCTACTATACCATAGCATTAACCAATGTATATTGGTTCCTTCCAAACTGCTTCCCTTAGCACCAAATGAACCTTCTCACAGACGTGGGTGTGGTGAGAAAAGGATTTGGTCAATGACATCTCAAGGATGTATCAATGGAAAGGAAGAGAATAGAGGAATTTATAGAGACTCTAAGGTAAAGATTGTGGATGACTAGTGGTGTGTGTTTGGAATACGAATAGTCAGTTTTTGCTAAACAGGGTAAGTTGGCGGCTTGACCTCGCGGCTTGTCCAAGTCGCAAGTTCAAGTCGCGAAGTAACGGCCTAGCCAGCCTGGGACTTTTGTCCTGTAGTGCGACAACTGGCGCGACCCTTCAGCTCCCCTGTGTGCTTCTCACGTGCCTGCAGTTGGCGGCTTGCCAGTTGCGAGTCGGCCGCGAGTCCTAACCGCGAAACTCGGCTTCTTTGCACAAACTTGAGCTTTTCTTCACACTCTCTTCACATACTGCCCTTACATGAATCCCACCTAAATACAGGGTCACTAAGTGCTAAATTACAAGCAAATTGGCACGGAATAAAGCCAACAAGATGGTTGATAAAATTCAATCTTACAGTAATATTATAGCCACAAACTTTTCTACAACATTTTTACAAACTGTTAAGGTAACAAATTCTTATTGGTTTACACACTTGCATAACTTTTTACTTACCAATAATCACTTACCACATTAGCAATTTGTAAAACTTTTGTAGTTTTAGCATTTTCCATCTTTTAATGGCTATAAAAAAATTAATAGATTAAATCTAAAACAAAAAAATATACAAGCTCAAAAAAATTAGGACAACAACAAAAATTACCAATAATAAAGCTAAAAAAAATTAAGCCCAATCAACCTATTTTATCTAAAACAAACAACCTAGCCCTTTGAAAATCTTTTAAACAAAAATTCTTAGTGGTTAAGCAGTAGAGTCAGAGGTTGGAGCCGCCACACACAGTGAGCAATAGAGCCACTCCCCCTAACTCCAACTCCTAGTTTTGTCCCCGATCTCAACACTATGTGATGTAATAAAATATAGAACCAACCATGGAAAGTGGTGTTTAATTTAGTGGTCATTGGGCATACTCCCAAATGGTATGGGAGGAAGATGTCCCAATTTTGAATTTTGCAATGGGGAGTGTTTGGGAAAAACTTGAGTGTTTGGGAAAAACCTCACGCCCCTAGCTCAATACTCACTTGTGGCGATGAGATAACAACTATGGGCCTATGGCTCACTAGTTCCGATGCTTACCGGCCCAAACCTAACGAGTAAAATTTTACTATGGTAATGCCCAAATAGAGAATTCACTCTATTTCCCATCCTTTGTATTTTATCCAAAGAAAAATATATATAGAACCAAACAAAAGAAAGACATACCTCATCTTTTTCTTTTATAGATAGCCAAGGCACAAAAAATCAACAGCAAAAGGACCAAAACTACCATCGACGATGCAACAAGTGCAACAATAAGCCCCCTTTTTGGTTTCTTCTTCTCCTTCGTACATGGAACTGAGAGACAAAGATCTGGTTTTTTGCCAAAACTAGCATATTCGAAACATGCAATGGTAATCACATTTTTGAAAGATCAGTGATATTTTCATATATTGAATTAAATTGGAAATATAAATGAAATTGGATTTATGAAACAAATAAACATAGAACCTCTGTAGTGTTTTTGCATGGACAAAAATTGGGGGGGGATGACAGGACAACTTGAAATTTGAATTAAAAAGTAAAGAAAAATGAAATAATATAATTAAGTAGGATGAAAAACTAACCTGAAGACCAATGATCCATCCCTAGACTTTTATATAAGGTCCTCTGGAATTGAACCATTGAGCTGGTTTCCACTTAAATTACTGCAAATATATTGTAAAATAAAATTTCATTTCCTACCCCTAAATTGAGTTTTATAATATTAAGCTTAGAGCTCAATAACTTACAGGGTCTTCAAATTTGGCAATTGTGCTAAAAATTTTGGTATGCTCCCAGTCAATTCATTGTACGATAAATCCCTGGAATTGACCAAAGAAAAAGAAAGATTTTAACATTTAACAATAACTTGGGTAAATATATCATTGGATGTGAAGCTAAACTATTTGCTTTTGTCCTAGATGAGAACCTCACAATTAACTATGTGCTAAAGCTTAAAGCTTTCTCAGTTTCTCCTCAACCAAAAGTATGTTACAAGATGGTCTTAAGAGACATGCCTTTAATATTTGTGGATCACACACATGTGAATCCAACGTATGTTAAGAGAAAGTGGTCTCATGAGATACCATCTCATATGTGATACGTTCTCAACAAAAATAAAATTTTTATATTTTATTTATTTTTATTTATTTATTTATTTTTTTTTTTGAGAATCAACAACAATACACTTAGTTACAGGACTTACACATAGCATTTAATATTTTTTCCTCCACAACATTGATCACATTTATTGAGGTGGAGAGGATTCCTAGAAAGCATCCACTTAAAGACTCTATTCATATTTCATATACATGTAGGGTCTCACTAGTTTTTCCGACATTTCCCGTTGCCATTTTTACTTACAAGTACTGCAACGCTGTGAGGTTAGAGAGTGAAATTGGTATCTCCCGTCAGTTTGCTAGAGCTCAAATTCCTGCATGTAATTTATCAAAGAAGAAAAAGTTGATGCCATTGCCAAAAAGAAAATTTTGCAAATTATATCATTTAAGTTTGGGACTATTTTCACCCTCAAAAAAAAAAAAAAAAAAAAGGGACTATTTTAATTTTATTATGTGAGAATTTTTTTTCAATTTTTATTTTCATTAGTTAATTGCATAATAAACAGAAATTTTTAACATAATTGGATAAAAGACTTGAATTAAATAATTTTGAAATTCAAAAGATTCAATTGAACGAAAATAAATTTTGATGACTAAAATGAATTTTGGTCAAACTTAGACCCAATTTGCATTTTAGACATTTAAATGAGTAACATGACTCATTAAAAAAGTCATGTAACCAAAATTTCACATGAATAATCTCTTTAATTGCCACATGATAATTTGGAGAAAGATGTATCTAAATTGTTTTGGGACCAAACTTTTTTCCTATTTTAATCAAGGTAGTCAATACCGTACCTGCTGGTATATGTACCGTACCGGTATGTATACCAGTATCGAAACATCAACGTTTCGTACCGGTTTAAATACCGGCCGTACCGGCTATGTATCGGCCATACTGGCCAATTTTGGGCAATACCGGCTGGTACAGGGCGTACTGGCTGGTACAGAAAATAGTTTTTTTTTTTTTTTTTTTTTTTAAGTTTTGTAATTTTTGAATTTTTGTTAGGGTAGAATGGTAACTTTTTGCATTAACTTATTAGTATTATTTGTTTTTTTAGTATGCAATGGTAACTTTTAAGCTTTCTATTTTTTAAATTGTGTTTTTTTTTTTCCTTTTAATTGATACTAAAGTCTAAAACCATGAATAATTAGTTCTGAATTGAGAAAATATTTAATGGTAAACTTTTATATTTATTATAATACACACACACACACACACACACACACACACACACACATATATATATATATATTTATTTATTTATTTATTTATTTATTTATAAATATAAAAAATAGTGGTAAACCCGAAACGATACACCGGTATTGACCGGTGTCCGAAATATATCATATCGCTGGCCAAACCGGTACAGCCTCCGATACGGTATTTACTCCCTTGATTTTAATGGATTCCAATTCATGGTTTTTTTTTTTTTTTTTTTGAAATTAAATATATTTGTTTCAAAATATAGAAAATAAATACAATAATTTAACTTCCACTAGATATCACTATTGTACTTCAGGCTGATTTTAACAGCCTCCATTAATTGAAATGCAATGTCTTTCTCAAAAAAAAAAAAAGAAAAAAAAAAAAGAAAAGAAAAAAAGAAAAAAATCCATTGGTTTCACGTGTTGGAAATGCACTCACAGTGAAATTATCATTGGAGTATCATCTGATGAATTGCAAGTCAAACCACTCCATGTTAGTTCAATTGGGACACATGGGTCTGATTGCCAGTCTTCTCTAGAGATCCTTAATGTTTGTTTGATGTCCATGATAGCAGCAACTGTTGTTTATAAGAAATAGTACTTTTTTTTTTGAGAGAAATAAGAAATAGTACTTAAGATTAATAAATTATGATCACTCAGGACAAAAATTGAAAGGAGGGATTAGAATATTTGTTATACAATGTCTTTTTCTTTTTCTATTTTTGTCTTTTACTACTATAACTTTTGTGTTACAATTTTTGTCATAACTTTTTTTTCCCTAAGAAAGTTTAGCTACAAATTATATCATTAATTAAATGTTTAAATTAAAATTTTTTTTTTGTAGTATAAAATTATACATAAAAAATAAGTTTATGAATCAAACTACTATGTTCTTAAAATATCTGTCAAATTCTGTGTCAATAGTATGTACATTTTTGTTTAAATGTTAACAAAAAAAAAAAATCATATTTTATGAGAAAGGAATAATTCAATACAAATGAACTTTTTATGAGGAAGTAATAACTCAACATTATGAATTTTATTTCTTAACATTATGAATTTAATCAGATATTATTCTTTCATAAAAAGATTGTATAAAACGCAATAGGAGAAATTGTCATACAATGAGAGTTTACACAACAAGACTTCTCTTTTATACTAAAAAGAAAAATAAAATTATACATTTTAGATTGTCTTTATGACAAACTTTATAGTAGTTTTAAATTTTCTCATTTATGACAAACCTATCATTTGTTCGCTCACGTATCCCTCAATGTTTCCGTTCAACTTTGGTTTTTTTGTTTTTGTTTTTTTTTTTTTTTTTTGAGAGTGAACTTTGTTTGTTTAGCTCAAATCAGAGTAAATTTCTGTTAATCTCAAACTTGTAAGTACTTTAAAAAGGAAAAACGAAAGAGAATAACTAGATAAAGGTACATACCATCTCTTGAGTTGGTTGGTTTGTGTAGATCAAACTGAGAAATTACGCTGTAAAGCTCAAACGCGTTGAGGATGGGAGGAAGGTCAGACCCCGTTGTAGCATTAATAACAAAACTAAACTGCCCTTTGAATGATGTATGGAGACATATGGACAGAGGCTTTAAGTAGTCTAGAGTTATAGGTTCCGAGATATAGCTTCCCTCATTCACATCAATAATGAATTCTCTTTTCTTTCCTTGCGTAAGTTTTGCAATTTCAGCAACGTGAAAGCAAACATAACTTTTTCCATCGCGATTTGGATTAGAATAACTTAAGGAATGGTAACCACTAGATGGTTGGACGGCAGTTCTCAACACTTCTGGTGGTGGTTGATAACTGTCATTGCTATTTTGTATGTCAATATCTGAGGAGATATTGATCGGGACTGAGTTTGATAACGTACTAAAAGTATACCAGAAGCGATCATAGACATTGTAGGGACCAGGATTGAAGGAGTGGACCCAAGCCCAGTTTCCCCGCAATGAATTTGTAGAGGATGGATTCAAGAACTAGGCATTAGTGAGAAATGCAGTGACCATGCATGGTAGCACATGAGTGAGATAATTTGAACGTGCAATAGGATGAATAATAATGCTTCTCGGGCGTATCTTCCAGAACTTGGAGTTCTTATAATTTCTTTCTCTAAGACTGAATAATAAGTTCTCCCTCCGTACATGAAGATTACTCTCCACCTTTTGTTCTCCCCCCTTAGGAGGAGTCCATTACATTATATATCCCTCTCCCAATTAATCTTAGCCCTACATTTGTAAAAGGATTAGGGCATCACTTGAGTGCCTGTCCCATCAGCCACCTTCCCATGGTCTCTGTAGGTGGCAGCAACCAAGGTGGCACTGTTGAGGCGTCCCTTCCTCATTAATGCGGCCAGGACGTTAGTTGGGAGCATTTAATGTGGAGATGACAGTTCGTCTGGGACTTGCTCCTCCACCATGCTTCCATGTCTGGTATTTGGTACCCGCTGTTTGTTCCTTGAATGCTTGGGGAGGCTAGCTTTGAGGGAGTGCTGCTTGCACTTTCTCGGGCCTCGGACTTCCGAGGATGCTATCATCCTCGGCGTTGTTTAGAGGGTAGCTGGGCGCTACACTTCAGTCCTCGGTCCATGGGCGCGTCCTCGGACATGGGCCTTGGGCCCAGTTGGGAGTGGGCTGGAGTCGTCTGACCATTTCTTGGCCCCACAATAGCCCCTCAAAATCTTGCTGTCCGCATCCTCGGGTGGAAAGGAGGATTTTGATACCCTCGGTCCTGCTCCGCGTCCAATCGCGTCTTATCCTTTGTCAGCGCTGGAGCTTTTTCGTCTGCCCAAGGTGCGTTACTGGCGTTTCGGTGTGCGCAACGTGTCCTGCATTAAATTCGGGCGACTTTGTGTTCCCCACGTTCAGAAGGCAGTCAGCAATCGAACGGTCGTGATGCGCTTAACATTTATGGGCGGGAGAATTCGCGCGGCTCTTCTATCCAGGGTATAAATACCCATTCGAACCGTTTCCACCTTTTTTCATTTCACAATCACAAGCCCTTGCGCCTCCACTCAGAGTCCAGCCAAACTTCCACCACCATCCCCAGCATAAAAAGCCTGTCTGAGGAGCTTCTCCTCGTTTCTGTAAGTCGCTCTATCCCTCTCTGAGCTTTTCTTCCTTTTGCTCTTGCTCTTCTTTTATTTGCTCTTTCTTTAGCATTCTTAGGCGTCATTTGGGATGGATAGACTTAAGAAGTATGTCTTTACTGAGGAGGCGATGGAGAAATTCATCGCCGACTATAAGATACCGGCCAATGTGGGCTTGAGGTATTGCGAGGAGGGGGAATGGGAACTCCGGAGGCAGGAGGGCGAGGTGGTGATTCCCATTATCGCCTTTCTTGAAGGAGGGATGAGGATCCCTATGGGGCCAGTGACGAGGGGCTACCTGTCATATTTCCGGTTAGCCCCCACTCAGTGTGCCTCCAATATGTTCAGAATTCTGGGTAGCGTGGACGTTCTGAACGAGAAGATGGGGTTAAGACTGACCCATCATGACGTGAACTACTGCTACAATCTTCAACGACTGAGAGACAAGTCCTACTATATGAGGACGCGGGACGACAGGGTCCGGCTCATCCAGTGCCTCCCTGAGTCCAACAAGGGGATGAATGAGGACTTTCTCATCGTGTCCGGAGCATGGCATGATGGTATCCATTGCCCGACGACAGAGGGGACACCAGGTGGGGTAGTAGGAATGGGAAGGGGTTTAGAGATTCTGACTTGTTTTATGTGTTACTTCTTTTTGTACTGTTTTGGTCGCTAATGGCGAACGCGTTTTCTCCTTGCAGATCCGCACTCCCTCGCGCCCCGCTACAACTTAATCAACAGGGAAGACCTGCAGAAAGTGCTCAGGTCGGCGGATTTTGAAAACGAAGCCGACCACTAGGTCCGAGCCGCTCACAAAATCTTGGGGTACAAGCCGCTCCAAAAGTCATTTGCGGCCCCGAAGCACGTGATCAGAGCAAAGGATCCTCGTCTGCAGAAAATAGCAGTGACCGAGGACGGGTTCGAGCTTCCCGAGGGTCCCTCTACTTCAGAGGGCGTCACGGTAGCAGTACCCTCTGCCTCTCATACATTCTCAGAGGCCGCGGAAGGGGACATTGAGGGGGAAAGGGAAGTTGCAGATCCTTCCCTTAGAGGGGACGACTTTGACGTTTTTGAGCGGATTCATCAATCCGAGGACCCTTTTGGAGACTTGGGGGACCCTCGGCTGACCGAAGCAGTCCCCTCGGCGTCAGAGATTCCCTCTCGGCTAGCGATGGGCTACAAGAAGAAGGACCAGCCCACTCTGTTCGAGCTGATCGAAGGGCAACCGGAGAAGCCCAAGTCGAAGCTCCCACCCCCTTCTCCGAAGAATCGTCCTCCCCAGACTAGGTCTACCTCGGCCCAATCTAGGCTTCCTCCTCCTCCACCTCGGACGAGTCCGTCTTCCCAGCACGAGCCTCCCGGTTCCCAGTAGAAGAAGGACAAGGGCAAGAGGCCCATTGAGGAGAAATCTGGGCCCACCCGGGAGGGGGATGACAATCGGCGGCCCTCGAAGCAGCTGAGGATAGGCTCCAGGTCTCAGGATAGGCAGGTGGACGCCCCGGCCGAGGCCCAGGCATGGCTGCCTGCCCCAATGCTTCGTGGGGCTCCTTTGCGGGATGATTCCTCTCTCAGGGACTTTAGAGAGGGCGAAGGCGCGCGAGTGGCTGACGCCGTGGAGAGATGTCTGCTACTTCCCGCGGATATGGAGCAGCTGGGGACCATGAAGAGTAGGGAGGTCTTCCTCAGCCTCAAGCGCTATTTGGGAATGGTAAGGCCTCTAAACTTGTGCCTCTTTTTTTTTTTTTTTTTTTTTTTTTGTTTAGCCCGGCTTAGTATCACGTATCCTTTTTGTTTGGCAGGCTGTCCAGGCCACCTTCAGGCTGGAGGAAACGGCCCACGACCACGGCAGGGCAATGGAAGAAGAGCGCAAGAAGCGTTTGGAGGCCACCCAGGCCCTCAAGAACTCCGAGGGGGACCTCGCCGAGGCGAGGAAGGAGTTGAAGGCCGCGACCCAGGCTCGGGACAGTGCAATATCAGGCCTTGAGAGTGCACAGAGGCAGGCCGAGACTCAGACGAAACGTCTGGGTGAGGCGGAGGAGCAGCTGAAGATAGCAAAGGATCTGATTGCAGACCTGACGAAGAAGGAGGCTGCTGCCGAGGATGCCAGGAAAGTGGCTGAGCTTGCTAGGGACACAGCTGTGAAGGCCAAGCTCGAGGCGAAGAAGAGTAGGGAGGAAGCCTGGGCCATCAAGGAGAAGGTTGAGGAGGCAGCCTATGCTACTGGAGCATCTGAGACGGCAGCTGCCTACAAATCTCAAGTCCCTGGGTTATGTAGGCGCTACTGCTCCGAGACTTGGGTGGAAGCCCTCAGGCAAGCTGGTGTGGAGGCCTCTTCCGCCCTGTGGAAAAATGAGAGCGTGTACTATCCCTCTGCCATTCGCGAGGTCGCGCTAGACAGTCCAGGCAGCTCTGAGGCCGAGGAGGCCGCCGTGGATATTGCTGCTACTCCAGGCGGGGGGGCTCCGGATACTGGGGCCACTCGCGAGCCAGACCAAGGGAATAGTCCTTCCCTGGTGATTGAAGTGAGCGATGGCTCTAACGAGGACGCCCCCCAGCAGGTTGCAGGGCTTCCCCCTGATGCTCAGGTTTCTTCTGCTGAGGGGGTTGTTATTTCCGCCTTACCTCTGCAGGCTATCCCACTCAGCCAGAGCTCAGAGGACCCCGGAGGTGCCCTGGTCCAACCACCCATGGGAGCAAGCGATTGAGCATAAGGAGTATACCCCATGGCGCCTCTGCTTGCTTTATTTCACTTTCCACACATTCTTCTTTTTTTTTTTTTTTATCTTTCTTTGGTAATGTAATTCGTATCATGTAAATCCTATTGGACTCAATGAAATGCGAGCTTTGTTTCTTTTTCTGTTCCTCGTGGTTGTTTGCCTACTTGTATGCTATCCGCTTTTTCTGTACTCATACGATTTTAACTACAATTGCACCTCGACAAACGGCGGCATTAGCTATTACAACGTAGGTCCCCTGGAGGTAGTTGTTTTCCACATAGGCTTGAGTCCGAAGATCACGTAGCGCCTTGGCTCCGCCTAACACTCAGGCTTTTGAAGTAGTTAGTTTCCCCATAGGCCTGAGTCCGAGGACCATGCAGAGCCTTGGTTCTGTCTAATACTTAGTACTTAAAGTGATTAGTTTCCCCATAGGCCTGAGTCCGAGGACCATGCAGAGCCTTGGTTCTGTCCAACACTTGGTATTTGAAGTAGTTAGTTTCCCCATAGGCCTGAGTCCGAGGACCATGCAGAGCCTTGGTTCTGTCTAACACTTGGTATTTTGAAGTGATTAGTTTCCCCATAGGCCTGAGTCCGAGGACCATGCAGAGCCTTGGTTCTGTCTAACACTTGGTATTTTGAAGTAGTTAGTTTCCCCATAGGCCTGAGTCCGAGGACCATGCAGAACCTTGGTTCTGTCCAACACTTGGTATTTGAAGTAGTTAGTTTCCCCATAGGCCTGAGTCCGAGGACCATGCAGAGCCTTGGTTCTGTCTAACACTTGGTATTTTGAAGTGATTAGTTTCCCCATAGGCCTGAGTCCGAGGACCATGCAGAGCCTTGGTTCTGTCTAACACTTGGTATTTTGAAGTAGTTAGTTTCCCCATAGGCCTGAGTCCGAGGACCATGCAGAGCCTTGGTTCTGTCCAACACTTGGTATTTGAAGTAGTTAGTTTCCCCATAGGCCTGAGTCCGAGGACCATGCAGAGCCTTGGTTCTGTCTAACACTTGGTATTTTGAAGTAGTTAGTTTCCCCATAGGCCTGAGTCCGAGGACCATGCAGAGCCTTGGTTCTGTCTAACACTTGGTATTTTGAAGTGATTAGTTTCCCCATAGGCCTGAGTCCGAGGACCATGCAGAGCCTTGGTTCTGTCTAACACTTGGTATTTTGAAGTGATTAGTTTCGCCATAGGCCTGAGTCCGAGGACCATGCAGAGCCTTGGTTCTGTCTAACACTTGGTATTTTGAAGTAGTTAGTTTCCCCATAGGCCTGAGTCCGAGGACCATGCAGAGCCTTGGTTCTGTCCAACACTTGGTATTTGAAGTAGTTAGTTTCCCCATAGGCCTGAGTCCGAGGACCATGCAGAGCCTTGGTTCTGTCCAACACTTGGTATTTGAAGTAGTTAGTTTCCCCATAGGCCTGAGTCCGAGGACCATGCAGAGCCTTGGTTTTGTCTAACACTTGGTATTTTGAAGTGATTAGTTTCCCCATAGGCCTGAGTCCGAGGACCATGCAGAGCCTTGGTTCTGTCCAATACTTGGTATTTGAAGTAGTTAGTTTACCCATAGGCCTGAGTCCGAGGACCATGCAGAGCCTTGGTTCTGTCTAACACTTGGTATTTTGAAGTCTGGACGTGTGATCCCAAATTGAAACAGGTTAAGGGTCGGAATACAAAAAGAACTTCTTCATTAATAATAATACCTTTTCAGGTTATTTACATTCCAGGGGCGAGGTACAGGTTTTTCGTCTAGATCTTCTAAATAATATGCACCTATTCCTGCCACCGATGTGATTCGGTAGGGGCCTTCCCAATTGGGTCCTAGCTTTCCCCAAGATGGGTTCTTGGCAGCCCCAATGACTTTTCTCAACACCAGGTCCCCTGGTGCCAGTGGCCTGAGCTTCACATTGGCGTCATATCCTTGCCTGAGCTTTTGCTGGTAGTAGGCCAGCTGGATCATTGCTTGTTCCCTCCGTTCGTCCACCAAGTCCAGGTTCCTTCCCAGCAGTTCATCATTGCTGCTGGGAGTGAAAGAGCTCGTTCGTAGCGTCCGAAAATTCGTCTCTAGGGGGATCACCGCTTCGGCGCCATAGGTCATGGCGAAAGGTGTTTCTCCTGTTGATTGCCGAGGGGTAGTCCGGTACGTCCATAGGACGTGGGGCAGCTCCTCAACCCATCTTCCTTTGGCGTCGTCCAGCCTCTTCTTAAGCCCGTTGACAATAATCTTGTTGACGGCTTCGGCCTGTCCATTTCCTTGAGGGTAGGAGGGCGTCGAATATCTGTTAGTAATCCCGAGTTCACAGCAGTACTTCCTGAAGGCCTTGCTGTCGAATTGGAGCCCATTATCTGAGACAAGGGTATGAGGGACTCCAAATCGCGTGACTATGTTTCTCCAAAGGAACCTTTTGACATCCACGTCTCTAATGTTTGCCAGGGGCTCGGCCTCGACCCATTTCGTGAAGTAGTCCGTGGCTACCAGTAGATACCTCTTATTCCCTGGCGCTTTCGGGAAGGGACCTACAATGTCCAAGCCCCATTGGGCGAATGGCCAGGGACTGGACAAGGGATTGAGGACCCCTCCTGGCTGGTGCATGTTCGGGGCGAATCTCTGGCATTGGTCACACTTTTTGACATATTCCAGGGCCTCCTGCTGCATTCTCGGCCACCAATATCCTTGCGTGACGGCTCGGTGTGACAGGGATCTACCTCCGGTATGACTTCCACAAATTCCTTCGTGCAGCTCTTCGAGCAGTAGCTCTGCTGCCTCAGGGTGGACGGACAGGAGGTATGGCCCAGAATAAGAGCGCCTGTAGAGTCGGAGGTCCTCAGATAGCCAGAACCGAGGAGCCTTTCTCCGAACTCTCTCAGCTTCAGCCTTATCTTCGGGCAGTATATCATCTTTGAGGAATTTCACTATGGGATCCATCCAGCTGGGACCGACTTCAATCTGATTAACGGTAACCGGCCCCCTTGGCATTTCGTTCGCTCTTTCTAGGTGCTCCACAAGTATGATCCGAGGCAGGCTCCCCGCCGAGGACGTGGCGACAGGCTAAAGAGGTCGAACTTCGACCGCGAGCACCGGGCCTGGCTCAGGTATTCTTGCATTCTCTGATCTCTGGCTTCCATTTCTCCGTTCACCTGTCCTACCACCAATCTCGAGTCTAAGAACGCCTCTATCGATTTTCCTCCCATCCTCCGTACCATGACCATGCCTTGTAGCAGCGCCTCATACTCGGCCTCGTTATTAGTCACTGAGAATCCGAGCCTTAGGGATTTCTCAATGACATGACCCTCAGGGGATACTAGCACTAGCCCCACTCCGGACCCCTTCTGGTTGGCCGCACCGTCAACATATACTTTCCAATGTGGTGATCCCGGGATGGAGACTGCCCCAACTGATTTTTCATCCGAGCTCTCCTCCCCGGGGGCTACTTCCACGGTGGGTTCGGTGAATTCGGCCGTCAGATCCGCCAGGACCTGTCCTTTTACGGATGTCCAGGGCATATATTTGATGTTGAAAGCCCCAAGGATTGTGTTCCACTTCGCGATTCTCCCGGTGTAGTCAGCGGTCCGAAGTACAGACTTCAGGGGCAGCTTGGTCAGGACGACCACTGTGTGAGCTTGGAAGTAGTGGGGGAGCTTTCTCGTGGCGTGGACCACGGCCAGTATGGCCTTCTCCAGAGGCAGGTACCTGACCTCCGCTTCATGCAGCGACTTGCTGACATAATAAACTGGCTTATGTACGCAACTGTCATCCCGTATAAGTACTAGGCTCACCGCGTGGGGCGCCACGGCAAGATATGCGTACAAGACCTCATCGGTGTTAGGATTGGACATGATAGGCGGTCGGGATAGGTATTCCTTAAGTTGTTGGAAAGCTATGACACAGTCTTCGGACCACTCAAATCCTTTCCACTTGTTGATCAAGAGATAGAAGGGTCGGCACCTGTCAGCCGATCGGGAAATGAATCTGTTCAAGGCCGCGACCATCCCAGTAAGCTTCTGGACCTCCTTGGGGTTCTGCGGAGGCTTCAGATCATGAATAGCCTTGATTTGGTCAGGGTCAACTTCGATTCCTCTATGTGTGATCATGTACCCAAGGAACTTGCCCGAGCCCACCCCGAACGAGCATTTTGAGGCGTTTAGGCGCAGTTGGTGTTTTCTTAGGACGTCAAATGTGCGGCCGAGGTCTCCCAGATGCTCGGATACTATCTTACTCTTTACCACCATGTCGTCAACATAGACCTCCATGCTCTTGCCCAGCATCGGCTCGAGCATCCTCGTCATCATCCTCTGATAGGTGGATCCTGCGTTTTTCAGACCGAACGGCATTACTTTGTAGTGATAATTCCCGATGGGTGTCAGAAATGCAGTCTTCTCTTGGTCCTCCAGGGCCAGCGGTATCTGATGATAGCCTTGAAAGGCGTCTAGGAAGCTCATCCGAGGATGGCCCGTGGTCGCATCTACCAGCTGGTCGATCCGAGGCATAGGGAATGGGTCTTTTGGGCATGCCCTATTTAGGTCGGTGAAGTCCACACAGACCCTCCACTTTCCGCTCTTCTTCTTGACCACCACAGTATTGGCTAGCCATTCGGGATAGAAAACCTCTTTGATAGCCCCAGCGTGCTTGAGCTTATTTACCTCTTCCGTTATGGCGTCAGCATGCTCCCTCGATGGGCGCCGGGGCGGCTGTTTCTTGGGCACCGCAGATGGGCTAACATTGAGATGGTGACAGATGAAGGACGGGTCAATCCCTGGTGCTTCGCAGGGATCCCATGCGAATACGTCGATATTGCTCCTAAGGAACCCAACCAACTCCTCTCGTTCGTTTGGGGGCAGCCGAGCCCCGACCCGGAAGAATTTCTCGGGATCGTCACCGATTACCACCTTCTCCAAGTCTTCGCACCTAACTTCCTCGGCAGCTTCATTAGAACACGCTGCCTTGGCCTTTGATTGCTATAAACCTTCGTCGGTGATGGCCAAGGTCTGCGCGTCGAGCTGACATGATATGACAGCCACCATGCATTGCCTCGCAGTGGTCTGGCATCCCTGGATTTCCAGAACCTGGTCCCCTGATGGGAACTTCACCTTCTGGTGCAAGGAGGAAGCTACGCCCCCTAGAGCATGGAGCCAGGGTCTTCCCACGATGGCCGTGTAGGGGGAGTATGTGTCCACCACTATGAAGTTCACCTCTACCACTTCAGGGCCGGTCTGTATAGGCAGCCTGATCATGCCCCTCGGGATGACAAGCTTCCCATCGAAACTCATCAGGGGGGAGTTATACGGCGTCAAGTCCTCCGGTTTTAACCCTAGCCCCCTGTAGAGGTCTGGGTACATGACCTCTGCTGCGCTGCCACCATCTACCATCACCCTTTTTACGTCGTAGCCCCCAATTCTAAGGGTGACCACCAGGGCATCATCATGGGGTTGGATGGTCCCGACCTTGTCCTCCTCTGAGAAGCTCAAATGAGGGCAGGACCTCCTTCTAGCTCTCTTCGGCCCGGCTTGGAACTCCCTGGCTTCCGGTTGGGCCACGGACAACACTCGCGAGGGGCCCGCGCCCGTTCTCCCCAGAGCCGCCAGGATCATGTTAATTGTGTCGGCGGGTTGCCCCATGGTGGTGTCCCTTCGGGGCTCCTGATACGTTTGGCCCTGGCGAGTGTCAGGGTTGAGCAGCAAGTGCTTCAGCTTTCCTTCCCGGACCAGTTGGTCCAGGTAGTTCCGGAGGTTCCTGCAGTCCTCCGTGGTATGCCCATGGTCCTGGTGGTATTGGCAGTAGCGGTTCCGATTGCGCCTCTCAGGTTCCCCTGCCATCTTATTCGGCCACCTGAAGTATGGTTCGTCTTTTATTCTCTCCAGCACCCTGTGCACGGGTTCTCGGAATATGGCGTTGACGGTTTGGGCGTTGGTCGCTCCAGACTCTCCTCCAAAATCCCTCCTCGGGCGGGTGTTATTGTACCGGTCTGACCTGAAGTCTCTCCTCCCCTGAGGGATGACTTTATCCTTCCCCTTGCCTTGCAGCATATCTTCCTCCACCCGCTTGTACTTGTCAATCCGATCCATCAGTTGCCGTACGCTGGTGGCGGGTTTTCCGGTCAGGGACTTCCTCAGGCCGTGCCCCATTGGTAGCCCATTCTGGAATGTGCTGATGGCGACGACGTTATACTTGCCGTCCAGCTCATTGTAGATCTCCCAGTACTTGTCCGAATAGGCCTTGAGGGTCTCCCCGTCACGCATGGATAGGGACAACAGCGCACTCATGGGCCGAGGAGGCCTGCTGTTCGTGACGAAGCGGGATCCGAAAGCCTGGGTCAGCTGTCTGTACGAGTTTATGGAATTCGTCCTCAGACCGTTGAACCACCTCATCGCCACAGGCCCCAGGCTAGATGGGAAGACTTTGCACATCAGCGCCTCGTTCTTCGAATGGACAGCCATCCTCTGATTGAACTGGCTCACATGCTCTACGGGATCCGTTTTGCCGTTGTATGCAATGAAGGTTGGTGGCTGGAACCGCCGAGGAAGTTCTGCATCCTCTATACGACGCGTGAAGGGCGACCGGGAGAGCTGGTCCAACGCCTTGCTCATGGCGTCACTTCCTATGCCCCGGGAGGTTCGGTCGGCGCGCCTACGCCTCTGGTAGCGCTCCTCCTCGTGGGAGAAAGTCTCGCTGGGGGGCGTTCTCGACCTTTGTCTGTATTCGTCGTCACTCTCGTCGTCAGAAGGCAAGTCAGGGCTGGGTTCAATCTGTCTTCGCTGTGCACGGCGCAGCTTCTTCTTCAGATCATCTATCTCACGCTGCATGGCCACCTTATCGTCCTTCGCCTGGGAGGCGTGACTATGGGCCTCCTTCGATTGCGTAGCCTGGACAGCGTCGCGCCTCTGGGCTTGGTTTTCGCTCGCAGTCTAAGTATGCACGCTTCCTTCTCGAAATCGTCCGTTATCATTCTGACCGCCTCCGGGGTCGCCGTAGTCACCATGATGCCGTGGTTTCTCCGGTTCGGGTCGATTGAGAGTTGTTTGGTGAGGGCCCGATCCTACCATGCTTGACTGTTGTCCTTACCAACGCACAAGTTCTTCCCACAGACGGCGCCAATTGTAGGGACCAGGATTGAGGGAGTGGACCCAAGCCCAGTTTCCCCGCAACGAATTTGTAGAGGATGGATTCAAGAACTAGGCGTTAGTGAGAAATGCAGTGACCATGCATGGTAGCACATGAGTGAGATAATTTGAACATGCAATAGGATGAATAATAATGCTTCTCGGGCGTATCTTCCAGAACTTGGAGTTCTTATAATTTCTTTCTCTAAGACTGAATAATAAGTTCTCCCTCCGTACATGAAGATTACTCTCCACCTTTTGTTCTCCCCCCTTAGGAGGAGTCCATTACATTATATATCCCTCTCCCAATTAATCTTAGCCCTACATTTGTAAAAGGATTAGGGCATCACTTGAGTGCCTGTCCCATCAGCCACCTTCCTATGGTCTCTGTAGGTGGCAGCAACCAAGGTGGCACTGTTGAGGCGTCCCTTCCTCATTAATGCAGCCAGGACGTTAGTTGGGAGCATTTAATGTGGAGATGACAGTTCGTCTGGGACTTGCTCCTCCACCATGCTTCCATGTCTGGTATTTGGTACCCGCTGTTTGTTCCTTGAATGCTTGGGGAGGATAGCTTTGAGGGAGTGCTGCTTGCACTTTCTCGGGCCTCGGACTTCCGAGGATGCTATCATCCTCGGCGTTGTTTAGAGGGTAGCTGGGCGCTACACTTCAGTCTTCGGTCCATGGGCGCGTCCTCGGACATGGGCCTTGGGCCCAGTTGGGAGTGGGCTGGAGTCGTCTGACCATTTCTTGGCCCCACAGACATCGTTCTTGGACCTAGGATAGGACAGAGAAAAGTTGATTGTCACGTTAAAATTTCAGAGATGAAAATCCAACATTTTAAAAAACTGTGTTCAAATTTTACATATTATGAACAACATATATAAGGTAAAATATTAGAAACACCCCGAATTTTGAGTTAATTAATACAATAATATCAAGTATTATCGAGGCTTTTAAAATATCTAATTTGTTCCTTAGCACAAATGACACTTAACATTTTCAAAATTTTCATACTCTAAATTTTTTGCTTCCTTCGAATTTGTTCTGATAGCATAAGTTTCGCAATATTTTTATTATGACAATTAAATATGTTAGAGTGATGACAGAGGTAGGGGGGAGCATGGCCTCCATATTATTATTATTTTTTAAACCTCACCTATGTAAAATTTTAAATTTTATTTAAATTTTATTCAATTGGCCCCCTCATAAATAAATATATATATATATATATTATTGGAAAGCTTCGTTTTTTAAAGATAGTTACAATATGCAATTAATGCCGTAGCTCGAACTCTTTCCCTTTTAAGACTCTCAAGCACTTTGTGCATCTATTATTAACTTTTTTACCTTATATAATTTTTTTAATTTTAGGAGTATTTAGGGCATATGTTCATAAAAACATATAAGTATTAATGACTCTCTTTATTTGTTATTTTATTTATTTATTTATTCTTTTGATTTGACATAGAATTCTACTTTAACCTATTCTAAGGCTCCGCTTGGGAGTTTATAAAGGAATGGAATGAAATGGAATAATCATTAAAAAAGGAATGGAATGGATTGGAATGGATTTAGTAGGGAAATGAATGGAATGGAATGGAATTTAAAAATCTTGTCTGGATGTTATAAAATAAAGGAATGGAAAGAAATGGAATGGAATGGAAAGTAAGTAACACTGTTTGGAAGTGACATTGGAAGGAATGGAATGTAATCATTTTATAATAACATTACTATTATACCCCTTATTTTAAAGAACATAAAAAATAATCAATTGCTTTGAAATGTTTAGTATTTAGTGGATAATGTGAAACTTGTTAGCCACAATTGGGTCTGTGTTAGATTATTGAATTACAGTATAGTTTTTCAAGGTGAATAGATTGCATCACGCTAAGACCAAAGGTGATAGAACTATTAACATATCAATTTCCTGATATAAAACTAAAATAATTCTAGTTTAAGGAAAAAAGATAATTTTATTGTAGCTAAAAAACAAGTTATATATATTTCTATGTTGTAAAGCAATTCACGCATCACATATTTATTCTCAACAAAATAAATATTGTCTAAAAATGCAAACAAATATCTTAAAAAAAAAAAAAAAACTATGGTAATGAGTCTTGCCAAAACAAAACAAAACAACATAATCCATTCCAAAACTAAGGTTGGCCAAAAAATCCCACACTTTTTTTAATTTTTAGGCCTAGACATCAGTGTCAATAAGACACATTTGCGCTCATTATCTGGGCAACCAAAGAACATCTCCTTATATGTTGGATTTTCCATAAAAAAATATGTAGGCCTCAATCTTTGATATTGGATCTAAGTCCAATATGCCCAAAGCTGCGTGAACTTCTGCTCCATATAACTTTGAAAAGCACTTTGCCATAACCTCAGTCGCCCTATCAATTGCCTTTGATACATTATCAAATGACTGGGAAATTACATTCCCGAGTTCATCATCTTCTGCCAGTCGTCTTTTCTTGCTTTTAGAAGACATTGCATCCTATGATGACACTTGAGAACGTGCAACATTAATTTCTGGTGACCTTTGATCATCTTCCACTTTAAAGTTCTCCAAAGAAACTTCATTTTGAGATATCAAATTATCAATCTCATCAATAGTGGTCGATGCAACATACCTAGCACGTTTCTCCTTTGCAGTTTCAGCATAATCACATTTTGCTCTATCTTTAGCCCAAAGTTGTGCCATCTTAGAGTAGTTGGGTATACGTGTTGTCATCCACTTCTTTGCTGCAGGTTTAGACCGTTACAAACCAAGACAAATGGTTAAACAACAAATATAATTATGTAATACAAAATTAAACTAAAAAAAAATGGTAATTTACCGCTATGAGTAGCTCCCAAACTTCTGGTTCAGCTGTCCACATATTTAAAGAATCATTCCATCCAAAACCACTCAATCCATCTTTAAATATGTCATAGCATTCATGAAAATTCTTCTCCAGTGTCTTCTGTCAATTTTTCACCTTATCCTTGTTAATCTCCATGTCAAATTTTTCAACCAACTCTTTCATTGTGTCATCATATGCCTTAGAGGTAAAATTTCCATCTACCACCTATGATCACCTGATGTAAAAAAGCATCCACTAAAGCATCATCCATAATACTATTCCATTGTACTTCTTTGCTTGGATCTCCACCATTCTTCTTTGATATTTTACCCATGCTTTAATTAATAGGACAAAAAAAACATATAAAATATTGTGTAAATATTAATATTAATTATCAAAAGATAGAGAGCAATATCAAAATGAAAAGAGAAATTTGTATAACATTTAGGTCTAAGTAATTGAAACATAGCATAGTCTTAAACGACATGACAACAATAAACCTAAAAGCTATCACATTTGGACATAGTTTTGCCACATGGCTGATGCTACAAAATCTCTTATAATATCTCCTTGCCTAGCATCCTCATCATCTTCTCTTGGAGTAGGGGCCACACGTTCACGATGAGAATGCAAAACCTCTTCATCAACTTCAGCAATAAGACTTTCATCAGGATCGACACCCATTAAATAATTATGAAGTATGCAATATGCTAAAATGATTTCATTTTGTGTGTCAACACAATAATTAGGCTCTGTAGTACTTGCTATGATAGGAAATCTCTTTTTAAGTACACCAAATGCTTTTTCAATAGCAGTGCGTAATGATGCATGTCGTAAATTAAACAATTTTTTAGCATTTTCAGGGGGAAGAAGAGAGTACTCTTTTAAATGATAACGCACTCCCCTATAAGGTGCAATCAGACGATGTCTATTCATGTATCCCGCATCAACAAGGTAATATTTACCTAATAAACAATAACAACAATTAATTATATACTACAAATTTTTTAATTATAAAGAATACACCCTAATACGTATTTGAATTAATTTTACCTTGTGGGATTTTCAAGTTATCATTTCTAGTTAAAAGCATTCTTTATTATTCTTGAATCTAAAGCAGTTCCTTCCCAACCTGGTAATACATATGTGAATTTTAAATCAAATGAACATGCCGCCAACACATTTTGTGTTGCGTAACACTTCCTACCCCAATATCTTGGTGCATCCTCATTAGACACTTTGACACGAACATGTGTTCCATCAAATGCCCCAATACAATCTTGAGATTAACATTATCTCTCAAAAACATTTACCTTAAAATATATTTGTACTAAACTATCAATATGAATTACATGTATGATATATTTACCTTAAAATATGGGTTGAACCTACTACTTTGTAGTATTTCAAGTGGCACTTGGGTTCCTTAAAATATGGATTGACATTACAAGCCAGCATTAAATGCTATCTTGCATGAATTGTCAAAGAAAATGGCAAGGAACAACACCGACTTGAACTATATTCATGCATAGCCGAAATGTATGACTCCATAGGCAATAAATGGATGCATGCCTATGTTAGAAAGTATGGCTAAAGTCAAAGACAGTAGTATTCAGCATGTAAGCTTGCGTGAAGAAATACTACACTCATGCATTAAATGTTGCATGGATTGCTTGGCCACTATTGTTGACTTCCTTAACAATAGAAGTCTCTCGTATGTTGAAACTGTTGATATTTCGGCTGAAGTTTAGCTATAAATAGAAGTGTGAGTAAGAGATAGTTCAGGCGTGAGATAGAGAGATAGAAAAGAAATTCTTTCTTTTTTTTTTAAATTTTTTTTATCAGGTTTTAAATACCTGAAGGTCACATTGGGGACCAATAATGAAACCAAAAAAGGGGCTCGGAAACAACAGGTATGACTAAATTCTCAAGTCAATAAGCAATTTAAACCTGTTTTATTTGCTTTTGAGGCTATATTTTTTTTACATTTTTGTTTGAACTATTAACTAGAACTCATTTGTTAAGGTCATCATAGTTTTGGGTTCAGTTAAAACTTAAAAGTGTACCAATCTCCTAGAAACTCTAAAGCAGCAACAATGTTACTCAGTTCCAGCATACAGAATACAAGGGAATGAAAGGAAAAAAACAAAAACGTATACAGGGGAATGAAAGGAAAAAAACAAAAACACTACGTGTATCAATGATACGAATTAAGAACACATGCACAAGCAAAATACATATAACTGAGTACAGCTAGTTGAGAAAAAATCAATGAAAGCAAAACAATTGAAACAATTGAAAAACTTTTTAATAGTAAATAAATCAATGAAATCAAAAAAATTGAAAAACTCACAGTTGGGTATGGCTTGTTGAGATTAGCAGCAGCGTGAGAAAGGAGGAGCAGTAAATTGCACTATGCTGACCCGACGCTACTTGTGCATCAATGATAGGAATTAAGAACACATGCACAAGCAAAATACATATAATTGAGTACGGCTAGTTGAGGAAAAATCCATGAAAGCAAAACAGTTGAAACAATTGAAAAACTTTTTAATAGTACCAATAAATCAATGAAATCAAAACAATTGAAAAACTTAGAGTTGGGTATGGCTGCAGCAGCGTGAGAAAGGAGCAGCAAAGAGAGCAAAAATATTGGTACGGCACCTATGAAAAAAAAAATATTGCTACGGCTTGTTGAAATAAAGAGGGCTAAGATTCAAGGGGTAATTTAGGAATTTCAATAAAATTTTCATTAAACCTAAATCCATTCCCTCATATTTCTCCCAATTTGGGGAACAAAAATTTGAGATTTTGAGGGCTTAGGAGGGAATGAGTATTCCCTTTTAACCATTCTATTCCCTCCCACCTAAACTCGCAAACAAGGGAATGATCTTTCCATTCCCTCCATTAAAACTCCCAAGCAAGAGAGAGGGAAGAATATTCTAAAAATATTCTTTTTATTCCATTCCATTCCCTTCCATTCCCTCCTCCCAAGCGGAGCCTAAGTGTCAATGTGTGTGAAACTCTCTCTTGGAGACTTGAACCCTAGCCTTTACTCCTCACACCTTACAAGCGCTTATACTAATTTTTTTTTTTTTGGAGAGAGTTTCAAAACCTATGGTGTCCGCTTATGATGATAGTTCTTTATCATCAAACCAAGACACCAATTGATTTTTGGTATACACTAATCTAAGTATTAATGACTCACTTTACATTCAAAAATATTATAATAACACTCATCTATATATATAACTGAAGCCTTTGATTTTTTATTGACCTCTTTCGAGCTTACCACATCATTATCATTTTTTAAAAAAATTATTTAACTTTTTTTAATTAACAATATCAACTTCAACCCGAGGAGGACTAATCTTTGACATCAATAGCCAAAGTCCAAACTTAGCAAGGAGTGAAACTTTATCTTTCTAACAAGTCCAACTTAAACTCAAACTCAAACATTGATAATTTATCTCCAAATTTGTAAGGTTGATCATAAACACTATAAAAATAGTGCATGACCCCAATATTTAAAAAAAAAAAAAAAAAAAAAAAAAACGAGTAGAGGTATGAGCTCTTCTTCTTTTATTTTCTTCTCTTCTACTTTGTTTAAAAAAAATTATATTTTATGGTTTTTCGTGTATTTTTTAAAAAGTGATTTTCGTACATGAATCACCAAACCCTATGCCTGTGAGTGTATATTATTTTTTTTCATCATTTAAAGTTTAGACTCATTAAAATTTAAAAGTTATTGCTTTATGGGTTCATGTACTTTTTTTTTTTTTTTTTATATTTCTCTTTTGAATAGTCATATATTTTTTGAATTGTTTCGATAACTTATTCTTTAATTATATATATTTTTTGTCATTTTGGAAGTTTTAACATATGAATTTGTGTTAGTTTTTGCAATATTTGAACATGTTTAGCAGATTTCAATGACTTTACCATGTATTATTCTTTTGAAGGTAATCAATTTTTCTTTTATATTTCTCTATTGTATAATCATATACATTTTGTTTTGTTTCAAAAATTTATAGGAATTAAATCTTATGATTTTTAATATTTTTTGGTCTTTCAAAAGTTTTAACATCTGAATTATTCTTTTGATGGTAACACATCTTTCTCTTATATTTCTCTATTAAGTAGAAGTTTCAATTCAGTGGCCCATGAGCTTGCACAACACGCTAGAAGAACTGGAAATAGCCAAATCTGGAAGGGCGTTGCACCTTCCTTTGTACAGTCTTTTCTGCAAACTGATCTGTGTAACTAATTGTCTTATCCTGCTTTGTAGGTTTTCTGTATGATTCTTCTTGGCTGGTTTTAATGAATATGATTCCCTTTCAAAAAAAAAAAAAAATTCAAAAGTCAAGAAGAATTTGAGTTTGAATTTCAAAATAATATAATTTTAAAAAAATTGTGATAGATTATGCACCTACCCTTCCATATGCTTTTTGCGAAAATTTGCTATTCCTTTTAATTTTTAAGCACTAAATTTGAAGAATTATAATATTTTCATGGATATGCTTTTTGGGTCATGTAACCATAATATATAATGTCTCTCTCACATAATATCATAGTTACACATGAAAGTTCAAATAGTGTTGAAAACCCTATGAACGTTTAGACCCCCCAAACACCAAAATACCAATTCAAGCTTTATATCAAACAATGTATGTGCAAAAAAAGATAACAAGCTTATATCAGAATTGATAAACTATCTAAACCAATTAAAATCACATCCACAATAGAAATTAAAAGGTAAAGAATAAGGGAAGAGAGATGCAAACTCAAGGACAACACAATGATGTGTTATCGAAGAGGAAACCAAAGTCCTCGGCGTAAAACCTCTCCACCACCGTCCAAGCGGTCAATAATCCGCTAGAAAATGTAGTTGGGATACATGAACAGCAATAGACCCTTCAAGTCTAATCTATCCAGGTACCTAAGCCCTTCAAGCTTCTTGCTCCAACGAGGTTATGCCGAACCTTTGTCTTTTCTAGCTTGTCGGATTCCGTTATAAACCATAGCATCAGCCACTAACCATTGGTCCCTTCCAAACTGCTTCCCTTAGCACCAAAAGACCTTCTCACAGACGTGGGTGTGGTGAGAAAAGGATTTGGTCAAGAACCTCTCAAGGATGTATCAATGGAGAGGTGAAAGTAGAGGAATTTGAAGAGTCTCTTAGGTGAAAATTGTAAATGAATCAATCTTATTTTTTTCTAGGGTTTCTCTCTCAAAATTCTCTCTGGGAGCTCTCTACATTTCGTGGGTTTAAGGGGTATTTATACTAGGGTGAGATAGGAATGCAAAGAGTCAGGTTTTTCAAAATAGAATTGGTTGGCGGCTTGGCCTCGCGACTTGGCTGAGTCACGAGTTCAAGCCGCAAGATAACAGAACGGCCAGGCCGGACTTTTTGTCCTGTAGTACTCCAGCTAGTGTGACTGTTCATCTTCTCGTACACTTCACTCGTGTGCTGCATTTGACGGCTTGCCAGTCGTGAGTCACCCGCGAGTCCTAGCCGCGAAGCTCTACATCCTTGCACAATCTTGAACATTTCTTCACACTCTCTCACTCACTGCCTTTACATGAATTCCACCTAAATACAGGGTTTCTAAGTGTTGAAATATAAGCAAATTGGTATAGAATAAAACCAACAAGATGGTTGATTAAATTCTACCTTACAACACATCTACACCATGTTGCTAGTTTCTTTTCTTATCCATCTTTTTTCTCTCAAAAAAAGGATAGATAAGAAAAGAAACTAGCAACATTTACATATATGTTATTCTTGGATACGTATTACAGAAGTCCAACGACAAAACCAAGATTGTAATATGTAGGCACATACTTTTAATTGATATTTTCAAGGTAACGAGGAAGGGAGCTATAAAAATAATAAAAAGTCTGTAGTCACAGGCGCATACTCTTTAATCGATTTTTGTCACAGCTGTAGTACAATTTTCGTGCGGTGGCTGGTTCCAATGAAGTGAGTGATAGAGATTTTGTGATTTTTTTTTTTTTTTTTTTTTGGGGTGAAAAGTTCAATGTATCTATACTACCAATAATAAGATTCATTATTTGTGTTTCATTATTTTGCGTATTAAAATATATTCACACAAATTCTTCAACTCTCTAAAATACCCCCTATCTTTTAGGTAAATAATTTTAAATTTAAAGACACAAACAGGTTAAAACTTAAAAGAGTAATTTACTACTGTATTTTTTAAAAAGTTCCAAAGTTTTAGGTTTTTTCCTTTCTCGTCTCAAATCTGAATTGCCACTTTTTATTTTAAATTCAAAATTTTAAACTTTTATCAACTTATAGAAAGATCCTACAAATTAAGACACTATCTCTATCTCACTTTTAAACATTATGACCCTAAGCCAAAAATAAAAAATAAAAAATAAAAAAACCTCATCGCACATGCAAAGTGCATGTAATGAGACTAGTATATAGTAAAACTTTCTAATTTTTGAAAAATTTGAAAGAAATTACACGATAAGAAACAACTGATATTCTACTACACAATGGACTCTCTCTCTCTCTCTCTCTAAAAAAAATTAAATGCACATGTTTTGTTATTATAAATGTAGCAAGGTATAATAGACAAATTACATTATGGTGATGTAAAATTTTTTTATTATTATTATTAGATAAATTTATAATTTTAGCGGTTAGTCAACATGCAAAGTTACTTGTAAGGTTGAATTTAATCAACCATGTTGTTGGCTTTATTCCGTGCTAAATTTGCTTGTAATTCAGCATTTAGAAACCCTGTATTTAGGTGGGAATCATGTAAGGGTAGTGTGTGAGAGAGTGTGAAGAAAAGCTTAAGACTGTGCAGTGAAGTACGGACTCGTGACTGGATCTCGCGGGTGGCTCGCAACTGGCAAGCCGCCAGAAGATGCACACGAGTGAAGCATGCAGAGAAGCTAAACCATCATGCCAGTTGTAGCACTATAGGATAAAAAGTCCAAACTTGCCATTCAGTTAGCTCGCAGCTTGAATTCACGACTCAGTCAAGTCGCGAGGCCAAGTCACCAACAAGCTCTGTTTTGGAAAAAATGACTATTCGCATTCCAAACACACACCAGTATATATAGACCCTTATACCCACGAAATGTAGACAGCTTCCAGAGAGAATTTTGAGAGAGAAATTCTAGAGAAAAACAAGATTGACTCATCCACAATCTTTACATAGAGACTCTTCAAATTCCTCTACTCTCACCCTCTCTATTGTTACATCCTTGAGAGGTTCTTCGCCAAAACCTTTTCTCACCATACCCATATCTGTGAGAAGGCTATTTGGTGCTTGGGAAACAGTTAGGAAGGGACTAATTGATATTGGTTGATGCTATGGGCTATAGCGGAATCCGGTAAGCTAAAGAAGACAAAGGTTCGGCACAACCTCGTTGGAGCAAGAAGTTTGGAGGGTTTAGGTACACTGGGTAGATTAGGCTTGGAGGGTCTTCTGTTGTTCATGTATCTCAACTTCATTCTTTAGTGGATTATTGACTGCTTGGAGGATGGTGTAGAGGTTTTATGCCGAGGGCTTCGATTTCCTCTTCGATAACACATTGTTGTGTTGTCCTTGTATTTGCATCTTTCTTTCCTTAATCTTTGCCATTTAATTTCTGCTATGGATGTGATTTTATTTAGTTTAGATTATTTATCAATTCTATTATAAGCTTATATTCATTTTCTTCACGTACATTGTTTGATATTAAGCTTGAATTGGTAATTTGTAAATTGGGGGTCTAAATGTTCATAGTGTTTTATATGCTATTTGAACTTTCAATTGGTATCAGAGTGGGTGTACTCTTTGTGATTTAAACACCTTAGTGCGATCCTTGACCCTGTATTGAGATGGACCTGTCTCAATCTTTAAATATTCCACTATATTTTGATGGTAACAACTATGCTTTTTAGAAAGTCCGGATGAGGGCATTCTTGTGTTCTATTGATGATACTATTTGGGATGCGGTAGAAGTAGGATGGACTAGGCCGGAGGCCGCTAAATCCACTTGGGATAAGGCAGCTCTTGCGGTAGCTAACGCTAACAGTAAAGCTTTGAATGCTATTTTTTGTGGTGTTTCTCTAGATGAGTTTCACAGGATTTCACACATCACTGTTGCCAAGGAGGCATGGCAGATACTGGAGACCACTTATGAAGGAACGAAGAAAGTAAAAGACACTAAGTTGCAGATGTTGACCACCCAATTTGTGGAGCGCAAAATGAGTGAGGATGAGTCCTTTGACTCTTTCTATAGCAAGCTAAATGAGATGGTCGTCGGTAAGTTCAATTTGGGGGAGAAAACGGAGGATTCCAAGATAGTGAGGAAGATCCTTCGATCATTGCCGGAAAGCTTCCGTGCCAAGGTGACAGTGATTGAAGAGTGTAAAGACCTTGATGATATCAAAGTCCAAGAACTGATTGGCTCACTTCAGACTTATGAACTGTCGTTGCCCACATAAAAGAAGAGCAAATCTCTTGCTCTTAAGACAATTAATGAAAGGGTAGAAGTTCACAACTCATTAGATGAGGATGTTGTTGAGAAGGATATTGCCTACCTTGTGAAAAATTTCCAGAAATTCTTGAAATTCAAGAACAATGGAAAATTTGGTGATAAAGGGAAATTCCAAAGTTCCAGGAAGGAGAAAAAGGAATTCAAAAGGAAAGATGGAAAGGAATCCCAATCTACACAAGGAATCACTTGTTTTGAGTGCAACGGGCAAGGACACTTCAAGAAAGAATGTCCTAATTATTTGAGAATGAAGGGCAAGGTGTGTGCCACAACTCTTAGTGACTCAGATTTATCCAATTCTGAGGAAAGTTGTGACAGAGAAGGGAATTACTCCGCTTTTATGACTATTGCTCATGTTGAGTCTTTGGAGGACTTGAATTTGCTTGTACAAGAGCTTGGGGAGCATAGTGATGAGGAATCAATGGGAACTGTAGAAGAATCAGATTCTGAAGAAGATGAGAGTACAGAGGGTCTTCAAGAAAACTACAACTCACTCCTTGAGAAATTAGGAGAATATGCACGTGTGGCCAAGGCAGCCGTGAAAAAGATGAAGAAGGCAGAGGAGGACTATAGAGAAGCTAAATGGAGAGTTATCAGAAGCTTACAAAAAGGCTAAATTCCTTGAGCTTGAGGTGGTTCAAGCAAATGCCAAGATAGAGAGGGTTTCCACCAAGGAACTAGATGATGTCATTTCCTCACAAAAACATTTCTCAGACAAATCCGGGTTGGGATATTCTGGAGAGAGTAGTTTAGCTGTCAAAATCACCAAGGAAGTGAAGTTTGTGAAAGCCAAAGAACCAGTAGTGGCTGCCTCTACTCCTGAGACAGTAGAGAATGAAAAGAAGAAGAATGTGGTTGATCAAAGGGTGTTGAATAAACCCTGTAACCAGTCAGTGGCCAAACCTAAAGCTAGAGGGAAATCACTTCCAAGATCACAAAGAGGTCCGAGAACGAACCATTTTTGCCATCATTGTGGACTTCAAGGACACATTAGACCAAATTTGCATAAGTTGAGAGCATTGAATAATGCAAGTGATCAAAGGTCAAGAGGACCAAGAAATGACAAAAGGACTCGGGCTGTAGAGTAATCAAGGGGTCGAGATGGCGATTCCGGAATGATGGATGTGATGAAGATGATTGGTGCATTCACCACCTGCTTGGAAAGCTTCACTAGAAGGTTTGAAAGCCCTAACACTCGTACCCAATCCTATAGGGATATCACCCCAAACGCACGTGACATGCGGGTAAAGAGGGGTACTCATGCATAAGCATTACAACATGTCTATGCATTAATACTTCCTATGTTTTGTGACTAGGCTTGGTTGTGTACTTTTTGCTAGTTTGAGTTGAAAATTGTTTGTTTGTTTGCTTTTGCTGTAAATGCTTTTACATTGTTTTTTTTTTATCAACCCTTTTCTTAATTTTGTGTCAAAAATCTAAAAACAAATAAAAAGTAGAAAATCCAAAATGTTTGATCGATATTGTTGAGTTTTGTCTCAAAGCATGTTTTGCCTTGTACCTTTGTACAAATGGCTTTGTGCATTTACGAGCGTAGCTTGTTCCCTATGCACTTATATCATTATGGAAGAAATCTTGACATCTATGTGATTATTGTAAATAGATCTTCAAACTTGTCATGAATGATTAGTGAATGGTTTTGTTGATCTTGAGATATGCATAGACTTGTGCCTATATATCTTCCAACTCATTTTATTGTTTTTGCTTAAAAGAGCTCAACAAATGTAAATCTCCAAATAAAAAGAGATAATGAGCTACAAAAGCCTGTTGCATATACTAGTATTTGACTAGAAAAAAGGGAAAGCGACTTTTGTAAAGATTGTAAGATGCCCAAAAAGCCAAAGGCTAACTCATCAAATTGAAATATCAAAAATTTCAGGCATTCATCTCACAATGAGATGTATTGATTTAAGAAGATCAAATGATATGATGTATATGAAGCCAAATGAAAAGCTTCAAAGTTATGTTATCAAGTTTATGTGGGAGGTCATATATGCATATTTCTATAATTGAGATGGGTCACTCTATCTAGTATTAGTTGTGTATGCCTTGGTTGAATTGATCATTGAAGCTTCACATTAGACTAAGGACAATCTCATTTTTGATATCCACACACATCACACATGTCTATGTTCAATGAAGGTCATATTCGTTTGTGTGATTGTACTTGATTAAATGTGTTTTCACATGCTCAATCCTTGTTGATCAAACACAAAAAGATTTTTGTGCTTTTTAGTTATTTTTGGAAAGTATTTTATTTTTGCAAAGATTGTCAAAATCTTCAAAAATAGTGTTGCCCTGTTTTGGCGACTCAGTCGCGGGTTAACCCAGTCGCAAGCTCACACATAAATTTTTCGCGACTCATTGGCAGGTCAATGTCCCAGTCGCAAAAAATACTTAGAATATTTTTCAAAATTTGGGTTTTTATGTTTCTCGCAGCTTAGTGTGGCGACTTGTTCGCGGGTGGAAGGTCTAGTCGTGAGGGGTACACAGAAATTTTTGCGGCTTACCTCGCGACTTCCTTGCGGGTAGATCTTCTAGTCGCGAAAAACACTTAGAAAAATTTTCAAAATTTTTGGTTTCTAGGTGTCTCTGTCTTACCCTGGCGACTTGCGCGCGACTTGACTCAGTCATGAAAATCGCGTGTTTTGCGCAAATTGGACAGTTTTTTAAACTTTACAGTTTTCCTCGAACTTTTGTGACTGTTCATTGTCTTCCCTATTTATCACTCTCTCAAATCCACCGTGTTTATCTCATAAACCACCATTGTTGTTCATCCTTTCAACTTCAATCTTCAAGAAAAAGGTATGGGTTTTCTTCCTTTCTCTAGCTATTTCATGATTACTGCCTTGATTTCTTGGATTTTTGTTTTGGTGTTGAGATTCATGATGTATGCTGTTTTGATTATGGTTGGGTTCCTTTTATTGAGTTTGATTGATTAAGTGTTGTTGATTATGACAATTTGATACTTGTTTCCTATGCTCTCATGGCAAATTCTCATTTTTGTAGTGTGTATCAAGCCTGTGCTTTGTTGTGCACTTCATGCTAGTAGTTGATTGTCACAATAACAGTTACTTGTGACTTTGTAGTGTGCACAGATTACATTGTATTTAGTTGTCCTTGCACATTAATCAAATATGCACACCACATGCACAAGAACTGCTCATGCCAATATACTGTTGAATTGGTTCCTGCACTGTGGTTGAGTGATATCTCTCTCTTCATATCAATATGCATCTATTTCATCGACTAACCTGTTTGTGTCTTGTGAATTTGCACTTGGTTCTCTGTTGTATGTATGTTATTATGCAGATGTCCTCGCTGTTCCTCTCGAGGAAAAGAGCCCGCCACTGATCTTTCATCATCTCCTATTTCAAAACGGACTCGAAGTTTGTATCAAGCTTCAAACATTGAGAGATTCAGAACTCCACTCGATTCATAGACCTTTGACAACATTTTTCAAAAGGCTCCTACTGTGGTGGAAAGGGTGGTCAAATTTGATACATTGGGAATAACATTATCCCTAGGATATTTGAAGCAAAAGATTGGGCTGATCTGTTTGGGAACTTCGAGGACCCGATTGATGAATTGGTCAAAGAATTCTATTCAAATGCAAGATACACCGGAGTTGAGTTGAAGTGTTGGGTACGAGGAAAAGAGTTTTCCATCAATCCAGATTACATTGCAAAGGTTCTTCGCATCACTAGACCGTCAAATGTAGACCTCACTCCATATGATGATAGACAACCTAAGTTACAAGACATTCTTCAAGTTCTCGGGCCTGATCATGAGTTCTCAAGCAAAGGCACATCCATAGGCACTGCAATGTTTACGCCTGAACTGACGATTCTAAAATTGATCATGTTCTCCAACCTCTACCCATTGTCTAACACCGCTTTCATCAATATTGGAAGAGCACAATTTCTATGTAATCTCATTACCGGCGTTCTGATTGACATCTGTGCCCACATCTTTCAGACCATTGGGAAAGCAGCGACTCGATCAGCAGCCCGAACATGTATTCCTTTTTGTAGTCTCATCATGAAGATCATGCTTTTTGAAGGTGTCCGTTCACCAACAGATGGAAAAATTGTGTCACATTCTCGACCAATATCCATGATAACTCTTCAAGCAAGCAAAAGTCACTCCTCTAAAGCACCTAAGAGTGAGCCATTCACCCATGCAACTCCATCTATTCATGATTCAGCTACACCTGTGCATATCGAGATTGTTTCTCCCATTCCTTCTAAGATGTAAACAATTGGCACTCCATCTGCACCTCTTTCTGAGATGTAAACAATTGGCACTCCATCTACACCTCTTAGCTCTCAAGCAGACAAGTTTAAGCACTTTGATTGAAAGTGTGTTTCAGCGAATTTCCGGCTTAGAACGGCTTCTTTACTACATCAACAACCAAGCTCAAATGCATCTCACAGCGATTGAGACACAATTAGATGCTATTCAGCAAAAGCTGGAAGAAAGTCTTTAGTTATTCGTGCCAAAAAGGGGGAGAGATAACATACAGTAAAGGGAAGAGCAACATAAGAATGAGGAGTGTGCATATTGAAAGGGGGAGTCTAACAAAATTTTGTTTTGCTTGTCCTGTTTATTGCTATTTGCTTGCTGGTTTTTATAAACTCTTGTGTGGATATGGTTTTAATAATTTGGTTAAAGTTGTTGGTATTGTGGTATATTTAGAAGATGATATATTCAGTTTTTGTTTTGTTTTGTACCTTTGCTTTTGTAAGCTTTTAGGGTTTTGTACCCATGCTTTGTAGCTCTAGTACTTGCTGTTAAATGTTATGCATTTTCTTTAAGTACATCACTCTTATGCCCTTTGTTGGATTTTATATCCTTAATGCAATTACCTTGAGTTGTTGCATTGATTGAGTGTTGGACATGCAAATAATACTTTGTATTAAGCTTATTAGCTTGCATGTCCAGATGTTCATTCCATGTGTGAATGAGCATTATGATCACTATTTATAGTGATTGTTTGTTTTTGTTCAAGCCATGGTTTACTGCTTAAGTCCATTTTGCTTGATTGTATTGTGCTTGCTCCATATGCATTACAAGTTTTCTGCATACAATGATCATACTGTGTTGTTCTGTTTCAGGAGATACTTGTTCTTATGGTTCAAGAGTTTCATAGATTCTAGAGTTAGGTGTGAGTGAGTTTTGTTCAACTGTTCTCAACTCACGCGTTAAGTTTAGAGTTTGTTGTAGAGTTTTGTTACGGAATAGCCAAAGGGGGAGATTGTAAGGTTGAATTTAATCAACCATCATGTTGGCTTTATTCTGTGCCAAATTTGCTTGTAATTCAGCATATACAAACCCTTTAGGTGGGAATCATGTAAGGGTAGTGTGTGAGAGAGTGTGAAGAAAAGCTCAAGACTGTGCAGTGAAGTAGGGACTCGCGACTGGATCTCGTGGGTGGCTCGCGACTGACAAGTCACCATAAGATGCACACAAGTGAAGCATGTAGAGAAGCTGAACCGTCATGCCAGCTATAGCATTACAGGACAAAAAGTCCAGACTAGCCATTCAATTAGCTTATGGCTTGAACTCGCGACTCAGTCAAGTTGTGAGACCAAGTCACCGGCCAGCTCTATTTTGGAAAAAATGACTCTTCGCATTCCAAACACACACCAATATATATAGACCCTTATACCCATGAAATGTAGACAACTTCTAGAGAGAATTTTGAGAGAGAAACCCTAGAGAAAAACAAGATTGACTTATCCATAATCTTTACATAGAGACTCTTCAAATTCCTCTACTCTCACCCTCTCTATTATTACATCCTTGAGAGGTTCTTGATCAAAACCTTTTTTCACCATACCCATATCTATGAGAATGCTATTTGGTGCTTGGGAAGCAGTTAGGAAGGGACCAATTGATATTGGTTGATGCTATGGGCTATAGCGGAATCCGGTAAGCTAAAGATGACAAAGGTTCGACGCAACCTCGTTGGAGCAAGAAGCTTGGAGGGTTTAGGTACACTAGGTAGATTAGGCTTGGAGGGTCTTCTGTTGTTCATGTATCCCAACTTCATTCTTTAGTGGATTATTGACCGTTTGGAGGGAGGCATAGAGGTTTTACGCCGAGGGCTTCGGTTTCCTTTTCGATAACACATCATTGTGTTGTCCTTGTGTTTGCATTTCTCTTCCCTTAATCTTTGCCATTTAATTTCTGCTGTGGATGTGATTTTATTTGGTTTAGATTGTTTATCAATTCTGTTATAAGGTTATGTTCATTTTTCGCACGTACATTGTTTGATATTAAGCTTGAATTGGTAATTTGTAAATTGGGGGTCTAAACGTTCATAGTATTTTATACGCTATTTGAACTTTCATTACCAATGTGTGGTAGAGAGTTTGTAATTTTTTTTGGGGGGTGAAAAATTCAATGTATATATAGTAAATTTTTATAATTTTTGAAAAAAAAAAAAAAAGTAGATGATAATAAACTACTTATATTCTACTACGCAATGGAGTCTCTCTCTCTAAAAAAAAAAAAAATTTGAAACCCTTTCTAAAAAAAATTAAGTATATATGTTTTGTTATTATAGTTATAGCAATGCATAATATACAAATTACATTATATTGATGCAAAACTTTATTATTATTATTTTTAGATAAATTTATAATCAACATAAAAGTTACCAATGTTTTTTTTTTTTTTTTTTTTAAATAGTAGGATCTTACAATCTATGATTCAATCCAGTCCGACCCCCTAATGATTTGACATAGGATTCCAATTTTAACAAACTTGCGCTAATATGTGATATCTCTATCATTAAGATAGTAAGATTCTTGAATAGTCGTCAACATCCTTGTAAGTCAGTGGCATATTGTTAGAATATGTGGTTAAATAATTAAAAATTGTCATTTTTCAATAGTTTAAGTTTTTGAAAGAGCAATATTTTAACACATATATAACCTACCCTCTTTTATTAAAAGAATCAGGATTTAAATCTTCCCTAATCCATTGTATTATTGAATTATAAAATTTGAAAAAAAAAATCTTAAAAAATCTCATGGGTGTATACTTTTTGCCATTCTATTAGAAGCAAAGATAAAATAAAATATTTATGGCTATTTACGGGAATATGTTCAAGCAAGCATGTTTAAAAGCTAGTTTCTAAAGAGAGAGATAGAGAATTGAACGAGGTTTCAAGATGAATGAAATACCAGAAACTTGATCAACAAGTTTTCTTCCAGCATGCTCATTGTCTCCTTTAGCTACTTTCCAATTGCCAAGAATACCAATCATCAAAACAACCACATGCCATGCTTTTAGAACGAAAATTAATTCTAGGGTGTAATCCATGATGCATATTATGCTCTACTCAGAATGAAGATGTATATAGTATTTAAGGCACAAATTCTTAGCTACATCAAGTACTTGTGTTACTAACAAAAGACTTTTCTTCTCAAAAAAAAAAAAAAAAAAAAAAAAAAAAAAAAAAAAAAAAAACTTCTAGTCATTGTCAATTAATTGCCTACTTTTATTCATAGGAAAGTGATAGAGGATGATTCCTCACTCATATGTTTCTCTAATTTACCTTTTTTAACATATTACACAATATGTTATTATTGTCAAGTGTCATATAGTTTAATTGGAATTTTGGGTTTTTCTAATGAAATTGTCAAGGTTCAAATCTCCCTATCTTAACGGTAGAGGAGTGATTTCTTCATTAGATGATACTAGCTTGTAACCCCATGCATATGCATGGATACACTTAAAGATATACAATAAAATGCATAATATAATTCCTATATATATAATTTAAATACTATTGATAGTCATTTTTACATTTTTTTAACTCTTTAAAAAATTTTGTATGGATATTATTAGGTATCAAATGTAAATAATCTATGTTTTTTTTTTTTTTTTTAAATTATTATGAAGCATTTTTTTTAACGATTCATTTATTCTAGACTCTTTGGTTTTTGTACTTAATAACTCACTTGGATGAATATTCTTTAAGAATAAATAATTTAGAACACATGGCGCAAAATTGGAACTCTAATTTGAAATTCTAATTTGAGTTTCTTTCAGTTTCACCTATTATTATATAATATATAGATATATCGATTGGTCCTTCTGAAGAGGCTGGCCCAATCCCTGCTGAGAAAGAAGGATCCTGAGCCCAATAATTTGGAGTTCAGACCTCAAGAGATAATCTTGTACTCACTCGCCAAAGCCTATTTGGCATAGCTCCTTGGGTAAATTTACCAAGGATTCCAGTACCATCAAGTGTCCAAGGAAGAGCATAAATCCATGGAAAACATGATACAAAGAAGAGAGAGAGAGAGAGAGAGAGAGAGAGAGAGAGAGAGAGAGAGAGAGAGAGAGAAATATCATAAAGTGAATGTACCCTTGCTTTTGGAAGTTTTTATCCTCGGCAAGCTTATTTTTAAATTCTCTATCAATATAAAACTAGCATTATTCAAATCAAGTTCTTGTTCAAATTTCCCAATGTGGATCATTCAGGTCTTAGTTCATACAAATTAACTGTGAGGCCAGAAACTTGATTCTTTGAAAGTTATCTTTGAGAATCCATCTTTTTGACGCACACATTAACTATCAATTTATAATTTTTTTATATATAAAAAAATAGAGACTTGAACAACGTCCCATTGATTGATCAAGCAAAAATATACTTTGAATAATGATTTGGGTGAATTCCATGGCCTCGTCCCTTCAAACCATCACAATGTCGAGAATATCCAGCATGAGCAATGTTATTAACATAACAAATTTCATAATAAATTTCATACTTGTTGAATTGACATATTCTCTCTCTCTCTCTCTCTTTTTTTTTTTTTTTTTTTTTTTTTCTTTTTTTGAGAATCATATTGATATTGATTCTTATATAGGTTCACTAGTAAGACTATTTTATTAACTATCATTAACAACTTACTACCTTATATATGTGTAAAATTTGTTGTCAATTTTAATTGTGTTTCTAGACTTATTATATCGCGGGTCTGATTTGGGAACTTTCTCCCTACATCAATTCTTTTGGACTTATCGAAAGAAAAAGAGAGCAATTTTAATTGAATTTGTTGAATCCAATACTAGAATAAATCAAATGAAACAAACATCAATTATTGAATTGACGTTTACCAAAAAAAAAAAAAAAATTTATTTAATTAACATTCGCTCTAGAGTGGGGCTCAGCATGCATGTAATTGACTTTGTCATTGTGTCATTGTCAACTCAATTAGTGATAAGACCAGGCAAACAAATCGGGAAGATTGGATTTGGATTCGACTTGACCAGCTTTGGGTTAGATCAAGTTCGGGTTAATTCTAGTGGCATTACCTTCCTTAACCCTTCTTTCTTTCAAGAAATTCAATGAGATATTATTATTATTATTAAAATGAATGTTGTCCTAGCTTTGAACATGAAGGGTATTATTTTTTCTCCATCGCGTTTCTCCTCTATCTCTAAGCTATCCCTTATGTGCTATCTTTATAGAATGTCTCCTATGGTGGGGTTTGAATAATTTAATTGGACTTTTTATTTGTTATTTTATAAGTTCAATCTTAAAAGTTTTTATTCTGGTATGGTATGGGATTTTTTTGGCCCATCAACTTGGAACCAATACTGGAAATGGAATCAGATTCCGCAATGGATGTCTCATTTATTATTCTAATACTTTAGCATACTTTTTGGCCCATTAACATTCTCTCCCACAGCACTTCTCTGCTCTATACTTGGCATCTTCTCTTTCCAGTCATATCAATTTATATGTGCTAACAACTTTTCTATGATTTTTATATCCTAAAGTTTCATTATTTTCTGAGATTATTTTTTGTTGTATTTTCCTATTTTTTGATTTATTTTGATGCACATAAGTTTCAGTCATTTGGTGCCTGTTAGGACATATGTGTTTCACTTGTTAAAAACATATGTCATTCTTTTATGTAATTAGCTAATCCTTTGACAAAACGCACTCAACTTGTAGTTGGGTAGTTCTAGGTGTTTTTAATACTTTAAGAAATAAGGTTTCAAGATCAAGTGTTGAAGTTATCAAGTCTGTCCAAGAAACAAGCTAAAAAAGTGCACAGTCATTAGAGCTCGACAGCATCTCGACAACTGGCTCGACAACTTCATGTGTCGAGGTTTAAGAAGCTGTCTCAAGCTCGTGTCTCAACACCTTCTCAACACCTTCTATCTATCGAGGTTTATAAAATCAGAATTTCTGATCTGATTTTTGGGATTCGTGAATGTGTCTTCGGGCTTTCTTTTCTCCTAACTCTAAACATATAAAAGGATTGTTTTAAGGGTCGTCAAAGTGTTCACAAGTTGCACAAGCATTAAGAAAACTCTGTTCAAGCAAATTGTGACCTGAGACAAAGTTTTGACCTAGTTTATCACTATTGAAGAAGTTGCTGTGTATTTGCACTAAAGGGTTTTGTGACCAAGAATCTTCTTGATCGTCATCGCTGGGATGAACTGAAGAACTTTGCAGCCAGCAAACTTTCTCTAGTTTGTGATTGAAGTCGCGTACTGGGATCCGTGCAATTGATTAGTCATGTACTGGGAGCAGTGCATCAACAGGGAAAACTGTCACTATAGAACAAGTCCAATTGGGTATTGAGGTAAGGGTTCAACTGTAGGTTGGTAAGGTACTTAGGATTCCTTTACTTGTAACCGCTTGTTGTGATAATAGTGGAGTTTCGGGAATGGTGACCTAAAAATTACCCGGTGGGGTTTTTGCCGTCAGGTTTTCCCCATTCGTAAACAAATCACCGTGTTATTTATTTTTCTGCTACATAATTAGTTTATTGGTGATTTGTTTGTGCTACCATGTGTTTGCATGTTAAATTGATTAATTAATAACTTGACTAATTAATTAATTTAATCACAAGGGGTCAATCCATTTGTGGCCTATCAAGTGGTATCAGAGCAGGCATATTCTGATTAGGTTTAATCTTTGCTGTGTTGATCCATTGACCCCTATTGTCATGACTGTAACTGGCTTGAAGAGATCTTTGTTTTCAAATACATCTTGTTTTTCTAATCACTATTTGTTTAAGTGTCTTAGAAAATACAAGTCTAAAAGTTATTTGAATTCTTTTATGATGACCATTGGAAAAGATCTCAATTTGGCTAAGAAGAAACTAGACTGTCTCATAATGAAAATGTGCAAAGGAGTTCGTCTGAGAAGAGTGAAAGTTAAAGGCTTAGCTCATAAAAGGCAGTTGAGAGAAAGTACCATTCTCACTGATTTATCATCTAAGCACGAAGTGTGTTTTATGATGAAGTCCACATTCAAAGTGATGGACACATGTTTGTGGTACCTTGATAATGGTTTCTCAAGACACATAACTAGAGACCGATCTCTCTTCAAGGTTTTCGAGTCTAAGAAAGGTGACAATGTCACTTTTGGTGATGGGGGCAAGTCATAGATTAAAGGGAAAGGAATCACATCTCTACCTGGACTACCAAACATTGCAAATGTTCTTTATGTAGAAGGTCTAAGGGTGAACCTGTTAAGCATAAATCAGATATGTGTTCAAGACTTCATGGTACTATTCTCAAAGGGAAAGTATCTTGTCATGGATGAGTCTGGAAAGAAACTCGTAAGTGGGGTTCGCACTTTAGACAATTGTTATGGTTTGGTTCTTGATGCTAACATTGTATGTAACAGTATTCGTTTGCCAAATGAAGATCTATGGCATCAACGAATGGGACATGCTAGTTACAAACATCTCTCTTTTGTATCTAAGCATGACTCTGTCTTAAGGACACCAAAGCTTAGTAGAGTAAACAATGTGGTGTGCGGACCATGTCAACTTGGAAAACAGACAAAAGCTAAGCATCCAAGTACTCAGACATTAGCTACATCTAGACCATTGAAGCTTCTACATTTGGATCTTATGGGTCCAACCAGAACTGAGTCTCTTGGTGGTAAGAGATACATCATGGTTATAGTAGACGACTTCACTAGGTACACTTGGGTCATTCTTATACGATCTAAGTCTGATGCTCCTAAGCACATTGAAGCCTTATGCACAAGACTACAGAATGAAAAGAGCCTAAAGATTGATCGAATTCGAAGTGACCTTGGTAAAGAATTCGAGAACTCATATATGGAGTCCTTTTGCACAAGATCAGGTATATCTCAAGAATTCTCAGCTCCTATTACGCCTCAGCATAATGGTGTGGTAGAAAGGAAGAATAGGGTTATTCAAGAGATGGCCAGAGCTATGTTGCATAACAAAGATGTGGCTAGAAACTTGTGGGGAGAAGCCGTGAACATTATATGTCATACGGTTAATAGGGTGTACTTCAGACCCGGTACCAAAAAGACTCCCTATGAGTTATGGAAATGAAGGAAGTCAAATGTGAAGTATTTCAGTATCTTTGGAAGTACTTGTTTCATTCTCAAGGATAGAGAGAATATGGGAAAGTTTGACTCTCGGAGCGATGAAGGTATATTTCTGGGTTACTCTTTTACAAGTAAGGCTTATCGGGTATACAACAAAAGAACTATGAAGGAAATGGAGACAGTAAATGTTGTCATTGGTGAGTCTTCAGATCCCAGTTCTGAGAAAGGCATTGAGGAACTCCCCAAAGAAATTCTTCCTCCTGAGCCTAAGGAAGTTCAAGACATTGTTGAACAAGAACCTGCATCTCCAAGTACTCCTGGTACTCCTAGTGTTGTGGAAGACTTTGCAGACATACCCACTTCACTAGATTCTGAATCTCATGAAGAGAAAGGACCTTCCTCTAGGATTAAATTAAATCATCCTCTAGAAGTTATTGTGGGAAACATGAATGAACTCACATTAAGGAAACGTACAGTTGATAAATGTGTTGCTAACTTTGTGTCTTATTCTTGTTATTTGTCACAGGTTGAACTTAAGAAAGTTGAGGAAGCACTACAAGATGAAAGTTGGGTCGAAGCAATGCATGATGAACTGCTTCAGTTTCAGAGGAATGATGTTTGGACTCTAGTACCTAGACCGGAGGGTGATCACATCATTGGCACAAAGTAGATATTTTGCAATAAAACTGATGAAGATGGCAATGTGATTCGCTACAAGGCTCGGCTTGTAGCTCAAGGATACTAACAAATGGAAGGAGTAGACTATGATGAAACATTTGCCCTAGTTGCCCGAATGGAGTCGATTAGAATTCTCCTTGCCCTAGCATGTCATCTGAAGTTCAAACTTTATCAGATGGATGTGAAGACTGCTTTCTTGAATGGGCTACTTAAAGAGAATGTTTGTGTGGCTCAACCAAAAGGATTCATTAATCCACACTTTTCGATCATGTGTTGTACCTCAAGAAGGCACTTTATGGGTTGAAACAAACCCTTGGAGCTTGGTATGATAGACTCACACAATATCTGGTGTCATATGGGTTCACAAGAGGAAAGACTGATCAAACTCTCTTCATCAAAAATGATGATGGTGAGTTGATAGTTGCTCAAGTCTATGTTGATGATATCATCTTTGGGTCGACTAAGGATGAACTTGCTCATGGCTTCTCAAAACTCATGCAAGCCGAGTTTGAGATGAGCATGATTGGAGAGCTGACTCATTTCCTTGGATTACAGATTCGCCAACAAGATTCAGGTATATTCCTATCTCAATCTAAATATGCTAAGAATCTTGTGAAAAAGTTTGGTTTGGAATCTGGTAGTTCTGTTAGAACCCCTATGAGCCCAAATGTTAAACTCACTGTAGACTTGTTAGGCAAGAGTGTTGATCCTTCTCTATATAGAAGTATGATAGGTAGTCTTCTTTACCTTACTGCTAGTAGACCTGACATTAGTTACAATGTTGGTGTGTGTGCTAGATATCAGGCTAACCCCAAAGAATCACATATGACTGCTTTAAAAAGAATTATAAAGTATGTCAAAACCACTGCTGAGTTCAGTGTGTGGTATAGCACGGATACAAATGATGTCTTAGCTGGCTATTCTGATGCGAATTGGGCTGGGAATGCTAATGATAGAAAGAGTACTTCAGAGGGTTGTTTTTATGTGGGTAACAATCTTGTCTCCTGGATGAGCAAAATGCAGAACTCCATCTCTTTATCCACTGTAGAAGCTGAGTACATTGCTGCCGGTAGCTGTTGCACCCAACTCCTCTGGATGCAAAAACTCCTTCATGATTATGATATTTCTTAAAAGCATCTCACTATTTACTGTGACAATACCAGTGCCATCAATATCTCTAAGAACCCGGTTCAACATTCTCGAACCAAACACATAAAGATTCGACATCACTTCATTAGGGAGCTTGTCGAAGATGGTATTCTCACTCTTGAGTTTATTCACATTGCTGATCAGAGGGCTAACTTATTCACCAAACCTCTTGAGAGCAAACGTCTTGAATTCCTTCGTCAAAACATTGGTGTTATCTCCATGGATTGATCTCCTTCTCTCCTCCTTCTTCCTCATGCATTTGCATCTAGTTTTATGCTTTGCTTTATTTAACATGTTTTTGTTTGTTTGTTTTGTTTTTGAAATAAAAATTAAAAAAAAATTGAAAAAAATCAGAAAAATACAAAAACAGTGTGTGTTTTGTGTACTTTGGTACTTGTGTACCTTGGATGGTCATTGAAACAAAGTTTTCTAAACTTTGTATCTTTTATAGCTTAGATGAGCATCTTTATGCACAACTAAGCAAGTGAGCTTTGTGGCTCTTGTTTGTGATGAGTAAGATTAAGTTATCTTTTAAACTTAATACTTGTATCACTCTTTTTGACGGGTAAGACTAGAAAATCCTAAGAGAAAGACATAAATAACCATCTCACCATTGTTACCCACCAATCATAATAAGACACCTGTATGCTTCGGCATAGCAAAAGTACAGTGTCAAAGACACTCGTATGCTTCGGCATAGCAAAAGTGCAGTGTCAAATGCTTAACATCTTGGGTATTTCTTTTCTCTCTCTTATATGCCCATGCATGATATGCTAAATAAAAGAAAATATGCAAAAGAAATAAAAAGCAAAAAGATCAAAAATGCTTTAAATATGATTGCAAGCATGTATTCTAGAAGATGTGGGAGTTATAAGATGTACCTCGAAGGTGATAGTCCCCATCAAATAGTTATGATTATGTGTGAGTTAAAGTGATTTTCTCATATCTCAAATCGTCATAACATGTATACACATATACAATCTTACAATGTTTTTCACACACAACACGCAATATTCTTTGCTACTCTTGATACATGTGCAGGTACAATGTGATTTGGCCATCACAAGGTTTTACATGTGCTAATGTATGCTCACTAAACTGTCTTGACTTATTTTTGAAATATAAAATTGGTTAGATGTGTTTAGTGTGTGTGTGTGTTTTTGAGGATCCGTGTGCTTTAAATTTTCTATTGAGAGATATTTTTGAGAGCTTAATATATTGTTTGGATCATTGGTTGAGTTGTATGTTAGATTGCATTCATGTCTGTGTTTTTCTCTTCTCGAAAAACTATTTTGAAAAACTGTCTCGACACCTCCTCGACACCTGGTGGATCGATCGAGAAAGTTTCTGCCTCCTCGATAGCTTCTCGACACCTGGTGGATCGATCGAGATTCTGTTCTTTGTCAGGTGTTTCTTGTTCCTCGATACCTCTCGACACCTGCAGCTATTGATGTTCATCTTTCTCGACACCTACCTTGACAGAATCCTCGACACCTCTCGACACCTTAGCTGTCGAGATTTACTGTGGTTTCTATATAAACCCCTCGTGCGATCTGCCTCTCATTTCTGTCAATCTCCTTCTCGATAGCTTTCTCTTTTCTCTCCCAAACACTCTCATCTCACTCCAATCTTGCTCATCAAGGTTTCCTCAAGCTTTTTCAAGTTTTTCTTCACCTGGTAAGCTTCTAATCTCTCATTCTTCATGCATTTCATGTTTTGAAACCTAGGTTTTGGGGTTTTTGAAAAATTTTGGGGTTTTTCAAAATTGATGAGTGTTTATTGAAATTTTGGGATGGGTTTTCACTTACATGTGTTTAAAATCTCATGCATTGCATCACATTAGCATTATAACAGTATTTTCATGCATTTAGATGTGTGTAATATGCTTGTGTGCTGGTAGGATTGTGTTAGGACATATGTGGTTTCACTTGTTAAGAACATATGTCATTTGTTTATGTAAATTGGCTAATCCTTTGACAAAACGCACTCTACTTGTAATTGGGTAGTTTTAGGTGTTTTTAATACTTCAAGAAACAAGGTTTCAAGATCAAGTGTTGAAGTCATCAAGTCTGTCCAAGAAACAAGCTGAAAAAGTGCACAATCATTAAAGCTCGACAGCATCTCAACAGCTGGCTCGACAGCTTCATGTGTCGAGGTTTAAGAAGCTGTCTCAAGCCCATGTCTCGACAACTTCTCGACACCTTCTATCTATTGAGGTTTATAAAATTAGAATTTCTGATTTGATTTTCTTGGGATCCGTGAATGTGTCTTTGAGCTTTCTTTTCTCCTAACCCTAAACATATAAAATGATTGTTTTAAGGGCCGTCAAAGTGTTCACAAGTTGCACAAGCATTGAGAAAACTCTATTCAAGCAAATTGTGACCTGAGACAAAGTTTTGACCTAGTTCATCACTATTGAAGAAGTTGCTGTGTATTTGCACCAAAGGGTTTTGTGACCAAGCATCTTCTTGATCGTCATCGTTGGGATGAACTGAAGAACTTTGCAGCCAACAAACTTTCTCTAGTTTGTGATTGAAGTCGCGTACTGGAATTCGCGTAATTAGTTAGTCACGTACTGGGAGCCGTGCATCATAAAGGAGAACTGTCACTACAGAACAAGTTCAACTGGGTATTGGGGTAAGGGTTCAACTGTAGGTTGGTAAGGTACTTGAGATTCCTTTACTTGTAACTGCTTGTTGTGATAATAGTGGAGTTTCGGGAGTGGTGATCTGAAAATCACTCGGTGGGGTTTTTTCCGTCAGGTTTTTTCCGTCAGGTTTTCCCCATTCGCAAACAAATCACTGTGTTATTTATTTTTTCACTGCATAATTAGTTTATTGGTGATTTGTTTGTACTAACATGCGTTTGCATGTTAAATTGATTAATTAGTAACTTGGCTAATTAATTAATTTAATCACAAGGGGTCAATCCGTTTCTGGCCTATTAGTGCCCTTTTCGGTCAAATCAGCCATTATTATTATTATCATGTAAATTAATTAGATAAGTAAGATTAATTGTTCTTTAAGTTACATGTTGCAACTTGCAATTATATGCAGATTATCCTTTTTTTTTTCTTTTTTTTTTTCTCATGATGGCAATGAGTACCCATGTTTTTTTAATTCTCTATATATGTGAAATTTCATTGAAAAAATAGAAAGGAAATCTTTCTTATGACCTTAATGTTTTTTAAGGTTCAAAAGTTATAATTGAAAAAAAAAAGGATAAAATTAACGAAAATAAAGAAGCAAAAATCACAATTGAAGCGATTTATTAAAAAAAAAAAAAAATTGCATTTCAAAAGTGTTAGGAATCAAATTCTTTATATAATAATCTATTGTTTTTCATAAAGATAGGTGTATTGTAATAAAACTTGAAAATAATAACTTGATATTATTTTCAAGTTAAACTTTTTGGTTTTAGATGCACAAATAGTTATTAATTTTTTTAAATTGTTAAAATTAATCATTTTATTGATTTTAAAAAAAGTAAAAATAAATTATAATTGACATTTATATTTAATAACTTAAGATTATTATATGAGAATTACAAGTGGAATTGGCTTTTATATATATATATATATATATAAAATCCCATCAAAAAAACTCAATATAATAGATAAACTATCTTTTTTGGTGAGTTCTTTTACATTTTAAGTTGTATATGTGATTTGTGTGTGCACAAAGTATGTGCAGGTTTGTATGACTACAAGTGTACGAAGATATATATGCCCCTTCCCCTGTTAAAGTGAAATTTTGGCTCTCTTCCACATGAGTAACGAATTCTACCATAAATTTAATTAATGGGATTAATCGTCCATGTTAGAGGAAGTAATAATAGATTCCTTCAAGTCTCAATATCTAATATAAATATTTTTGTTTATGTAGAAAATATCATATATCATATGTTAAATCAAAATTACAAACATTCTATGTATAAGCAATACTTTTTTTATTATGTATTTTTAGTTTGGCTCCCATGAAAAAATTTTATGGCTCCGCGCACTGTATAACTACCTAGTCAGGGCCGCAATATCTAATTCAAGCTCCATAGAATTGATTGTGAGTGGAATGCTTGACATTGTCTAATTCATCTCAGCTGCCATACCTTGGGCTTTTTTCATGAGCCATCTATATAAAGCCAAACATTCCTTTAGTTTTATCGACACTTGACACATGTTTGACCTATAGATTGCTGCTGATGGTAAGCATGATATGGCTATCTCCACAGCTTTCTAGGTAGAATTGGTGTAGAATTTTCCTTGTAACCTTAGATCAACTATGTTTCCAATATTCCCACTTTTAATTATGGGATGAACCCATTCAAGTATGTGAGTGTTTTTTCAAGTCTTCTCATTATTGCTGGACAACCAATGATTAGCTCATATAAAATGATACCAAAACTATATACATCATTGTTTTTTTTTTTTCTTTTTTTTAAGTTTCCTGATACTTGAGATCAATATGTAAAACACAAGTGATTTTGTAGTTGTTAAAGATAGAATAATCAAACAAAGCAAGTGTACATTCCTATGATAAACAATGAAATCAAATAACTAGTTGAATTGAAATAGTGGTTAAAGAAATACTCTACAAAATAAGGAGACCTAGTGTTAATGAAGATGTTCAAATAATACAAACACACAGAGAGAGAGAGAGAGAGAGAGAGAGAGAGAGAGAGAGAGCACGTAGATGTAAAGACACTACCACTTATTTATATTATAAAGAGGCAAAAGATGGCCCAAGATGTTGTATCTAAGGCTTACAATGAATTTTATAGTAGTTAGCGACAAAAGATGGATAAAAGAGTATCTTTAAACTTGCAAAGACAAGTAAAATGGAAAACAAGAGACTTGAATTGTTCTAAGTGTACTTAAGATAAAGATCAATGAGTGTTAATAAATGAAGAGGAGATAAAAAAAAAAAAAGTTACTTTGATACTTTTTTTTTTTTTAAATGGAAACCATAAATGAAATTGGAACACGAGTTGAGTAAATCAATTAAGGATAAAAACTGTAGGTTTGCTTAAAGAGTTAGGATGGTCAAGATAAATGATGCATTGAGGAGGGTGGAAATGGGGGAAAAACAAGCAATATAATTTTAGTAGATGAAAGACGTGTAGTCATTGCTAATTACATATTTGGAAGGGTGATTTAGAGTCTAAAAGCTTTAGATTAAGAAGGAATAAAACATAGTACATGGGGTGTTAGTTTTGCAAAACTAGAAACAAACATTAAGATGTTGTGAAATACCAGAGAATGAATATTTTCGATATATTAGATCAATAATTAATGAGGATTGAGAGTTTGAAGAATACATTAATAATAAGATAAGAGTAAGGTAGAGAAAGTGGAAAAGCACATAAGAAGTATTATATGTTTGTAGAATACCTATTAAGTTAATTTTAAAAAAAAAAAAATATATATATATATATATATATATATATAATTGCTAATTGAAAGCTCGAACTTGTGTGAATACACAAGAGCTTGTTTAGACCCCCACTTAAAAGTTATGACTCAATTACTTTTATTCTAACTTAAACTAAGTGCGGAATAAGAGTAAATGCGAGTGAACAAACGATAAAACTACTCTAAGCCGTATTCAACAAATAACAACAATAAAATGAAAACTAAAAGAGTAGGGAAGAAGAATGCAAACACAAGATAACACCAAGACATGTTATCGAAGAGGAAACCAAAGAACTCGGCGAAAAACCTCTCCACTGCCCTCCAAGTGTTAAATCGATCCACTAGAGAATAAGTTAGAGTACACAAATAACAAAAGACCCTCCAAGCCTAGTCTACCCCATGTACTTGAGCTTTCCAAGCTCTTGCTACCAACTGACTTGACGAAGCCTTGTCTTCTCTAGCTTTCCTAGATCACGCAATTCAGCCCAATTGCATCTGCCAAAGATTGGCTTCTTCCAATGCTTTCCAGCAGCACCAAAACCTCACTTTACACTCAGATTGGGTGTGGTAAGTGTTTGGGCTATCAACCTCTCAAGGATATGGATATGGAGAGGTAGGAGTAGAGGAAAACTACAAAGGATCGTGTAGATGATTCTCTATGAAAAGCACTCCTTTCCAATATGTGAGTAATGAGGATATATATAATGTGGGTGAAGACATGGTAGAGCAGAAATGACAAAATAGCAAAATAGAATGTTTCACAAGTATTTCGCGGGAAGGCCGTATTTACGAATTACTCATGAAAAGTCCAGCTGTTATGACTCTTCGCATTCCTGTCATGTGTTCAACACATGGCTTACTGCACGGGATAGCTTCTCGCGAATAGTCTCTCAAAATACACTTGGTCTTCAATAAGAGCTTGAGTCTTCACACTCTCTCTCATAAACAACTCTTACAATAAAATCCCACATAAAATATAGGGAAAAATGATTGAATAAAATTATAGTCAAATTTGGCATAGAATTAAAGCCAACACAAAATAGTTGTAAATAACAACTTACAATCTCTCCATTTGGCTATTTCGTGACAAAACCCCTAAAACATGCTCTAGACTTAAACATGAGTTTGGGAACAATGGCAAAACTCACTCACACCTATTTCTAGAAGTTGTGAAGCACTTGCACCACATACACCTATATCCTGAAACACTCGCACACAAACAAACTTTCATTAAGCTTATGATAAGTTGAATACAAGGTACGTATAGGAAAAAGTAAAATGCGATCAAGGTATTAAACAAGATATAATCTATAAAGCATAACTTGATCAAACATGAACAGTCATTAAAGAATGACTACAATGAACATTTAGCTAGTAAATGATCATCCAGATACATAATGCAATTAAGAGCAACGCAAAATTCAATTGCATGTCCAACACACAACCAATGCAAAACACTAAAGTATTTGCATCAAGGATACAAGATCCAACAAGGGCATAAGTGTGGAGTACTAAAGATAATGCATACATAATCTAAAAGTACTTAAAAAGTTACAAAGCAAGGATACATAAACAAAGCACTAAAGATAAACTGAAATTTAAACTAAAGTACTTTAAAGTTTTAAAAGAAAGCAATGTAATAACATAAAACAAAATATCAAATGTAGGCTTTTCTTGCTCTTGTTCTTCTTCTCCAATGCTCCCCCTTCAATCTAGCTCTTTCTCCCCCTATCATGAACCATCTCCCCTTTTTTGTCATGGAATAGCTAGTCCTCATCTTCCTCTAGCTTCCATTGAATTTGGTCCAATTGAGTTTGGAGAGACGTGAACTTTGTGTTAAAGCGGATGTGTTGGAAGTTCATGATAGATGCAAGTCCGGATAGCTTAGTGCTAATGTCTTGGAAAGATGACATAATGTTGTTTAGCTTCTCATCATAGGGATGTGAGCTGGAGCTTGAACTACCATGAGGAGCATGACTCTCTTGCTTAGCTCCCTTTCGGGTGTGACTGATGCTAGCATTGAGAGTGCGAATGTTGATTGAACTTTGCTTAGGATAAGGGCTCTCATTTGCCAATGGATGAACTCCTTTAAGCTTCAAAATTTTGGAGATGAGGCAATAGAAAGGAAGGCAGTTCCTTGAGGCAGTTCTCTCAGCAATTTTGCTCAAAATGTGGAAGATATGAGAGCAAATATCTTTTTCTTCATTAGTTATTAGGTCATGAAGGAATAAAGCCCGACCAAGATTCATGTACCCGGTGCTTCAGAGAGGATATAGGTTATGGAACATGATTGTTGTGAGCAACCTCAATTATGGAGAAAGTGATGCAACACTAGCTGATTTCCCATTGGGAGAGAACTCCAAGTTTTCTCCTAAAGTTTCCCAAAGCACATCTGCCTTCGGATTCAAGTCATCATACACTAATGGCTTTGGAAACATTGGCCGGTTGATGCACAGAATGATGGCAAGATAGGAGGGTGTCATTGTGAAGTCCTTTCCTCTAACCCAACATTTCAACTCATCCCCATCAGAAATGGCATTTGCATAGAATTCCTTCACCATTTCTTTGTATGTGTCATCAAAGCTGGATAGAAGAAAATTCCAATCCTTGGTGGCGAACCATTTCGGAATGTTCGTATCAAGAAGAGAGGCTTGCTCAACCACCCTTTCAACCAACAAGGGTGCATCCTTGAAGTAGTTCTCATAGGCTTGAAATGCGGCATATGATCTGAACTTGTCGACATCAAAAAATCCTGTCGATGATCGAGTCTTCTTTGACTTTGGAGTGAGGCTATCAAGATCAATCACCTGTTCTTTTCCTTTGCTACTACCCCTTTCACAGCTAATTTCTTGAAGGGAGACATCTGCAAAAACAATCACAAGACACAAAGGAATAAGTACAAAACACAAAACAAGAACACAAACTTGATTAGTACCAAGTTAGTCCATAAAACAACCACAAAGTCCTAAAAAGAACATAAACAATATCACAAGATCATGTTATAAGTGCTAAACATGTACCAATACTTATCTAGCACGAGTGATATGCAAAACATGTCAAGTGAACAAGTGTGTGCATCAAGTGTGCATGTGGTGTGTGTCTGTGACACATGATCAAGGCATGACTAAGCACACTTGGGTCAAAGTGTGTAAAACATACAACTAATGATTAAAACATGATAAACATGCATAATCATGGTTATCCCCAAGGTTTAGTACTCATCGGAGTCCAAAACAACATCAAAATGTCATTTGGGCATTTTATCAAACACCTAGTATGCACAAACACAACTAACATGTAAACAATGCATGAACATTTGTAAAATATGCCTAAATACATGTTAGAATGCCATAAGGGGCCAACACAAACACAATCAAAGCAAATGGGACAGAACCCAATCAAGAAAATCGAAAAAATTTTGCACAAAAATAATTTTTTATGAAACATACCTTAGTGAAGACTTAGAGAAGATTGAACTTTAGTTTTTGTTGGGTTTTTAAGAGAAAAGTGGTTTAGGGTTGAGAGAGGCTCAAGGGAGGCAAAGGGTGTGAGTTTGAAAAATTGTCATGTTCAGCCTTTTAAAGACTAAAAACACGCGTTTTCCGAGAGTAAGCTTCTCGCAAAGTTACTCATGAAAAATGCCACTGAAGCACATAAACTTTTAACGGGTAAGTTTATCTTGCGAGACAATCGCGAAAGTTTCTATCTGAATTTTAATGTTTTCAAGTTTTGCCATCTCCATTTTCGTAGGAAGAGCTAACTCGCAAAGCTTCTCGCGAAAATGCCTCTGAAGGAGTTTTTGTTAAAAACATGAAATAAACAATATGAACAAAAACTATAAACACAAAAGCATAAAAACACTTTCAAAAACATATAAAAACTCAAAAATCTTTTTAGGTTTGATCGACAAGCAATTGAGTATACACATCATATTTAAACACGTACAATCACACAAATAAAATAAGCATTCATTGAACAATAGACTAGCGTGTTGTGTGTGTGGATCAAGTATGAACTAGTCTATAGTATAGTATTAAGCAATGATCAATTCAATCAAGTCATACACGACTAGTACGAACTCAAGTGACCTTTCTCACTTGTAGAAATGAACATATATGACCTCTCACCAATGTGATTACACTTGATTGAAAGCTTTTCGATTTGCTTCCATTTTACATACTTTTGATCAAAACAACTCAAATTTTTGAGAATCGATGCCATAAACATTTTGAATGAACATTGACAATTTAGCCTTTGACTTTGGTACCATACATTTGTACAAATCGCTTTCCCTTTTTCCTAGTCGAATACTAGTATGTGCAATGGTTTTTTCAGCTCAAAATTCTCTTTTTGAGATTGAAATTTGTAGATCTCTTGAAAAAGAAAAAAAATGTGAGGAGATATATAGGCATAAGTCTATGCATGTATCAAGATCAAGCAAGTTTATTGACCAATCATTCATGACAAGCTTGAAGATCTATTTACAACAATCAGAACGTAGATTTCTAGATGTCGCTTACACTTAGATAATGTGCATACATAACAAGCTATGCTCGTAAATGCACTATGCCATTAGTACGAAAGTACTAAGCCAAACTCATATGTGATATACACAACACAAGCGATCAAACTTTTTGTAGATTTTTCAATTTTTATGGGTTTTTTTTTTTTTTTTTTTTTCAACACACTCAAAAACAAAACATGAAAAGTAAGATCAACAAAAACAGCAAGTACAAAACAAACTTGAAAAAGAAACCATCTAACCAAACAACTGAGACCTATAAAGCAAGTATGCAACAATGAACAACATAAGGTCACACAAGAGATAAAAGTCAAGGGATGATATCGACACCGATGGTCTTACAAAGAGACTCAAACCGTGGACCATTAAAAGGTTTGGTAAGTATGTTCACAATATGGTAATCGGTGTTGATAAACTTCAGCCACACAATCTTGTCCTCCACTAAATCTCAAATGAAGTGGTATCGAATCTCGATATGTTTCAATTTTGGGTGTTGAATTGGATTTTTTGATAGGTTTATGGCACTCGTGTTATCACAGAACACACACATAGTGTCTTGAGTGATTCCATAATCACGTAAGAGCTTCTTCATCCACAATAGTTACGCACAACAACTCCCCGCTGCGATATATTCAGCTTCAGCCGTTGATAGAGAGACTGAATTTTGCTTTTTTCTCATCTACGACACCAAGTTATTTCCGAGGTAAAACCAACCGCCCAAGGTGCTCTCCCTATCATCAACGCACCTAACCTAGTCAGCATCTGAATATCTAGCTAAGCACTCATTTGAGTCTCTTGAATACCAAATTCCATAGTCAGATGTGCCATTGATATAATGGATAATTCGTTTGACCACTATCAAGTGGGACTCTTTGGGTGCTGCTTGAAATCGTGCACATACCCCTACACTAAAGGCGATGTCCGGCTTACTTGCAGTGAGGTAGAGAAGACTACCAATCATGCTCCGATAGAGTGTTGGATCTACTTCCACACTGGTTGGATTGAGGCTTAGTTTTACCAAGGAACTCATAGCAGTGGATGCATGCTTCTTGGAGTCTAAGCCGAATCGCTTTACAAGATTTTTGGCATACTTCTCTTAAGAAATAAATATCCCATCTTTCCGTTGTTTCACTTGAAGCCCAAGGAAGTAGTTTAGCTCCCCTACCATGCTCAGCTCAAATTCCTTTTTCATTTCTTCCAAAAATTCTTGAGCAAGGTGATCAATTATGGATCTTGAGCAACAAGGAGAGATTTCTCATCTCTTTTAACAAAGAATGTTGGCTTGAACTATATGGTAAGACGATCATACCATGCTCTTGGTGCTTGCATCAACCCATATAATGCCTTCTTCAATCTTAGCACATGGTCCGGAAAGTGAGGGTCTTAAAGCCCCATTGGTTGCTCAACAAATACTTCTTCGTTCAAAAGTCTGTTAAAAAAGGCATTCTTTACATCCATTTGGTATAGCTTGAAGTTCATAATGCACGCAATGGAGAGAAGAATTTGGATTGACTCTAGTCTTGCTACCGGAGCAAAAGACTCATCAAAGTCTACGCCTTCAACTTGAGTATATCCTTGAGCCACCAATCTAGACTTGTTTCAGACAACTTCACCATCTTCATCAATCTTGTTCTTAAAGATCCACTTGGTACCGATTACATGTGTATCCTTGGGCCTTGGTACCAACTCCTATACATCATTTCTAACAAATTGATGTAACTCTTGGTACATGGATTCTACCTAATTCTCATTTTTAAGGCTTCTTCCACTTTCTTGGGTTCAAATTGAGCAAGATAGCAATTATATGTCACATGATTCACACTATAGCTCGGTCCTCTTCTCAAATGAAGTCCCTCATCTAAATCACCAATGATGTTGCTTATGGGATGATTGAGAGTTACTCTTAGTGACGGTTTCTTGGAAGTGGAGGGTTCCCCATCACAAGAAATTGGAGGTTGAACTTCCGGAGAGGTGAGTGGGCTTGAAGATCCTTGGGTTGATCTAGTCTCCCTTCTTGATGTAGAAGGTGTAGACTCCTTTTCTAGTGATTCTCTCTCACCATCATCACTTTGAAACATATTATCATCACCCTCATTCTTCTTAAGGCTTGGTGCTTCGCCATCCTCATCAACATCCTTTTCCGAGATAGTGTCATCTATGACCACATTTATCGATCCCATCACCGTCTTAGTGCGCTTATTGTACACTTTATATGCTTGGCTATTTGCGGAGTATCCTAGGAAGATCCCTTTGTCATTCTTAGCATCAAACTTCCCAAGATTCTCCCTATCATTGAGAATATAACATTTGCTTCTAAATAGTCGGAAGTATTTCACCTTCGGCTTCTTTTCCCTCCAAATCTCATATGATGTCTTCTTTGTTCCTACTTGAAAGAAAATCCTATTCCCAATGTGACACGAAGTGTTCACCGCTTCATCCCAAAACTTTTGTGGAATGTTTTTGTTGAGAAGCATTACTCTTGCCATCTCTTGGATCACCTAGTTCTTTTTTTCAACCACCCCATTCTGTTGTGGAGTCTTTGGAGCTGAGAATTCCTTTTTGATACCGTGCTCATTGCAAAACGCTTCAAATTTTGCATTTTCAAACTCCTTCCCATGATCACTTCTGATTTTGACTATGGGAACTCCCTTTTCATTTTGGAGCCTCTCGCATAACCTTTCCATCTTGTCGCATGCCTCCGACCTCTCTCTAAGAAATTCCACCCAAGAGTGCCTTGAGAAATCATCAACCACAACCATGATGTATCGTTTTCCACCCATGCTTTCCGTTCTCATTGGACCCATTAGATCCACATGAAAGAACTCCAAAAGACAAGATGTAGCAACTACATTTACTTTGGGATGGGTTGATTTAGTTTGTTTTCCCAATTGTCATGGACCACAAACACTCTTCTCAATCTTTCCGAACTTCGGCAAACCAATCACTGCTTCAAGCTTCTTGACTTTTGCCACTTGCTTGTAATTTGCATGCCCAAACCGTTGATGCCATAACTCCAAAAGATTTACTCGAACACTCTGACATGATATGCTCAAAATAATTAGAGAGCTTATATGCGTTTTCTTTTCATAAATTAATAGTAAAATAATTTCCATATACTCTAATATATATGACGCTTTGCCAACCAAAATCATCATTCAAAAATTTTAAAATGGTTTCTTTGATATTATATATTACAATTTGTGGTTCATTCATCCACACATGTTTACTTGATATTTATTGCACTCTTAGGAGCATATAAAGCTTTTGTGAGAAAAATTACTTGTTCACATAAAAAGATTTTCAAATATTTTGACCCTAGCTAATGGACATTATTAGAAGTGTAAGTCACACAACTGTAGATTTCTTATAGATTCCAAAAGTCTAAATTATTAAAAATATATATTTACTTGAAAAAAATATTCTAAGATAAAATAATTTTTATAGTTTTGTCTCAAAAATATTTAATCTTTCAATGGTATATATGATATAAGAACTAAAGGGTTAGTAATGATTCTAAATTTAGCTTTTAAATAAAAATATCTCTTAAGTGGAAGCAAATCGATGGATATGAAATTTATGAGTAAACTTTTGTTAGGAATGATGGTGCTTGTTATTCTTAATCTCTTTGAAATGCAAGCCACTAACCATGGGTCTTCCTCTTTTCATCCCTTTTTAGCTTCAATCCCTCTCTCATTTTTCAAAACTTGATATTGTTCATCACTCAATTCATGCTTGTATTGAGAACGAATTTATGAAGTGTATGGATGCATTAGAAAAGATGAAAAATCAAAGTTATAGGGGAAAATGGGAAAATTCCCTTTTCACGCAAATTATGTAGCATTTTGCCCTCTTTCCCAAACTAATTAGGGAAATGCTCCTCTTTTGAAACTCGATTTGAGATAAATCAAGTTAGGCCCTATAGTGACGTTTTTAAGGAACCTATATTGACGTTTTAAGAACCTATATGGCATTTTGTAACTCGACCTCCATGAACTCAAGTTATAGGTAAAAAAAAAAAAAAATGCCTATAACTCGAGTTCATGGAGGTTGAGTTACAAAACGCTACTATAGATCTTTAAAACGTCACTATAGGCTCCATAAAACGCCACTATAGGGCTCTAGATTTTTTTTTTTTTTTTTTTAAATTCGATTTATCTCAAATCTAATTACAAAAGAAGAGCATTTCCCTAATTAGTTTGGGAAATGAGGCAAAACGCTACAATTTTTGCTCAAAAAGGGCATTTGCCAAATTTTTTTTCCCTAAGTTATATACACGAAGTATGTATAACTAGGAGTTTTCGTTATTGTGTTTTGAACTATGAATATAACCCAGATTTGGATGTTGTTATTCGATGCTTGGCTAATTGCAAAAACAAAGAATCAGAAGGTGCCCATGTTCATGGACTTTGCTTAGAAGAATGTTACACAATGCATGTTGGGAAGCACCGTTAGATTTAGCATGTACTCTCCCTCTCTCTCTCTCTCTCTCTCTCTCATATGAACTAAATTTGACCCATAGGAAAAATTCTATCCCGTAATTATCTAAATTGTGCTTGATTTTAGTCTGTGGTAATGTGTGAAGGTGGAAGGTTAAAGACAATTCATTGAGAGTAGCATATCCCCAAAAAAGAAGTCCCTAAATTTAGGAAATGATAATAAAATAAAATGTATGTATCAAATCACTAAGATTGTGTATGTACTTTCTAACCATCATGTTAGGTACCACTATTCACCCATGTGACCTTAGATGGTACAACGAACCCCACAAGTCAAAAACATAAAAGAAAATAAATTATATCCAAACTTTCTCCCCCTAGTATTTAAAACATGAAAAAGTTATGTTGAAAAATAATAACCTAACCTTTAATCCAAAATAATAATAATAATAATAACAATAACCTTGACTTGAAAAAAAATGCGGCAAAGATTCAATACCAAAATAAAAAACATATGAAATTATTCAATTCCTCTCTTTAATATCCAAAACACAAAATAAATAGTTAAAAAAAAAAAATAAACTCGATGAAAAGACAAATGAAAACAACAAGAACTTTTTGTTTGTAAGTACAAAATATATTAAACATAATCTACATTTTGTATTGTGCAATTTTTTTTCTTCTTTTTGCTTTTTTCTAATGGTTTGTTTCTATCATGACGGTTTAAACTTTAAACGATTTTTTGTAGGTACTATGAAGTCCACTTATTCTGCACGTTCAAGAATGATGATTCTAACATGTAGGAGAAATCAAAATTTTGCAAGCAATCCCCATGCTCCTACAATTCAACATATTTCTATTGACTTGGAGTTGAATAAGGGTAGTGTGTTGGATAGACATATAAATATGAGTTATGTGGCATATAATAGAAGTAATTTACTACTAAAAATAACTTCAACAAATCATGTTCATACTTTTCAAGGAGATGTTTGTGTAGAAAGAGGAGTTTTTTTGTTGACAATTGTGTCATCTTCTTAGTGTAATGTTGGTAGGCTCATAATAAAGTTACATTTTTCTTATTTTAATAATATCTTATATTTGTTTATTTTTTTTCATAATGTAAGTGATGAATTTACTTATATTTTCCTTCTCTTTAAACTATTTAAGATGTCTAGAGGATGAACCGTTTGTATGGAGTATTAGAAATCAATTCCAACCTCACTTTTAATTTTTACAAAATATCTTCCCTTATATTAAGAGTTAAGACATATAGAGGATGAACCATTGTATGGAGCATTAGAAATCAATTCCATGTGTTTAGTGAGTGCTCTCATGCTCTTACGCATGTAGAAGCAGTGTGGTGTCTTGCGCTCAGCCTGTAAGAGTAGTGTGACCTCCCCTCTGTGGTGAGGCCAGTATTGGTACCCCCCCCCCCCCCCCCTTTTCTCTTGTGAAAGCGTGTGGGGATAGTGAAAATACTGATGGCGGAAGAACTGGAGGAACTGTGGAAAAAGTTAACTGTTACAGAAGCAGAAGATGAAGATATTAAGCTAGGAAGCAACAGTACAAGTGCTGCGAAGGAAATTGGGAAAAATTGTATGGTCATGAAGATACTCACCCAACGCACCATCATTTTGGAGGCCCTAAAAAAGAACATGAGGATGTTATGGAAGCCAAGCCAAGGAATGCAGATCTCCGAGATTGGTGAGGATTTATTCTTGGTGGAGTTCGGCAACGGGAGGGATAAGAAAAAAGTAATGGAGATGAGCCCATGGAGCTATGAGAAACAACTGATTTTGATGCAAGATTTTGAAGGTGAGTTGGTCCCAAAGGAGATAAAACTAAAATGGGTCCTGTTTTGGGTTCAAATCTTCAATCTTCCGCTGAAATGCATGACTAAAGAATCTAGGTATGAGATTGGGTCGAAGATCGGAGTGGTCTTAGACGTCGACATCCCGGAGAAAGGAGTGCAGTGGGGAAAATTCCTAAGAGTAAGAATACGTTTTGACGCCATAGAAAAGCTCATAAGGGGGAAGAAGGGGAAAGCAGATGGGTTTTCTTCAAATATGAATGGTTGCCGAATTTCTGCTATCGGTGTGGAAGGTTGGATCATGGGGAAAAAGATTGCCCGGAAAGAAAGGAGGGAGAAAATTATGGTGATGAAGAAAGGAAGTAGTATAGTGCATGGCTGAGAGGGGAGCCAGGAAGAAGCATTGGGAGAGATTATGGCAGAATGGGCGAAGAAAACATGCCAGAAAAAAGGGACGAACACAAGGAACCTGCAGCGGAGACACCGACACGTGTAAAACTCCGACTGATGGAGAACTCAGTGGTAGGCAGGCAGCACGTGAGGGAGCAGAGCCTCTGTCAGAAGGTTGGGATATGCAACGGCCACGCTGAACATGGAGAGGCAGGTCAGAAGGAAGAGTCATATCAGAGAGGGGAGATATTTCATGAAAATGGCAAGGTCAGTTTTTCAAAGGCAAAGGTTGAAGATAATCTAATCAAAAGTGGGAAGGTTCCTCTGACAAGCACGCTGAAAGCAAAAGATATGGAAGAGGATATGCAATGGGAGGAGGTGATGGATGACGTGGTTGGTGTTAAGTCCGAAGAAGGGGGAAAACATAAAAAAGAAATAAGTAGTAAGTGCTGTGCAGATAAAGAAAATCAAAATTGGGCCGAGTCTGAATCAAGCCCATTAGCAATGAGCTACGACCAAGTTAATGGTTGGACTACGGAAATATTGGGCCCAAAAAGTGGGCATTGGAAGCGCCTAGCTCACCAAGTGAAGGAAAAGGGCCCTACGGTAGTAAGTGACCCAGCAAGCTAAAAGAGAAAAGGTGAAGCACCTCTAATAGAATTGGACCCAAATGTAAAGTGCAAAAAAGGGGCAAAAGGAAAGGCACACTCAGAGCATACCCTTGATGAAGAAAAGAAAATGGTTGGCGATGTGGCGGTGGCTGCGATGCAACACCGCCCAGCCCAATGACCGTCCTAGCTTGGAACTGTCGGGGATTGGGGACTTCGCCAGCAGTTCGTACGCTCACCGAAGAGGTGAAAAAGAAAAACCCCGTATTGGTATTTCTAGCAGAAACAAAAGCAAACACAAATAGGATGAAAGGATTTCAGAATAAGTTGGGCTTCACTCAGGGAATTATTGTCTCTAGCAATGGTAGAAGTGGTGGGTTGGCACTTTTGTGGCAGGAAGGAACGGACATCAGGTTCAAGAGTTGCTCTCATTCCCACATTGATGTGGTGGTCCATGGGGTTGGCAATGGAGGCCCTTGGAGAGTGACAGGCTTCTACGGACACCCCGATACCAGTAAAAGGTACACATCCTGGCAATTACTTGAAACACTTAATGCACAATGTGAGATGTCGTGGTTAGTGTGTGGTGATTTTAATGAGATTGTACATCTGGATGAGAAGGTGGGTTGGAAGGATAGAGATGCGGCACAAATGGAAGCTTTCAGAGAAGTGTTGGGCAAATGCGGTCTAATTGACTTAGGTTTTGTGGGACCGAGGTTTACTTGGTGCAATGGCAGATTTGGTGAACGAACTCTCATCCATTTGGACAGAATGTTTGCAAATGAAGCATGGTCTTTAGCTTTTCCAGAAGCAAAGGTTCACCATGTCTCCATGTCATCCTCGGATCATTGTCTCCTTGCCCTGTTTCTAAATAAGGACCACCATCAAAGAAGAGGAAAGAAACACTTCTTCTTCGAAGCAATGTGGACTCAGGAGGAAGAGTGCAAGGAGATGATTGAATTAGCATGGGACTCGTATAGGGATGATTCGGCTCTGTCAATCTAGGAAAGACTAGAGAGATGTCAGAAGTAGCTTTAGCAATGGAACCAAAATAGCTTTGGGAACATATACAAAGGATTAAAGCAGAAACAGAACCTGCTTCAACAGCTTAAGTCCCTTAACCTACTCCACGAAACGGCAGAGGAAATTCATGCCCTAAAAAAAGAGATTAATGAGCTGCATACCAAGGAAGAGGTTATATGGAATCAAAGGTCACGGGTTTTGTGGCTGCAACATGGTGACAAAAACTCCAAGTTTTTCCATGCTACGGTAGTCAAAGAAGAAGGAAGAATAGAATTGGGGGAATGATGGATGATATGGGCGTTTGGCATGAAGATCAGGAGACAACAAAGACGTTAATCCTGGATTACTTTAAGTCCATTTATAGCTCTAACTAACAGACCCGGTTTGATGAAAGTCTAGATGCTATGGATGTGAGAGTGACACCTGACATGAATGAAGAGCTTCAAAGGGAATTTAAGGTAGAGGAGGTGTGGTACGCCCTCAAACAAATGCACCACACCAAGGCACGGGGCCTGGATGGTATGTCCCCTATCTTTTACCAAAATTACTGGGAGATTGTTGGCCCCTCTGTTACGAATTGTGTAATGCAGGCCCTTAACACAAGTGTTATGCCGAAGGATATCAACAAAACATATATTTGCCTAATTCCTAAGACCAAAAACCCCCAAAAGATGACGAAATTTCGTCCTATTAGCCTTTGCAACGTGATCTATAAAATCATCTCTAAAGTCCTTGCAAATAGGCTAAAGAAAATTCTTCATGAGGTTATAGATGAAGCTTAAAGTGCGTTTGTTCCGGGAAGAATGATAACGGACAATGTTATTGTAGCTTTCGAATCCATGCACTCCATTAATCAGAGAAGGAAGGGGAAGGAAGGGCTTATGGCAATAAAATTAGACATGAGTAAGGCGTACGACAGGGTTGAGTGGGCATATCTTGAGTCAATGATGAAGAAAATAGGTTTCGGGGAGAGGTGGATATCTCTCATTATGATGTGCGTAACCTCGGTGACCTTTTCGGTGCTAAACAAGGGTGAGCCAAAAGGATCGATCACTCCTTCAAGAGGCCTTCGGCAAGGGGACCCAATTTCCCCGTATTTGTTCTTACTGTGTGGAGAAGGATTGTCGGCAATGATAAAAAAGAAAGAAAAGGAGGGGCTAATTAGAGGGGTGGCGGCTGCAAGACAAGCTCCGAGAATCTCTCATCTATTTTTTGCGGACGATAGCATCATATTCTACAGTGCTACAGTGGACGAATGTAAGCAAATGGCTAAGGTGCTGGAAGTGTATGAGGAAGAATCCGGGCAAAAACTAAATAGAGATAAAACTTCTTTGTTTTTCAGCAGGAATACGAAAGATGAAATTAAGGAGTTTGCAAAAGGAATCTTTGGAGCCCAAATTATACAACACCATGAAAAGTACCTGGGCCTACCCCCACGGATTGGAAGGGTAGAGAAAAAGGCTTTTAACCGCATAAAGGACCAAGTTGGGAGGAAGATAGCGGGTTGGAAAAGGAGGCTTCTGTCTAATGCAGGAGGGGAAGTGTTAGTTAAAGCAGTGGCACAGGCCACTCCAACATACACCATGAATGTGTTCAAGCTCCCGGACTCACTGTGTTCAGAACTCAACTCAATGATGGGAGGCTTTTGGTGGGGTCAACGTGGAAGGGAGAAGAAGGCAGCTTGGATATCTTGGCAAAAACTATGTAAACCAAAGGCAGAGGGCGGCATGGGTTTCAGAGACCTAAAAGCCTTTAACTTAGCCCTTCTCGCTAAGCAAGGATGGAGGCTACAACAAAATCCCAATTCACTAGCCCATAGAGTGCTAAAGGCTAAATACTTCTCAGACTCCTCATTCTTGGAAGCCCAATTGGGGAAAAAGCCATCATACTTATGGAGGAGCATCATGGCGGCAAAAAATGTCATCAAGGAGGGTTCTTGGTGGGTGGTTGGTGATGGAAGAAGCATTGAGATATGGAACGCGAGATGGTTGCCTTCATCAGAATCAGGCAAGGTAATAACCACAAGAACTACGATGAGGCATGGTGAAAATGTTGCTTCTCTTATCAGCCATGAGAAATGGGAGTGGAGAACAATGCTAATCAAGCACATCTTCCTCCCTCATGAAGCCGAGGATATACTGAGTATCCCCCTCAGCCCCTTGAAGCCAGCAGACTGCTTAGTATGGGCTAAGACACCAAATGGATGTTTCATAGTAAAGAGTGCATATTGGACATTGGTGAAATGCCTTGCTGAAGCAAAAAGAGGTGAGGAAGCACCTGAGGGGTAGGACAAATCTAGGATGTCAACAATCTGGAGGACCATATGGGGCCTCCAATGCCCAAACAAAATAAAGCATTTCTTCTGGAGAGCAAGTAGAGATATACTCCCCACTAAGAAGTGCTTGGTGCATAGGAAGATTATGAAGGAAGATTGTTGTGATTTTTGCGGAGAAAGTGAAACCTCTGGCCATTGTCTTTGGAGTTGCATAATAGCGAAAGAAACATGTAAGGGGTTGGGTTTTAACATTGATCACTCTGTTCCTCCTCCCATGGAGTTCCTTGATGTGTTTTGGCTTTTATTGGAATCACCGGGTGACAAAGATTGGGAGTTTTTTGCTATTGTGGCCTGGTGCTTATGGAATAATAGGAATACAGTTAGGCATGGGGGAGCTAGTAAAAAAGGGAAAACCATCGCGGAAGATACAAGGAGGTATCGGGAGGAAGTCCGGGCCACTGTGCAGCCCAAATGCCAGTTGCCTAGGCCTATGATTATCCACAAACATTGGTCCCCTCCTCCACAAGACTGGTATAAGGTGAATGTGAATGCTGCTGTGTTTAAGGAACAAGGTGCTTGTGGAATCGGTGTGGTTATCAAGAATAATAAGGGGCAGATAATGGGAGCAATGAGCAAAAAAGTGGAGTTTCCTTGGAGGGCATTAGAAGCAGAAGCCAAAGCTACTGAAGCTGACATTTTCCTTGCGTGGGACCTGGGTTTGAAGAATATCATAGTAGAAGGAGACGCACAAATGGTGATACAAGCTTTAAAGGGAGTAAGTGCGCCTGCCACCCCAATTCTAAAGATAACTGAAGGCTCTAGGAGATACTTGCAGATGTTTTGCTCTTGGAAGGCTGTCCACACGAACAGAATGCACAACACGACTGCTCATCTACTCGCTAGAGATGCTAGGAATATAAAAGAATGTGTAATCTGGGTTGAGGAATCCCCACCCTGTATTGAGAATCAAATCATGAATGATGTAATTGCATTGGACGCTAGTCCTTATTAATGAAATTTCTGGTACAAGTTGACTATCAAAAAAAAAAAAAAAAAAAAAAAAAGGAAATCAATTCCAGCCACACTTTTAATTTTTACAAAATATCTTACCTTATATATTAATTTAATATAAAATGCATTATGTTTCCTTGCGTAGGCACCCCATTTTGCAACTCCCATTTGTCCTAACCTGCTTTGCATTGTATATCATCACCATTGCACATCTCTCAGGCAGGACTGCTATTTTAGCTATCTAATCTATAAATACATTTCATAAAAATAATCTTGATTGATGACATGACTATTAATCTTTGATCACATGGCTATTAATCTTTGATTGATGACATGGCTATTTTAGCTGTCTAAACAATTGATTAATGACATGGCTATTAATTTTTAGTCACCTTGAAATTTCTCAAGCACGGAGAATATACGAAAATAATGTAATCTAATAGTGGATTTGCCAAATTTTGCATCCAATTAAAAAAAAAAAAAAATAGATGGTATAATATTTCTTAAAGTTACACTAAGTGTAAGTTGAACTCAACTATATATATATATATATATATATATATGAGGTTTGACAAATTACCTTTTATTTTATGAGCAGGTAATGGGTGTAGTTTTATAACTTCTTTGTTTTTGCTTCTATCGCAGCTATATTTTAATTTTTTTGAATTTCAAATTTTTACATGCATTGGTAAACATACACCTGGCAGAATTATCTTGCGCTCTGATTATGAGGATGCAGATTTGCTTGGAGCCCTTCACAATTCAGAAGATGATAACCAATTCAAACTAGAAATCTCTAGTTTGAATTGGGCATGCTTTATAATGATAATATAGAGTTTAATTAAAGAGGTTGTACAATCTTATAGAATTAAGTAGGGTTATCCTTTGAAAGAAGTGAAGAATTACCTAAGGCTCTTTGCAAGTGAAAACATTTTATAATGTTCACACACTTGTTCAAGGACAATTTCATAATAGACAAATGACTACAAGATGGGTTGCTAAGATATATCTTGATAAGCCTAGAAGAATCTCTAGGTTGATAGATATTAAAGAAGGTATCAAAGATGGCTATCAAGTGGACATTACTATGTGTAAAGCATTTAGATGTTGGCAACTTTCAAATGACTTGATTCAAGTGAGATGTGAAAAGTAGTATGGAAGCATATAAAGTAAAAAGATTATGGTTATGCATCACAAAGTCTCCAAGCATAGAATTAATCAATCTTGTCATTAGTGGATCTAAGTTATTTTAAAATTTTAGTATAGACGTGTTTTTAACTTTTTCCCTACAAAACACCTTTTTTCTATTGCAAAATCCCTTTGCCCCGTAAATTGCTTGGTTGAAATAATTTTGAAGCAACCTGATGTATTTGAAGCAACCTTAAAAACAAAACAACAAACAACAAGGTTTTTTTTTTTCGGAGTACAAGCAATGGAGAATTGTTACTTTGCAAAGTATGAAGAGTAATTGAACACTAATTCAATCAAGTGGTAGGACATTTCAATGAGATAGTAACTTAGGTCAAAGTATGTATTCAGATTTTCAGATATAACAAATAATATATGCTTCTAATAGATTGAGAGCATCAGATTCAACACATTAGATATCAAGGCCAATCAGACTACTGTATTCCATATTACTACCCCTCAATTATCTTGACTTCTCAACTAATATACACAAACGCATTATTTGCAGAACAAAATTTCATTTAAAATGGAAAAAAAATTATTATCTCTTGCAACTGTGAAACTACAAACAAATCCTGAGAACTTGTCGCATATTTCTCTGATTGATAAATGTATTTTCCTTGGAAGAATACACTGCACTATAGTTGACAAATATTAGAAGAGTGAGTAGGGCTCACAAGATGTTATGCTTTGTCTTGAAAGCATTAATAATCTTTCCAATGCAGTATGCAGCGCTCAGAGGGAAATCGGAAACTGAAAAATGGGAGGTTGTTAGTTACAAACAGAAAATATAATGTTTTTGTTCCAAAAGAATCAATGATATACTTGGACTCTGTTTCCAAAGGAAAAATAAAATGATTATATAATGCTAAGCTTCCCAACGGTTTACTGTCCTCAATAAAGCAGTAAGAAAAAAGAAACATGAACCTCAAAGCTGAAAAAATAAGTTCTCAAGCATTGTTAGAAAAGGTAGCCATGGAACAATTTCAACCCCACAGAATGCTCAATGTGGAACACAAATCATTATAAATCAGATTATCTGTATTCTCTGATATCCAAGACAAACTCTCAAGCTTTTTTCCTAAACTTTAAAGAGCAAACAGAAAGAAGTATTTCTTTATGCAAGTAAATAAAACATCAAAAGAAAAAAAAAAAAATCAAGACAGATATATTTTGATTGGAAATGCAATAAATAACACTGTATGTAGTTTTACTAGTCTGTAAACAATATGACAATTTATTATTACAGTTAAGATTACACAATTATAAAAAAATAACCTTAAAATCCTCCTTGTAAAGGCCCTTTTGATTCAATTTGGCATCGGACATTATAACTCAGTATTGTATCGAGTTCATCCAATGAAGACTAAATTTACTACCTCACCTAATTCTGTGTTAAAAGATATTTGATTTTTAACATTGTATCGAGTAATACGAACATAGATTTCTAACATAGATAGTGAGTCATGTGCATGCCTTGTGCATGTGCATGGGAAAACCTGACCATCCAACCCAAATTTTCTACTGTGGTAGGTCTGGGTTCTTAGTAACCATGGTTCAAGCAGGAATGATATATGCATGGTGAACCAACTCAGATTCAGGCTGCAATTGAAATTGAGCCATCCTTGCCCCATTTCACTCAATACTGCTCATAATTCCATGGTTTTCCACATTTATAATTTAAGAAAACTTGAAAATCTCATTTATGAATTTTGATAGACAAGAACCTACTGAATGCTCACTCATGGACAAAAGAGATAACTGAACTTTACAGAACAGTGAATTTTCCTGTGCCCAACAATGATGCAGCTGATAATCCTGCATTGGGTGGGCAAGAAAAGGTGGAAACTACCCCACCTGATTCATGTCAAAGAAGCAAGGACAAATCAGCCGCATTTCTATATGTAGGAAACACTTATTAAAATGCATATTTTAGGCATATTCATATCTTCAATCAGATACAAATGCTGAAACCTAAGAGAAAAGAATACATGAAATCACCCGCTTGAAAATTAGCTACAACTCAATTGACAAGTCTGAGTTTCTTTGAGAAGCATTCCAATCTCTAAATAGATAGCCTTATGTCTTTGGTAGTCAGCAGAAACAAAAGCCACCTACATCCTCCATTTCAAGAAATAAATTTGGGTTGCTGTGATGGGGGTGAATTTTGAAAAAGAGGGGGGGGGGGGGGGGTGTGGTGGTGGTGGTGAAGGCAAATTCAAATTTGCTGAAAGAAGAGATACACACCAACATGAAGAAAGCACACTGACATGCACACAAAGAGGATGTGACTATTTGGACTTGTATAAGCAAACAATGTAGAAAAAAACATACTTGATATTAAATCATCTGTGTCCTGCCTGTCAATTTTACCGTGGGCCATAGCACCAACCTGAAAACCCAGATATTCGGGAAAAAATTCCAAGTTTTGGTAACATAACATATGTATCATTGTTAAAATTATTTTGAGCTTACCACAAAAACAAGGTCAACATCACTATCAGCAGAGTCCACATAGTTGTTTATACTAACCAATTTTTCTGAACCATGTGATAAGCCTGGTATCAAAGCAAATATTAACCTCATTTCTAGTACAGAGTAGATAACACAGGAAAAATCATACAACATTAACCTCAGCTATTTTGCGAGAGTTGACAGGTAGATACTGGCTTACAGGGTTCTTGATAGCACGCAAAAGTTTCTTGCGCTTACCAACAGCAGTAATACTCAGTTTTTGTAGCAGCTGCACTGCAGGTAGCAAGAGGAGAAAAAAAGAAGTTAAAAAAATCAATAGAGCTCCCAACCAAAAAACAAACACACTCACACACACAATATCAGCGTGCTTTTTGATGTTGAGGTGAGAACTGTTGAACTTACACATAAGGCCACAGAAATGCTTAAATGTCCTTGGAAGACGAGTATATGGCTTAACTTCAAAAAGGACACCTTTCTCAGTTTTCACATACACGGCTTGCACCATCCCACTCTTATTAAGTTGGCTATCCAAAATAGTTAGGAGAGCCTGAACACAACAACGCCTTAAGATCATGTATGGTTCTCCAAAGTCAAAAATTCAAGAGCAATAATTGAAGCATAATGTCAACCCCATAATTGCAAAGTCCACTAACCTGATGAACAATGTCAGGCCTGTAATCAGCAGGATTTTTGTTATTTTTCTTTAAGAAATATGCGTGGTCATCTGAGTTCAAAAGTTGGTAACTCTGTATGCATAAAACTAGTAACAGAAAGAGAGAGAGAAAAAAATATCACAAGAAACAATGAAACACCAATCACAAAGAAATCCCAATAAAAGCCATAAAGCATAGGTTAAACCCAAAACCCAGAGAACCTAAATCAAAATTTGTATATATTCTGACAAAAATTTATTAAAGAAAGCACTGCAACCATACCAGAAAGCCTAAAACCCATAAAACAACCCCTCCACACAGACCAAAACCAAAAAATTTCATCTTTTACTACATACATATGAAAATAAAGTTCCAATATAATTAACAGACCTTTCCAACTTTTGCAACTTCCAAAGATGCCTTTTCAAGAATGAAGATGACCCTGGCTTTGTTAGTATTATTCTGGTCACTTGGGACAACTGGAATACCCTCAAGTCCATTCTCCACCTCTTTTTCTTCTTCCTCACCATCACTTGTGTTCTCTGTAATGGCTCTCTTTGCATCTTGCTCTATGTCATGCCCCTCTTCCCTATTCTTTCGCTTCTTCCCTTTCATTGCATACGTCCTCACCGTTTGGGGTTCAAAGAAGATGATCATTATACTTCCTGGCATCAATGAGAAAGGTTGATATCACTAGAAATTGACTTTTCCACCCATGGCAAATATTACCGTAAATTTCCAAGTTCCCTAAACATATTTTCAGATGAAGAAGGCTGCAACTTAGCACTCTCTCAACGTGATCTCTCCCTGTACTTGTCTAGCTTAACCTTCAATTCACAAGCTTTCTAAATTGTATACCAAATGCTATGCTTAGATGTATAGACTAAAATCAGAGCATGGGCATTTGTGAGCACCCTTAATCCCTTATAATAAGACTGGTTAAGATGAATATGGAACAAATTACAATAAGATGGTCATCATTTCCACCACGTTGAATATGGAACAAATTACAATAAGTTCAACTTAAAAGCTAATTTGTGTTCATACTTCAAGAGAAAGTTAAAAACTAATAGCAATGTTTAGTTTAGGTGCAGTTCAAACGCATAATTGTATTGCATTAAATTATCCTTAATATGATAACAATGTTTATGCTTTATTGGTCAATGCAACCAAGTGTTTGAATTCAATTTGATAAGCTACTGTATCTTTAAAACCCACGTAAGATTAAAAAATTCCCAAATAATTTAGCCAGACCCAAGAGAACCAAGTTGAAATTAAGAGATAAAAGTAGTGGTTCATCAATGACACTCACGTTAACGTGCTAACAAGAGGCTGCAAATTTTAGGTCCATCAAAAACACATCCATGGAAGAGTCAGTCCCATGTCTTGAAATTATGACTTATTTGTGACGAAAACAAGACTTTATTGTTGAGAATCCATAGCCGACCCTAAATTTTAGGACTAAAATTTTGTTATTGTTATTGTGACTAAAACAGATAATTTTGAAAGCAAAAAAAATGAAATCCCCAACCCAACCCAATTTTTTTTCTTTCTTTATAACACAATTCACATGTAACGTCAATTGAATGTGACAATACTGTACAGTATTGAACCTTTTTATTATTATTATTATTATTGGAGAATTGTGCAGCTGTAGGATGCACAAACACGAACACCATGCGCAATTTTTGAAAAATTATAACATGATACGGCAGGACATTCCATTACAGCACAGTTACGACTCGTTACAGCACAAGTACGACACTCCAAATAAAATATCCATATACCCTAAATTGTGCTTGTGTTGTTTTAGAGAAGAAATATTATACTAGAAAAAAGTGATGTTTGAGAGAAGAATAACGAACCTGAGAGAATTCAAAAGCTTTGTTTTCACAGTTTCACTGATTTTGCTGTGAACGAGTGTAACAGTGGCGGGGAATGCGGTTGATCCAATTCCAATATATATAGGTTAGGTTTTTTTTCTTTTTTTTCTTTTTTAAAAAGAAGAAAAAGAGAAAGAAACGCAATATGACTTGCAATTGGGCTTGTAGTATAGATTAGAGGAAAGCCCACAAAAAGTCGCAATTATAAAAGAAAGTACAACCAAAAATAAAAGTAGTAGTAACACAATCCTGGCTCATAGCACCGTTCTCTCTCTCTCTGCAGAGACAGTCCTTTTCGACAAGGTAACTTCCTCAGTGCTCTTCCTCTTTCATCGTTTTCTTCTTCACATCATATGTATGTGTTTCTGTGTTTTACTTGCACTATCTTATAATTCTTGGAAAAAAGAGTTTCCTTTCTTTTTATGCTTTGCTTTGTTTGCTTATCTCAATTGTTTGAGATCTCATACACAAAAAATATCGCATACCCAATTGAGTTTAATGCGGTTGCTTATTTGGGTTTTGTTTGTTTTGATGGATTTGTGTGAATAAATTTAGCGTCTTTTGTCAGTAATTCATTGAAAAAATTGGGACTTTTTAGTTAAAAAATTAGCTGGAAATATTTTTTTTTTGAAAAATTTTGATTCAAACATGGTCCTCATATCTTATATGAGTAGAGGATTGAAGTAATTGAATGGACAGTTGTTGTAAATAATACATTAGTTGAGTTTCTGGGGATTCAAATTTGTTTGCTTTTTGTTCTTCTGCTTTTGAATTATATTTTTAATATTGTTTTTCCTTGAACTCTTTATTATCAACATAAAAAATATTTCAAAATTAAAAGATTACAGGAAGTGATTTTTTTTTAAAAAATAAGTAAACATTGCAGGAAGAGCTACAAAGAAAATAGAGTAATAGACTGAGCATGTATCATGCAGCTAACCTTAGTTACTAAGAGCATCTCCAACAGGGCTCTCCATCTCTAAAATTTGGAGAAAAAAGCCACTATTCACACCAAAAATGAAGTCCAACAGCCTTTCTATCTCTAATTTTTTTTTTTAGAGTTGCTACAGTAGCTCTCCAGCTGAGAGCACTGTAGCAATCACTGTACCAACTCTAAACAATATTCTTCCTTAAAATAATACCTGGTTGACCTTTCTCTTTCTTCCTCACTCTCCTTCTCTCTTCTTTATCTCAACAGCTACAAAACACAGAATACAATCCAAACACGAAAACAATTTTTCTCATAAATCAAATGAAATAAAAATAAATAAATAAATAAAAGAATAGAGAGAGACCTATTCATGAGCAAAAGAATTAATTCAATCTCAATAATCACAACTGATTAAAATTTTTAATTTTCACTCAATAATCACAACGGTAATAACAGAACTATTCTTGATCTTTTCTCTCAAACATCTCTAAACTCAGTCTCAATCAAAATATAAACTCAAATCACAATTTTAAAACTAATCAAAAAAAAAAAAAAGCTGACCCATCTGAGCCTTGGTGGGGAGAAGGATATGCAGTGGTGGGAGAAGGACAAGCGGACGATCTTCATGTGTGAGAGAGAGCTCCAGCCGAAGTGCTGCTAGAGAAGAAAAGAAAAAAAGAGCTCCAGAGAAAGTTCTAGAGAAAATAAAGATAAGGGAAAGGTGTGGAGGTGAAAAAAAGAGGAAAAAAGAAAAGAAAAGAAACGTGTGGAGGAAAAAAAGAGATAAGGGAAAAATAAAAAATCCTAATTGAAAAATACTACCAAAATATTTTTACAATATTTTCACAATAAATTTTAAGTAACAGATTGTTATTAGTTAATATTGGCGAGTAAAAAAATAATTTTTCAAATTAGAACTAGTAACAATTTTCCACATAAATTTTGTTGTGAAAGTATTGCGTAAAATGTTGTGAACATAGCACTTCTTATTAAAAAATATAGTTTTAAAAAAAAAAATGATTATTAAAAAAAGAATAAACAATAAATGAAGAAATAATATTTAAATTAGATAGAGAATGGGATAGAGAATCTGTTGGAAAATGTATTTAAAAAAGTGGGTAAATAAAAGTTAAATGTCACTGTTCATTCTCTAAACAGACAAAAATTAGGCAAAAATTTAGAGAGACTGTTGGAGATGCTCTAAGAAATGTGGTCTAACAATAGTAGTTGTCTTCAAGATTCACAATCAGATTTTGGTTTAAACCCATAAGAAAAGTAGAAACGATTACCCGAATCATTTTAATTTTTTGTCTTCATTCTTATTTTTGGATTTCTGGTTTACCGTGTTCTTTAAAAATATATCTGATTGATTATCTACTGGTATTGGAGATCTTCAATTGTTCATTGTTATTATAAATCCGCTAGGGAACTCATAATTTTAAGACTAATTTCAACTATTGTCTTTGAGAAATTTCATTGTGTTTTGTCATTCTCGTCAACACTCTTGCGTTCTTTGAAGAATAATAGATGAAGTGCATGATTTTATAATTCTGGGAGTTTTAGTCTCATGACCTGCCCTTCAACCCTGTTTTGTAGTGTATTTTTTCTAGAATTTATTGGTTTGAGGACTACGCATAATGTTGGCATTTCATGGAAAATAGCGATATGGGGTATCTATTCTAGTGCATTTCTCTATTGATGAATGTTTGTGTCTGATCTAATGGCAAAAAGAGTCTAAAAGTAGAATATATTGACATTCATTCCAATTTTCTTTCAAATCTTTGGTTAAGTGATTCCCAGATTCCCCAAATTTGGAACTTTATTATTAATTACTGTTAGTAACTACGGTGACACATATATTTATTTTCTCTTCTGGAACTTGTTTCTAATTTAGTTATATATCTTGTGATGTATTTAAGTGGATTATATAAACATTGTGTGTTAATTTTTACAAAGATCCTAAGGTGCATATCCAATTAGCAATTGGGATTGGCAAATTGGCCAACCATGTTATTATGAAGATTGTGGTAATTTTAAATTTGAATTGTGAGGTTCAAATCATCTTTAGTTTGTTTTGTTGGGTGCTTTTTATAAAAAAATAATGGGGCAGTTAATGAGATAACAAATTTTAGTGGCATTGATGTAATGGACTCAGAAACTAGGTTTTTGCATGTTGCATAACATTTTTAATTTTTAATTTTTAAAGCATCCACAGAGTATAAACTATAAAAACATTATTTGCAGTCTTCATGTGATATATTTCTAAGTAGCATTTTTAATAAAATAATTTCAAAAACTGAACTGATCCACCCATTGGGACCAAAAACCCTTAACATCTTAAATTTCTTCACATGTGTCTAAGAGTTATTACAGTTAACTGTCTTTTAATGTGTTGACCATATGGAAGTCTTGTTACCTTCTGCAACACTCATGAAACCACCATGCTTGTACTTGTTCATTAAAATGTGAAGTCATAACATATTATAATGTATCCTTCAATTGCATAGTGGGGAATTTCTTCTCACTTTCACTTCTGTTGTTGAAGAGGCTACCATGGAAAGCTTCGATTTCATATATATATATATATATATATATATATATATTTTAGTTAGTAAACTTCAATATAAAGCACTATTAGGGGCACAACTCTAGTACACAAGATGTATACAAGGAGAACCCAAAATGAATTCATACACTCTGTTAGCTTAAGTTTTTGTTCTTCTTGTATTTTTTTCTTGATCATAATGTTCACCATCGTGAACATGATGTTCACCATATTTGAATAAAAGTATTATTACCTATCAAAAAAAAAAAACCCCAAAATGATATCTAGCATAAAAAATTCAAAAGATCAAAGAACCCCAACAAATTTGAAAACGAAAATGAAACGTTATCATTGTCCAATCATGAAGAGATCACAAGGACAAAAGCTTCAACCTCATTACCAATGGTTCACTTACCTTAAAAAAATGCTGCACCTGCTTTCCTTTCTCTCCAAAGACACCACATTGCAAAACAGAATCTTTCCAAATTCACTGCTACAATATCAACGAAAGTGTCATTTCCAGAAATGCTATCAATCAACCACCATTCTTGGCATGGCCCATTTAACACATTGAACACATAGGAACTACCTTCCAAATTTCACCACTACAATATCTACCAAAGCATCCTTTCCAGCAATGCAATAATGCAACTGCTGTTCTTGGCATGACCCATTTAACACCAAACAAGAAAACACAGTGAAGAAATTGGATGATCCACTGTCCCAATTTAATTTACAAAATAGCGCCAATTTGCAATGATTGTTCCACACATTCTCTCCTTATCTGTTGTAAGGATCTTCCCTAATATTGCTATACAAATGAAAATTCCCACTCTTGGTGAAGCTTTGACTCTCCATTTACTTCTCCGAGGAAAGAGTTGCCACCCTCTGTACTTCATTCCTTATAATAGCTCTTAAATCCTCAACCACTTTCTCAATTTTGTGCCATTCTTAAAAATCTTGGATTCCAATTAAAATTTCCATTAGACCAATCCATTGAAAGCTTTAATAGTGACAAAAATTGCTTTAAGGATTTTGTTTGAATGGTAGTAATCAATTTCATGTCTTTGCGTTGTGCAGATTTTAAATTAGTCTTTTCCTAACTGTTTTTTCCCCCTATCTTTTTTCTTTCTTTTTGTCTGTCTATATATATATATATATATATATTTTTAAACCCCGAGCCTGCCCAGGGTGTTTAATTTTGATTAATTCAATCGTTTTGTAATATTTTTTTCTCCTTTCATGAATATTATTATCACGAGGGGAAAAGTTTATCCTAATGTAACATGATACTACTGCAGACAGGATCCAAGAAGAGGATAAGAAAAGATGCTGAGAAGAGCCCTTCAGAAAAGTTCAAGGAAGAAAATGTGTACTGGGAAAAAGAAAAAAGATCTCTCACAGACACCTACTGGGAAACGAACGAGAAGAAGTTTCAACAGCATTGACAACACTATTGGGCAAAGAAGGAAGCTAAGTGAGGAACATTTAGACAAGCTGGACCAAAGAGTTGAATCCAGGGATCTAATCACCCAGTTGCCTGAATACATCATCTATCACATCCTTTCTTTCCTTGATGATACAAAAGATGCAGCTCGAACGAGTATCTTGTCCAGAAAGTGGAGGCAGATATGGACTTCATTCTCCGTTTTGATATTTGACCAACACAAGATTCAACAACAAGAGGACGTCAGGATATAAGGAACATGAAGAAGGTATTTACTGACTATGTTGACAACTCTCTGAAGAACCACCTTGAGCGAAAATTAAGTATACAGAAATTGGTGCTACATATTACCAGATATGATTTAGAACTGGCCCCTCATATGGAGCAGTGGATCAACATTACCATTGAAAACAACATGAAAGAGCTAGATCTCCATGTTGTCAAGAAAAGTAAACGTTACAAGTTGCCCCCAGCTATTTTTGCCTCAAAAACAATAACTGGATTAAGGTTACATGGGTGTATGTTAAAATCTCACTGCGATATAAAGCTTCCAAAACTGCAAAAACTGTATCTCCACAAGGTCTTTGTTGATCAACAGACTATTGACAATCTGATCTCCATCTGCCCTTTAATTGAGGATTTGAGATTCATACACTGCACAGGGTTGAAGGTTCTGCGGGTTTCAGGTCTTCTTAAACTTGACAGGGTTGAGGTACACCATTGCCATGGACTGGCAGAGATTGAAGTCAAAGCTCCAAATCTTCAAACTTTTTGGTATTGTGGGAAGGAATCCATGCACTGCAAAATTGATTTGGTTGCTTGTGTCTCTTTAAAATGATTAACATTGGAGGATGGAAACATGACAGATGAAATATTTCAAGATCGGTTAACTAGTTTTCCTTTCCTTGAGAAACTGGACCTAAGCAAATGCAATAAATTGAAGAATATAACGATTTCGAGTGTATGGCTTAGAAGACTTGTCTTGAGAGGATGCGAAAATCTAGTGGAGGCTGACATAGATGCCCCAAATCTCTTTTCATTCGAGTTTAAGGGTGATAAAATGCCTTTCTCATTTTTAAATCCTTTATCATTAAAGGAGGCCAAATTTTCTTTTGAACCAGTACATATACGTAGCTATAACTACCTTGGAGGTGAGGATGCTCTCTGGTTTGCTATATTGAGAAAACTTCTTGAGAAGTTAAAACACTCCAATGGCTTAAAATTGGTTGTCCGCTCCAGAAAGGTATTTGCCTTTTTAACTTTCTGAAAAATTATGAACCCCTATCAACTTACTACATCTGACAAAATTTATTTTCCTGCTTGTCCTCAGAATGTTATTATACACAAAAATTTGGAAGAAATTTTGCCTCCTCCACAATCTGATCTGAAGCTTGAAATAATCAAACCATGAATGGGCCTCGAAGATTTATTGGATAATTTGTTGAGGACATGGCACCCAGAGATTCTATCAATAGTATCATCTCCCAACAGTGAATTCCCCAAGGTCTGATAGGATCTCACAGAGCTGTAACATATGTGTAAAATTGTTATTTACAACTATGTAATTTATTGGCTTTTATTCCGTGCCAAATTTGATTGTAATCATTTTCAATCGTTTATACCCTGCATCTATTGTGGGATTTATTGTAAGGGATGTGTGATAGAGAGAGAGTGTGAAGACTCAAGTATTTGAAGGCTAAAGAATTCTCGCGAGTATGTTGCGACCTAGCTTCCCGTGAAATGAATCATGTACCATGCATATGCTGGAATGCGAAGAGTCAGGCTAGGTAAAGACAGCTGTGTCTCTCGAGTATCTTGTGAGTATGGCCTTCTCGCGAGACACCTGCGAGGCAATCTGTTCTGCCAGCCTGTACTGAATGACTCACACTTTTTGTATCTATCCTATATATATCATCATTACCCACAAATGTTGAGGAATGCTTCAGAGAGAAAACCCTAGCCAAACACATTGGGAATTAAAGATTGTCATCCCCACCTTTCTCTATACACTTGCTTGTGGTATTTTCTCAACTCTTCCCTCTCCATTTCCATACCATTGAGAGGTTGATAGCCCAAACACTTACCACACCCTTTAAGAGTGTTGAGTGACATTTTGGTGCTGCTGGGAAGTATTGGAAGAAGCCTGGAATGGCAGATGCAACATGGAGCTCGTTGCGGGATCCGGAGAGCTAGACAAGATACGGTTCCGAGAAGTATTGTTGGAGTAGGAGCTTGGAAGGCTTAGGTGTATCGGGTAGATTAGGCTTGGAGGGTCTCTTGCTAACCCATGTATCCCAACTGATTGTCTAGTGGATCGATTTCCACTTAGAGGGCGGCGGAGAGGTTTTTCGCCGAGTTCTTCGGTTTCCTCTTCGAAAACACGTCTCGGTATTTTCTGTGTTTGCATCCTTCTTCTCTACTCTTTTATATTCCATTATACTGCTGTGTTACTTAGTTTATGGATTAGAGTAGCTTATTTGTTCATCTGCTCGCATTTACATTATTCCGCACTTAGTATTAAGTTAGTGTAAAATCTATCGAGCCGTAATTTTAATTGGGGGTCTAAATTGCTCTTGTGTTTTCAACACATTTTCGAGCTTTCAATTGGTATCAAAGCGGGTACACTTGTTTTGGTTTCATTACCTAAGTGTGATCCTTGACCTTGTGTGTGTGTTTTGCCATGGATAATGTTTTTTATGCTTCTATGGATGTTGTTGATTATAACATGCCATGCGTTTGTGAAAGTGTCTCTATGAGTGATAATCCTCATGATTGTGATGCTATGTTACATAAATCTTTGGGTGTTGTTGATATTCCTAACATTAAACTCTTGAAGAAAAATATTAAGAAGTTTCAAAAGAATTTAAGCAAGTTATTTTGTGAAAATGATGATTTGATTGCTAAGCTCAATGAATCCATTAAATTGGTTGAAAAATATAAGAAACTTGCTGAAAATTCTCTTGAAAAGCTGAAAAAGTTTGAATGTTTAAATATGGACTTGGATGCTAAACTTGTTTTGTCTAACAAACTTGTTGATAATCTTAAATATGAAAATGAATCTCTTAAAATGCATGCCAAGTGTTTGATTGCTAAACCTATTGTTAAAAATGATGAAAATATATGTTGCAATCATGTTGTGGTACCCGATTTTGTGACTAATGTGTGTTCTGCCTCAAAGGACAAATCAGTGTACATTCCTCCACATAAAAGAAATCAAAAAGTGGAGAGAAAGGCTGTTAAGTCAAAGCCTCTGTTTAGGTCCAATCCTAGGGAATTGAGTGGATCTAAGTTTGTTCCAATTTGCCACCATTGCGGTGTGATTGGTCATATAAGGCCTCAATGTTCTAAGTTGAAGAGAGAACAAACCCAAGTTGCTAGATCCCTTCCCAAAAAGCCTAGTAGACCTAAACACATTGTTTGTCACCATTGTGGTGCCTTTGGTCATCTTAAACCATATTGCTCAAAGTTTCAAGCTCTTAAAAGAATAAAAAGAAAAGAGAAACTTGAGCTTCTTGGAAGTTGTGCTTTGCATGATAAACCAGATTTGAGTGAAAATAGCATGTTGTTAACGAAAGTGTTTAATGCTCTTAACTCCTTGACTATGTGCATCTCTGGTTCTCATTCTTCCAACCCTTGTCTCACTTCTTTTGAGACACTCATTCCAAGCAATCATTCCGTTTGGATGAGGAAGGGTTCATATGGTTGAGATTTTGCTCTTTTGGTCTTTGATCTAATTCTTTCAATCTTTGTAGGACTCTTCATGCATTGAATGTCATATCTTCATGCATTTGTGCATTTTGCATTTATTTATATGCATTGCTTTTGTTTTGATCTTACTTTTATGTCTTTGTTTTGTGTGTGTAAAAGATCCAAAACCACATAAAAAGTGAAAATTTCAAAAAGTTTGATCGTATATGTTTGAGTACATTTCACATGTGAGTTTGGCCTAGTACCTTCGTACTAATGGCATAGTGCATTTACGAGCTTAGCTTGTTCTATATGCACATTTATCTTTGTGGAAGAAATCTTGAAAACTATGTGTGATTGTTATAAATAGATCTTCAAGCTTGTCATGAATGATTGGTCAATAGTCTTGTTAGTCTTGATATTTGCATAGACTTGTGTCTATATCTCTTCTCACTTTATTTTTATGTTTTTACAAAAAGAGCTCACCAAATGTAAATCTCCAAATGAAAAGAGATATTGAGCTGTAAAAGCCTGTCGCACACACTAGTATTCGACTAGGAAAAAGGGAAAGCGACTCTTTTTAATGTAATTTGTATGGTGCTAAAATAGCCAAAGGCTAATCCTCAATGTTGAAATATCAAAAATTTCAAGCACCGATCTCAAAATGAGATGTTTTGTCCAAAAAATGGACCAATTGTTATGCCTTATGCAGAAGCCAAATGAAAAGTTTCTAAGTTATGTTTTCAATGTGTGGGATGTCATATATACTCATTCCTATAATGGAGATAGTCCACTTGATTTCGTATAAGTTGTGTATGACTCGATTGAATTGATCATTGAAGCTTTGCTCTGGTCTAAAGACTATTCCACACTTGATCCTCACACACAACACACAAGATTTTTGTTCAATGAATGTCTATTTCATTTGTGTGATTGTACATGTTCAAATGTAATGTGTGTGTGCTCAACCATATGTGGATCAAACCAAAAAGATTTTTGTTCTTTTTGTTTGCCTTTGGAAGTGATTTGTATCACCTATGTTTTTCAAAGTTTTCAAATTGTTTTTGTGTGAAAAACATGTTTTCTGGGTGTTTTCGTGACTTATTTCATGTTTAAGTTTAGTCACGAATGAAATGGTCCAATTCTCAAGTTTTCCAGTTTTGGACAGAGAGTTTCGCGACTGTTTCGCGGCTGTTTCGCGAGTAAGGCTTACCTGCGAGATACCTGCGAAATTTTCGCGGGATTCTAAGTAGCGAGATACTAGCGAAAATTTCCATATCAGTTTTTTAAATGGCATCTTGTGGGTCATTTGTTTTAAACGTCTCCCATCCTCTACCAAACCCCTAGTTTAATGTTTCTACATCAAAACCCAACTAAATTCAAATATTTTTCATTCCATAAACATCTCTAAGGTAATCTTTAACTCTTTTCATTGATTTTGATCCTTAGATTACGTTTTTGGAGGTTTTTATGTTCATAGTTGGGATTTTCTCAAATGGGAGTTGGAAAACTTATTTTTCTGTTAATCTTTTTGATTGGGCTTTGTTTTAAATGATGATTTGCTTTGGATTTTGGCCCCTTGTGGCAAAAACAACATATATTTAGGCAAGATTTTCATATGTTCTTGCATTGTTTATCATTCATGTGTAGTGTGTGCACTCTAAGAGTTTGATAAAATGCTCAAATGACATTTTCTCGTTGTTTTGGACTCCAATTAGTACCAAACTTTGGGGATCACCATAATTATTTATGTTTATCATGTTTTGATCTTTGGTGGTGTGTTTTGTACACTTTGCCCCTTGAGTGCCTTGCTCATGCATTGGTCATGCATCTCACATGCACACTAGATGCACAGTAGCTGCACCTTGCTACACACACTCTAACACTTGACATATTTTTGCTTTCACTCATGCTAGTTAAGTTTTTTTTAGACCTTTTAGCACATATAACATGTTCTTGTGTCCATGTCATGTCTAGGTTTACATCATGTTCCATCATCCTTAGCATGTCATGTTCTTTATGCTTTGTAGCATTGTTTTAAAATGTTTTTGTCTTATGTTTGAGTTTCATTTTCTCATTCATCTTGCACCCCTCATGTATCATCTTTTACCCTTGTTCATATCTTCTTTTCTTTCCCTCATTCCTCTTGATTAATTTGTCTATTCGTGACAAAAAGTGGGAGAGTATCGTCATTTTTATATGACTCATGTGCACACTCTTAGGGGGAAAAATTATACCTTGTGCACATTCGTAGGGGGAAAAAGCTATAGGGGAGATGCATATACCAAGGGGGAGAAGACATTATTTCTATGCTTTGCATCATGTTCAAGTGATGAACACTTTTGTGCCCATGTTGCTTTTGTAAGCTTTTAGGATTTGTTTCTTTGCAGTTTGTAGGCTTTTATGGTTTGTGTCATGCATTTGCAGTACCTTGTTTATGTAGCCTTTATGCTTGTGTACTTGATGTTTAATGTCATACATTTTACTTCAGTACAACACTCTTGTGCCCATGTAGGATTGTTCCTAGATGCAAATACTTCGTGTATTTTGCATTGGTTGAGTGTTGGATTTGTAAATGATACTCTTCAAATGAGCTTATCATCTTGCATGTCCGGAAGTTCATTTCTTGTGCGAATGAGCATAGTGATCGCTTTTGTATAGTGATTGCTTGTTTGATCTTGCCATGATCTAGTGTTTCTATTTCATTTTGCCTGATCATGCTATTATTACTCCATATGTTTTTCAAGTTTTTCTGCATACAATGATGTTATTATGTTGTTGTGTTTCAGGAGATACTTGTTCATATGTTTCAAGAGCTTATCAGAATCTAGAATTAGGTGTGAGTGAGTTTTGCCTTTGTTCCCAAACTCACATTTAAGTCTAGAGTCTGTTTTAGGGTTTTGTCACGGAATAGCCAAAAGGGGAGATTGTAAAGTTGTTATTTACAACTATGTAATTTGTTAGCTTTTATTTCGTGCCAAATTTGATTGTAATCATTTTCAATTGTTTATACCCTGTATCTATTGTGAGATTTGTTGTAAGGGATGTGCGATAGAGAGAGTGTGTGAAGACTCAAGCATTTGAAGGCTGAAGAATTCTCGCGGATATGTCGCGACCTAGCTTCCCGCGAAATGAATCATGTGTCATGTACATGCTGGAATGTGAAGAGTCAGGCCAGGTGGAGACAGTTATGTCTCGCGAGTATCTCGCGGGTAAGGCCTTCCTGCGAGACACCCGTGAGATAATCTGTTCTGCCAGCCTGTACTGAATGAGTCACACTTTCTGTACCTATCCTATATATACCCTCATTACCCACAAATGTTGAGGAATGCTTCAGAAAGAAAACCCTAGCCAAACACATTGGGAATTAGAGATTGTCATCCCCACCTTTCTCTATACACTTGCTTGTGGTATTTCCTTAACTCTTCCCTCTCCATTTCCATACCATTGAGAGGTTCATAGCTCAAACACTTACCACACCCTTTGAGAGTGTTGAGTGACGTTTTGGTGCTGCTGGGAAGCATTGGAAGAAGCCTGGAATGGCAGATGCAACATGGAGCTTGTTGTGGGATCCGAAGAGCTAGACAAGACACAGTTCTGAGAAGCCTTGTTGGAGTAGGAGCTTGGAGGGCTTAGGTGCATTGGGTAGATTAGGCTTGGAGGGTCTCTTGCTAACCCATGTATCCCAACTGATTTTCTAGTGGATCGATTTTCGCTTGGAGGGCGGCAGAGAGGTTTTTTGCCGAGTTCTTCAGTTTTCTCTTCGAAAACACGTCTCAGTGTTTTCTGTGTTTGCATCCTTCTTCCCTACTCTTTTATATTCTATTATACTGCTGTGTTGCTTAGTTTATGGATTAAAGTAGTTTATTTGTTCGTCCACTCGCATTTACATTATTCTGCACTTAGTATTAAGTTATTGTAAAATCTATCGAGCCATAATTTTAATTGGGGGTCTAAATTGCTCTTGTGTTTTCAACACATTTTCGAGCTTTCAATATAACATTGTCATACTGTCAAAAATGATTTTCGTTAAGACTTCCCTTTGTACGCAAATATGCATGGCTAATGGGTTGTGCATCTATATGGTGTTTGTGTGTGTGTGTGTTTTCTCTACACATCATGTTATGAACTTTGTCATAACTTTGATGGGTGCTATGGAAGAATAACTTTGAATTTGTGCTTCCTAGGAACTATTGTAACTGAATTCCTTTTTCTTTCTTTTTTTCTCTGATGTATAGTTGGTACATGAAAAGATGATGCACAGAGGAGAAAATCGAAACTGCTGTACGTACAACACTCGAAATAAATGTTGGCGACACTTTCTGAAGGGTGTTAAGATTGAAAACATTGAAGCAGCCGCTGGTAAAAGGACATTTGGCTGGATTCCTTGGTTGAAGTAATCTCCGACTGTTCTGCACCAGACAATCAATTATAGACTATCTTGGGAATCTGTTGAACGTATGTTAAGCAAGTGAAGGATGATGAGGTTGTACGCTTAATCCTATATCAGTGTCTAAAGTTATCTAAAACTGTAGCTCTACTATTTAAACTTTCTCCTGGTTTTTTTTTTTTTTTTTTGGTCAAAGGATTAAAATATAATTGGAACACATTATTGAGACTTTTAAATATGAGTAGTCACTGATTTGGTTAATTCATGAACTAGTATGCCCCGAATCAGTAAAATGATTGGTTTTGGTTAGTAGGTGTACTGTAAAGTTATTATTTATAACTATGTATTTTGTTGGCTTTTATTCCGTGCCAAATTTGATTGTAATTATTATCAATTGTTTATACCCTGTATTTGTTGTGGGATTTGTTATAAGGGTTGTGTGATAGAGAGAGTGTGTGAAGACTCAAGCATTTGGAGGCTGAAGGATTCTCGCGGGTATGTCATGACCTAGTTTCCCGCGAAGTGAAGCATGTGCCCTGCATGTGCTGGAATGCGAAAAGTCAGGCCAGGTGGAGATAGCTGTCTCTTGCGAGTATCTCGCGGGTAAGGCTTTCCCGTGAGACACCCGCGAGGCAACCTATTATGCCAGCCTGTACTGAATGACTCACACTTTCTGTGCCTATCCTATATATACCCCCATTACCCATAAATGTAGGGAGATGCTTCAGAGAGAAAAACCCTAGCCAAACACATTGGGAATTAGAGATTGTCATCCTCACCTTTCTCTATACAATTGCTTGTGGTATCTCCTCAACCCTTCCCTCTCCATTTCCACACCATTGAGAGGTTGATAGCCCAAACACTTACCACACCCTTTGAGAGTGCTGTGTGATGTTTTGTCCTGCTGGGAAGCATTGGAAGAAGCCTGGAATGGCAGATGCAACATGGAGCTTGTTGCGGGATCCGGGGTGCTAGACAAGACACGGTTCCGAGAAGCCTTGTTGGAGTAGGAGCTTGAAGGGCTTAGGTACATCGGGTAGATTAGGCTTGGAGGGTCTCTTGCTAACTCATGTATCCCAACTGATTGTCTAGTGGATCAATTACCGCTTGGAGGGTGGCGGAGAGGTTTTTCGCCGAGTTCTTCGGTTTCCTCTTCGAGAACACGTCTTGGTGTTTTCTGTGTTTGCATCCTTCTTCCCTGCTCTTGTTTATTCCATTATACTGTTGTGTTGCTTAGTTTATGGATTAAAGTAACTTATTTGTTTATCCGCTCGTTTTTACACTATTCCGCACTTAGTCTTAAGTTTGTGTAAAATCTATCGAGCCGTAAGTTTAATTGGGGGGTCTAAATTGCTCTTGTGTTTTCAACACATTTTCGAGCTTTCAATTGGTATCAGAGCGGGTACACTTGCTGTGGTTTTAATACCTAAGTGTGATCCTAGACCCCTTGGTATGTTTTGAAAAGTGTTCTTGAATAAACCACCATGAAGGATTGTAAAAGTGTTTGTGAAAATGACTCAATGAGCATATTTGAAGACTGTTCTAGTAATGCGCTCTTAGAGTTATTTAAATCAAAGAAACATGCTAGAATTTTTAGTCACATGCTGAAATCCTTAATTCATAGGAACCATGATATACATAACAGCCTATGTGAGTCAAAGTCCTTAATCTATGAATATGAGAGAAGAAATAGACAGTTATGTGATAAACTTGATCGTTTAAAAAGGAAACTTCACTCATCCTTGAATGAAATAAGGAAAAATGATTCTTGCTTTGATGGTCAAGAATGTCTCTCTCATGCATGTCTTTTTGTTCATACCGCATTGAAAGTGTTTAACTCATGTTTGTGGTACCTTGACAGCGGGTGTTCAAGGCATATGATTGGAGAAAAATCTTTGTTCAAAACTCTTAAAGAGAAGGAAGATGGATTTGTGACATTTGGAGATGGTAGTCATTCACAAGTTCTTGGAAAGGGAACGGTGGATATTCCGGGTCTACCTTTGTTGACTGATGTGCTGTATATTAAGGGATTAAAAGTGAACTTGTTAAGTATCACTCAGATTTGTGATGAAGATTTCTTGGTCCAATTTTCAAAGAAAGGGTGTCTAATTTTGAATGAAGAAGGTGTTCAAGTTCTGAAAGGACTAAGGACCACTGATAACTGCTATGGGATTATTCCCAAACCCAGCATAGCATGTCGAAGTGCTCGGGTAAACCTCTTGGAGTTATGGCATCAACGGCTTGGACATGCAAATTACAAACAAGTGGCAAAAGTCTCGAAGCTTGAGGCTGTGGTTGGTCTGCCTAAGTTTGGGAAAATTGAGAAGAATGTTTGTGGTCCATGTCAATTGGGAAAACAAACAAAGTCAAGCCATCCTAAAGTAAATGTGGTTGCAACTTCTTTTCCGTTAGAATTACTGCATGTGGATTTAATGGGTCCTACAAGAACAGAAAGCATGGGTGGAAAGCGGTACATTATGGTGATAGTTGACGATTTCTCAAGGTATTCTTGGGTGGACTTCCTTAGAGAAAAATCGGAAGCATGTGACAAGATGGAAAAATTATGCAAGAGACTGATGAATGAAAAGGGAGTACCTATCATCAAAATCAGGAGTGATCATGGGAAAGAATTTGAAAATGCAAAGTTTGAAGCATTTTGCAATGAACACAGTATCAAAAAGGAATTCTTAGACCCAAAGACTCCACAACAGAATGGAGTAGTTGAAAGGAAGAACCGGGTGATTCAAGAAATGGCTCGAGTAATGTTACTTAACAAAAACCTTCCACAGAAGTTTTGGGCTGAAGCTGTGAACACTTCATGTCACATTGGGAATAGGATTTACTTCTGAGCAGGAACGAAGAAGACATCGTATGAAATTTGGAGAGAAAAGAAGCTGAAGGTGAAATATTTCTGAATATTTGGGAGCAAATGTTATATTCTCAATGATAGAGAGAATCCCAGAAAATTTGATGCTAAAAGTGATGAAGGGATATTTCTAGGCTATTCATTAAATAGCCGAGCGTATAGGGTGTTCAATAAGTGCACTAAGATGGTAATGGAGTCAATAAATGTGGTCATTGATGATACCATATCTGAGAAGGAAAGGGATGATGGTGAAGGATCAAACCTGAAGAAGGGGGAGGTTGAGGACAACATGTCACAAGATGATGAGATCGAGAAAGAATCACCGGAAAAAGAGTCTACTCCCCCTATCCCAAGAAGGGAGACTAGATTAACACAAGGGCCTTCTAGCCCTCTCACCCCTCCTGAAGTTCAACCTCCAATCTCTCGAGATGAAGAACCTTCTACCTCTAAGAGACCGTCATCAAGGGTAACTCTCAATCATCCATCAAGTAATATCATTGTTGACGTAAATGATGGACTTCGGTTGAGAAAAGGACCAAAATACAGTGCAAACCATGTGATGTACAATTGTTATCTTGCTCAATTTGAACCCAAGAAGGTAGAGGAAGCTCTTAGAGAGGAAAATTGGATCGAGTCTATGCATCAAGAGTTACATCAGTTTGTCAGAAATGATGTATGGGAGTTGGTTCCAAGACCCAAAGATACCCATGTCATTGGCACCAAGTGGATCTTCAAGAACAAAACTGATGAAGACGGTGAGGTAGTTCGAAACAAGTCTAGGCTGGTAGCTCAAGGATATACTCAAGTGGAAGGCATAGATTTTGATGATTCGTTTGCACCAGTAGCAAGTTTAGAGTCAATTCGATTTCTACTGTCCATAGCATGTGTTATGGATTTCAACCTATACCAAATGGATGTGAAAAGTGCATTTCTGAATGGTTTTCTAAATTAAGAAGTATTTGTTGAGCAACTAAAGGGATTTCAAGATCCTCACTTTCCGGATCATGTGCTAAGGTTGAAGAAAGCACTGTATGGTTTGAAGCAAGCACCAAGAGCATGGTATGATCGTCTCACAACATACTTGTTGGATCGTGGATTCAAAAGAGGCCAAGCTGATCGAACATTGTTTGTAAAGAGAGATGAGAAGTCTCTCCTAGTTGCTCAAGTATATGTGGATGATTTTGTTTTCGGATCCACAATTGATCATTTGGCACATGAATTCTCCGAAGAAATGAAAAGGGAGTTTGAGATGAGTATGGTGGGGGAGCTGAACTATTTCCTTGGGCTTCAAGTGAAACAACGGAAAGATGGGATATTCATATCTCAAGAGAAATATGCCAAAAATCTTGTTAAAAGATTTGGTCTAGACTCTAAGAAACATACTTCCACTCCAATGAGCTCCTCATCAAAGCTGAGTCAGGATGCAGCAGGCATAGAAGTGGACCCAACGCTCTATCGAAGCATGATAGGCAGTCTCTTATATCTCACTGCTAGCAGACCAAATATTGCCTTCAGTGTAGGCGTATGTGCTCGATTTCAGGCAGCCCCCAAAGAGTCACATTTAACAGCAGTCAAAAGAATTATCCGCTACATAAATGGCACCTTTGATTATGGAATTTGGTACTCAAGAGATTCAAATGAATGCTTAGCTGGATATTCTGATGCTGATTGGGCCGGTTGCATTGATGATAGAAAAAGTACTTCCGGTGGATGCTATTATCTTGGAAACAACTTGGTGTCATGGATGAGCAAAAAGCAGAATTCAGTTTCTCTATCAACAGCCGAAGCTGAATACATTGCTGCTGCAAGTTGCTGTGCTCAATTACTATGGATGAAGAAGCTTCTTCATGATTATGGAATCACTCAAGACACGATGTGTGTATATTGTGATAATACAAGTGCCATAAATTTGTCAAAGAATCCAGTTCAACACTCGAAATCAAAACATATCGAAATTCGGTATCATTTCATTCGAGATTTGGTAGAAGAAAGGACTATGTACTTAGAGTTCATCAACACTGAGAATCAGAAGGCAGACATATTTACTAAACCTCTAGATGGCCCAAAGTTTGAATCTTTGCGTAAGACCATCGGTGTCGGTATCATTCCCTGAACTCTATCTCTTGTGTGAACCTATACTACTCTTTGTTGAATACTTGTTGTTGTGGTTCCACATGTTTAGTTTCTAGTAGTCTTTCATTTATCTATTTTGGTTTATACCTGTTGTTTTTCTGTTGATCTTACTTTTCTTGCTCTGTTTTTGGGTGTGTTCAAAAATTCAAAAACCCATAAAAAATTGAAAAATCCCAAAAGTTTGATCACTTGTTTTGTGTATGTCACATGTGAGTTTGGCCTAGTATCTTCATACTAATGGCGTAGTGCATTTACGATCTTGGCTTGTTATGTATGCACTCATTTCTATGTGGAAGAAATCTTGAACACTATGTGTGACTGTTGTAAATAGATCTTCAAGCTTGTCATGAATGATTGGTCAATAGTCTTGTTGGTCTTGATACTTGCATAGAATTGTGTCTATATCTCTTCCCACTTTATTTTTATGTTTTTGCAACAAGAGCTCACCAAATGTAAATCTCCAAATGAAAAGAGATATTGAGCTACAAAAGCCTGTCACACACACTAGTATTCGACTAGGAAAAAGGGAAAGCGACTCTTTTTAATGTGTTTTGTATAGTACTCAAAAAGCCAAAGGCTAATCATCAATGTTGAAATATCATAAATTTCAAGCACCAATCTCAAAATGAGATGTTTTTGTCCAAACAAAATAAAATGGACCAATTGTTATGCCTTTTGTAGAAGCCAAATGAAAAGCTTCTAAGTAATGTATTCAATGTGTGGGAGGTCATATATACTCATTTCTAAAATGGAGACAGTCCACTTGATTTCGTATCAGTTGTGTATGACTCGATTGAATTGATCATTGAAGCTTCGCTCTGGTCTAAGGACTATTTCACATTTGATACTCACACACAACACACAAGTCTTTGATTCAATCAATGCCTATCTCATTTGTGTGATTATATATGTTCAAATGTGATGTGCATGCTCAAGAACTTGTTGATCAAACCCAAAAAGATTTTTGAGTGTTTTATTTGTTTTTGAAAGTGATTTTATACTTTCTTATCTTCTGTTTTTGTTCAAAATGCATTTTTGTGTGTTTCTTCAAAAATTGGTTCAGGGGTGGTTTCGCGAGAAGCTCGCGACTTAGAGCTTCCCGCGAAAAGGGCTTGAGGGAAATAATTTTTTTTATCCTGTCACACAGAAGGTATCGCGACTGTCTCGCGACAAACAGCTTCTTGCGAAATTCTGTTTGGCTAAAAATTGGATTTTTCCAAATTCAGACAGAAGTTACCGGGACTGTCTCGCGACCTAGTGCTTCTCGCGAAAGTTTTGTGCTTCAATGCCCATCTTCGCGACTACTTCGCTACTCCCTAACCCGCGAAAAATGCGTGTTTTCACTTTATATGTAGTAGATGTGACTGATTCTCAAAAATTTCTCATTTCCCTCACTCAACCTCTCTCGAACCCTTTTTCAACCCAAGGTCAATTTCTATCTAAACCCATCATTTTCAAGCATCTTTTCTGCATTGTCAACTTCAAGGTATGTCTTCTAAAGCATTTTCCTTCAAGTTTCACTTAGTTTATTCAGAATTTTCGTTAGGGTTTCAAAATTTGGGGATTTTCGAAAATTTGAATGTTTTTCTAAATTGGGTGAAATTTCTTCAATTTCTTTGATTGGGCTGTGTCCCATTTGATGTTTGTGCCTCTGTGTTGGCCTCTTGTGGCATTTTAAAGTGTATTTAGGCATGTGCTCACCATGTTCATGCATAATTCATGTAATATTTGCATTTGTGCATGTTAGGTGTTTGACAAAATGTCCAAATGACATTTTTGTGCCTAATTGGGATCAAGTGATATCAAGTTATGGGCTTTCACTTGCTTGACCATGTTTCACTCAGTATGGTCGTTGGTCATATGTTTCATGCATCTGATGCTGCACTCTTATGCATAAACACACACACCCACACACATTAGCACATGCACACATATACACACACATGCACAATTGCTTAGTTCCATACATTGTGTCTATGCATTCAGCATATTGTTTGGAGTTGATTATGTCTTGTTCTATGCAGTGTTACTTTTGTTTTGAACTAACTTGAATCTAATCAAGTTCTGTGTTCTGTGTTGTGTGTGGTGTGCACATGTCTCCTACTTTTTTGTGCTCTGATGCACAGATGTCTCCATTCAAGACTTCAGTTGTAAAAGGAGGCAATAACAAAGGGAAATAGCCGATCATTGATGTTGATGCCGATTCACCTAGACCAAAGAGAGCTCATTGTTCAATGGGAATTTTTGATCCTCACTTGTTTAGGTCTTATGCTACTTTTGAATCCTATAAGAACCTCTTTCAAGATGCTCCTTTGATAGTTGAAAGGGGGGTTGATCAGCCATCACTCAGGGACACAAAAATACTGATTTGGTTTGCCACGAAAGATTGGAACTATCTGCTTTCAACTTTCGAGGATACATACGAGAATATGGTTGAGGAATTCTATGCCAATGCCAGTGTCGTCGGAGAAGAGATAAAATGTTGGGTTCGAGGAAAAAGTTTTTTCTGTCACACCAATGTACTTGACGAAAATTCTACACATTAACCGGCCAATACTCCCCATACTGTCGGTATATGATGAGCTGAACCCAGATGAAGAGTATTACAAATAGTCTTTAGGAGCCAATTTGGAATTCTCCTCCAATAAGAAGTCAATCAATGTGGCATCCCTTTCTCCTGAATTAAGACTTCTCTCAATGATCATGTGTAGCAATCTCTACCCTTTGTCCAGCACCGGATATATAAATCTTGGTCGAGCATTGTTTTTGAATGATTTGATCACTGATGTAGAGATTGATGTGTGCTCTCATATTTTTCACATTTTGGCAAAAACAGTTGACCGGACTGCTTCAAGGAATTGTATTCCTTTCTATCGTCTTATTTCAAGGATTTTGAAGCTCAAAGGTGTCCGTCCATTGGAGGATGAGCGTCCATATACAAGACCAAGTCCAATTAACATTCGATCCCTCCATGCGAGTATGAGCCACACCAAGAAGAACACCAAGCAAGAAAGTCATGCACCGCCAGGAATCTCGAGCTCTGCACCTCATACCTATGCTGAACAGTTCAACAATATCTCCGCTGCTCTTCAAGAGATGAGTACAAAGATGTCCGGACTGGCGACTATCATGTATGCTCACCACAGACGTCTTGATTCACAGTTCACATCACTCCAAACTCAGTTGGATGAAATTCAATGGAAGCAAGAAGAGAATGACTAGCTATTCCATGACAAAAATGGGGAGATGATGTCATTGATAGGGGGAGTATGGTGATAGGGGGAGAAGAAGCCACCAGTTCCTATGTTTGATGTTTTATGCTTACTGCTTATGTGTTAAAGCTTTGGTACTCTGGTTTTATTTTAGTATAATTTCAGTAGTTTCTTTTGTGATATTCTTTATGCTTTGTAGCATACCTTGCATGTACCCATGTTGCTTTTGTAAGCTTTAAGGGTTTGTTTCATTGCATGTTTGTAGGCTTTTATGGTTTGTGCCATGCATATGCAGTACTTTGCTTATGCAGCCTTTATGCTTGTGTTCTTGAAGTTTAATGTCATACATTTTACTTAAGTACAACACTCTTGTGCCCTTGTAGGATTGTTCCTAGATGCAAATACTTCATGTATTTCGCATTGGTTGAGTGTTAGATTTGCAAATGATACTCTTCAAATGAGCTTATCATCATGCATGTCCGGATGTTCATTCCTTGTGTGAATGAGCATAGTGATTACTTTTGTATTGTGATTGCTTGTGTGATCTTGCCATGGTCTATTGTTTTTATTCCATTTTGCTTGATTACTTTATATTTGCTCCATATGCATTTCAAGTTTTTCTGCATACAATGATATTATTGTGTTGTTCTGTTTCAGGAGATACTTGTTTATATGTTTCAAGAGCTTATCAGAATCTAGAATTAGGTGTGAGTGAGTTTTGCCTTTGTTCCCAAACTCACGTTTAAGTTTAAAGTCTGTTTTAGGGTTTTGTCACGGAATAGCCAAAGGGGGAGATTGTAAAGTTGTTATTTACAACTATGTATTTTGTTGGCTTTTATTCTGTGCCAAATTTGATTGTAATTATTATCAATCGTTTATACACTGTATTTGTTGTGGGATTTGTTATAAGGGTTGTGTGATAGAGAGAGTGTGTGAAGACTCAAGTATTTGGAGGCTTAAGGATTCTCGCGGGTATGTTGCGACCTAGCTTCCCGCAAAGTGAAGCATGTGCCCTGCACGTGCTGGAATGCGAAGAGTCAGGCCAGGTGGAGACAGCTGTCTCTCGCGAGTATCTCGCGGGTAAGGCCTTCCCGCGAGACACCCGCGAGGCAACCTGTTCTGCCAGCCTGTACTGAATGACTCACACTTTCTGTGCCTATCCTATATATACCTCTATTACCCACAAATGTTGGGAGATGCTTCAGAGAGAAAATCCCTAGCCAAACACATTGGGAATTAGAGATTGTCATCCCCACCTTTCTCTATACAATTGTTTGTGGTATCTCCTCAACCCTTCCCTCTCCATTTCCACACCATTGAGAGGTTGATAGCCCAAACACTTACCACACCCTTTGAGAGTGCTGTGTGACGTTTTGGTGCTTCTAGGAAGCATTGGAAGAAGCCTGGAATGGCAGATGCAACATGGAGCTTGTTGCGAGATCCGAGATGCTAGACAAGACACGATTCCGAGAAGCCTTGTTGGAGTAGGAGCTTAGAGGGCTTAGGTACATCGGGTAGATTAGGTTTGGAGGGTCTCTTGCACTCATGTATCCCAACTGATTGTCTAGTGGATCGATTACCGCTTGGAGGGCAGCAGAGAGGTTTTTTGCCGAGTTCTTCGGTTTCCTCTTCGAGAACACGTCTCTGTGTTTTCTGTGTTTGCATCCTTCTTCCCTACTCTTGTTTATTCCATTATACTGCTGTGTTGCTTGGTTTATGGATTAGAGTAGCTTATTTGTTTATCCGCTCGCTTTTACACTATTCCGCACTTAGTCTTAAGTTTGTGTAAAATCTATCGAGCCGTAAGTTTAATTGGGAGGTCTAAATTGCTCTTGTGTTTTCAACACATTTTCGAGCTTTCATGTATGTTTTTCAATATCTTCATAATTAACATTATTAGGCATACAATATCTTTCACAATATTTTTGCTTTCTAATAATTGTTGATATAACTTGTTGCAATTTGAGTAATATTACTTTCACTTAAATCTATCATTGACATTACTCTTGGGCCCCATTTGGTAACTATGTTTAAATAATGAAAATTGTTATTTAAACATCACAACACATATTTTTACACATTTTTTCATTCATACGTATTTTCATAAAACTTAAATAACATTATTAGAAGTTCTTTACCAAATGAGCCCTTATTGTTTTGCATATATTGCTAAAAATTACCAAAACGTAAGGTCACAAGGCTTTACATAGCCATGCATTGCATATGGACGAAAGGATTACTTTGAGCTAGATATTATGCAATTAGCTACAATAGTGAACTGTGACTAGCACTAGCAATAGCAACACCCACAATTATATTACAAAATGAATGCTATTTTAGCGTTGAACAAGAATGACATTTATATGTGGGTTCTAGTTAGTTCTACTGGTAAAATCTCTGATGGTTAAATAAAATATCTGGAGTTCAATCCCCGCTTACACCAAAAGCCAATTAGTGTTTTGATCTGATGATAAAGAGCTATCATTAAGAGTGAACATTATAGGTTGAAACTCTCTAAAAATAAAATGTGGTATTTTATCTACTTTTAATAAAATGAATGCTATTCTAGTTTTGAACAAGAATGGTATTATTTTTATCTCCATTGCCTTTCCCCTCCTTGTCTCTAAGTTATTCTTTTTTTTTTCTTTTTTCTTTTTTTATGTGCTGCCAGCAAGATCTTTAGAAGGCCTCCTCAGAGTAATTCATTGGACTTCTATTTGCCTTTTTCTTAGTCTCACGTAAATCAAATACATAAGTAAGATTAGTTCTATAAGTTACATGTTGCAACTATATGCAGATTTATCCTCTCATTTTTTTCCCTCATAATGGCAATGAGTTTAAAGTTTTAAACCCATCTTTTATAATAATAAAATATCAAAATAATTTCACTTCTTATTGAAACTAAAATCAAAATTCATGATATATTCACCTCAAAAAAAAAAAAAAAAAATTCATGGTATATATACTTCAAGTAAAGTAAGAGGAAAAAAAAAAAACTTCATGATATATATACTTCAACTAAAATTCATGATTTATTCTAAAGTTCTTAAAAATTCTTCTTATTCATTTTAAAACAAGTGGATTAGATTTTGTTAAATTTTGATTGTGACAAAATCTACTTCATCTTTTTATAATCTTATGATTAATCACAACTCTATGGTGGAAACTATGTGGTCCTAATCTAATTTTTCATATATATATACTTGAAAAAAAAATTAAATAGATTTCATATTTTTTCATATGTGAGTCCAATGTTTTATAATTTGATTTTTACATTCTTGAAAATAGAAAGGTGGCATAGTTTGTGCAAATGGAAAAAAACCAAAAACAAAAAAGAGAGTAAGTATATTTTTGGCCTTTAAAATTTGGGTTTTTTTTTTTCCATTTTAGCAATTCATATTTAATATTATTTTTATATTGATTATGTTGTCTTTTCCTCTTTGTAAGTTCACCATTAGGTGCCCTTCATGTTTAACTATTTCATGATAATTCTAATATATTGTGAAATGCAGTATTTTTATTGTTGTAAGGAGAAAATCATATTATTGATAGTCATATTTCTAATGGAAATAGACAACATTAACAATATAAAAGCGAAATCAAACATAAAGACAAGTAAAATTTTTTGGTAAATTATAATTTTGGTATCACATTAAAGTTAAAGTTAAAGTCAAACATGAAGGATTATAATAATCTTTTGGTATTGTGTCAAACTAATTTTTGCTGTTAAATGATAAATGAAAAATACTAAAGTAGCTAATGACCAGAATAAAATATTATTTTCATTCCCTAAAATAGATATTTGGAGTTGAAAGACATCAAGGTAAACCCGGACTAAAGTACATCTTCCTTTGCAATCCCCATCGACAAAAAGCTTAATTCTCGTTAGCAAAAAGAATACTATTTTTTTTTCTTTTTTTGTGTATTCCAGATTAAGCTGCAACACCCAGAGGAGTTCCTAATCAATGTGAGTGGCCACGATTGTCCTGTACTGCATGGTGGCAGTTTAGTTATCCGATAACAGTTTGGAATGGAGGTCTCAAAGTCTTTGATGAGATGGATGTGTGAGTGTGAATTCAAGAGCAACAGTAGAACCTTTGGGCCATTTGGAATCGAAGAAGGAACCCAACTTACATTTTCAATGGATGGAGGCCTAATTGTTGGTACATTGACATAATTGGGTTTCATTTATCAATGTCCAAACAACAAGCCTCTTCCAAATGGGATAAAAAATGTCTTAAAAGACTCACCAGAATTGCTTCAAAATCTTCGGCCTCCAAAGATGGTGAAATCAGAGCAATTGGTACTTCATCCTCTCATACAAAGGTGGAGTCAGGGGTCAAAGGAGTACAATTGCCCCTAACCCTGCCAAAATCTCCCTATAACTTATATATATATATATATATATATATATATATATATATTCTTTTATTTTCCTGTAATATTCTTTTTTTGTTGATATATCTCTTTATATGTCAAATTTCATTGAAAAAAAAAGAAGAAAATCTTTTTTACTATGCCAATATTTTCAAAGGTTTAAAAGTTATAATTGTAAAAATAAAGATAGAAAAAAGAGGGGGGAGGGGGGGGGGGGGGGGGGGGTAAAAAAATTATTACATTTCAAAGTGGTAAGAATAAAATCCTTTGTGATAATTTATTATTTTTCATATAAACAAGTGTATTGTAATAAAAACTGAAAATAATATAATATTTTATAATTTGATATTATTTTTAAGTCAAACTCTTGGATTTTAGATGCACAAATGTGTTATTATATGGCTTTAAAAAATTGACATTTAGTTAATTACTAAAAATTATTACTAGTTCAACTAGTAGTCAATTATCATTGAATAAGAAATTTAGGATTCAAATCCTGTCTGTACAAAAAACTGATTAATATTTTAGCTTAATAATAAGAGCAATCATCATTGAATGGATGCCACAAATTAAAATTTTATCGTATCAATATAAAAAATAATAATAATTACAGGAGAATTATAAGCATAATTGACTTATTCATATATAAAAAATCCAACAAATAAGCACAATATAATTGATTTACTATCATTTTATGGGTTCTTTTACATTTTAAGTTGTATGTGCATTGTGTATACACAAAGAATGTGTAGGCAGCAAGAGCCTTATAATTAAACTAGTTAGCATCTCCTAATATTTCTAAGTTGTCCAGGTAGGGGTGTCCACAGGTCGGTCTAGGTCGGGTTTGTGCCTAACCCACAATCGACCTGCTTACATCGAGTGGAAGGTTGAACAACCCACCACCGACTATAGACAACCTCGAGTCAAGTTAGTGGTCTCTAGTGGACAACAATTGGGTCAGTTGAAGTTGGATCTGAGTTACAATCACCAAATATTCACCAGATCTTTGCCAAATCTGTGTTACAACCATCAGATATTCGCCAGATCAAAGCAAAAACAACCACATCAAGCCCAGATTTGAGCAAAAATTTCTATCTCATCTCGGGATGTAAGAGAAAAAAACTAGATCTTTGCATGATTTAACCAAAAAATACCAAATCTTCACTAGATTTGAGACAAAACAACCATAATATAGCTGGATATAAATGGATCTAGGTAAATCTGGCAATCTTTCATGGATCTCGTCGATTGGACTGGGTTCATCTAGTTTTGGAGAAAAAACCCACCATCCAACCTGCCTAAGTTGGCTTTTGGTGGTGAAGACCCGCCACCAACCATCACCAACGTTGGATCAGCTAGTTTTCAAGTTAGCCCAGGCGGTTTGGACGGGTGGCTCAGTTTCTAGGTTTTAGTGGACACCCCTACATCTAGGATTCAAATCCCCTTTCCCCTAATTGTATCTATCAAATTACAAAATTTAACCCAAAAAAAAAAAAAAAAAGGTATGTATGCATGGGGGTGCGTGGAGTTTATGTGTTTGTGTATATATATATATAATGAAACTCATAAGTCATGTAAGATGAGGGGGTAACATTCTGGGAGATATGGATTAATAATTTGACAATATTTCCTAATAAACTTGTAGAGCCAATGGCCACAAAATGGACTGAATTCATTCACAATAAAAATGATGTCTTCACAACAAAATTTTGCTTTATTTGGCATTGTTGGAAGAGGGTAATTCGAATCATATATCTTATTGATACCATATTTTGTTCGACTCCGATTCAAGCATCAAAACAAATGCCAAAATTTGAAAAATTTTGGAGAAAAGTACAAATTGCAAGTTTCCAAGCCAAAAAAGGGTAACAAATAAATGCAACATGATTAGTGGTAGATCAAAGGGTTGCAACATTCAAAACCCCTCTGATAGCAATTAAGACCCAAAACCCTAACTAGGTATGGTTTAAAAGTTGACTTTTTGATCCAACTGTCCGATTGAGTTGAACTTTGGACCATCTCGTATGTCATATTTTTTTTCCTTTGAAATGATATCATGGGCCAAAATCAGAGTTAAAATGGATGAGATATCAATAAAACCCCAAAACGTTAATTAAAGTTTCATTTCTTTTTTTTTTTTTTTTTTTTTTTTTTTTTTTTTTTTTTTTCAGGTCAAACAGGTTGATTTTGGACCAACTTCACTCAAAAAATTGTACTAATTGGGCAATATTTGGAGCGATTAGTCTAAACTAGCTTAAAGTATGGGGGCTCGACCACCTCTCACAAAAAGGGCTAGATGATATCTGTCATGGATTGGAACGAATAAATTTTGTTAAGGAAAAACATTACAGAATTTCCTACACTGCATCACCTCCCTTCCGAACGTGATATCTTGACGATCGTAGCTCTGAATCTTACAAAGTTAGAACCTACAGAAACTAGACATCCATATCTTTTAAAGGATATAAATTTTTAAGAAAACGGAGCTCGAAAAGAGCTCAAAACAACCGTGTGAAAATTGAACCAGAAACTGAGAAAATGACAAAATAGCCAAACTTGGTGTACAAGTGGGAGGCTATGTGATGGTATTCTAGAACACCATCACATAGCCTCCAATTATTTTGGCCTCCCTATAAATATTGCCCCATTTTTTTGTAAAAAATATAGAGTTTTTAGAGGTGAAAAATAGAAAAAGTATAGAGGAAAATACTAGAAAAATTAGGAAAAAAAAAACCTTAGAAAATTCTGAAAATATTTCCCTATCCCCTCTTTAGGAAATCCATCACAAAAGTTCATCCCCTCTCATCTTTATTGTAATCTTTGTGGATAGCATTTTGGGATGGGGTAGTTTTTTAATAACTACACCCAGCCCAGCCTTTATATTTCTTCCTATGTAAACAACATTCATCTTATATATGAAATTCCATTTATTTGCTTGTTGTCTCTTTACTTTATTGCTTTAAATTCCTTGAATTTTGTTTTTGTGTTTGCGTATATGTATCTCTCTTTTCCTTTGCGCTTATATTATTTGTTTTTTATTGATATTGTTGTTAAGTTCCTAGATGGGTATTGAACCATAACCTAGACCTAATATGAGAAGTACCCTTAGGGGGAAGAAATCTCATTTCTTCTAGGCATCTGGGAACCTTTTATATTCTTGTTCATATATTTATCTTGTTATATTGTTACCCATTTACTTAATGTTCTTCCCCTTCCCCCTTTACTTTATTATCCCATTTATTTAATGTTCTCTCCCCTTCTCCTTTACTTTATTGTCATCCCATTTATTTTAATGTTCTTCCCCTTCTCTCTTTACATTATTGTCATCCTATTTAATTTTTTCTTATCTCCACTCCCCTTTTATTAATTGCACCTTTTAATTCCTATTGTTCAATATATATAGTACTTTCTCATCACCTAATATAAAAAAGATTTTCTATTTATTCCTTTTAAATGGGCTTTAAACCTTAAATAAAGCACAATATGGGTATGTAGTCTTAAGGATGGTTGATGGCTTAGAACTCCCATATTTTTTTGACAAAAAACCCATAAGGCTTGAAAGAGATTAAAGCTTATTTAAGAAGAATCCCTTAAAAAAAACATTTTTAATCAATGTTTACTTTTATTGTGATTTAAATTCAAGCTCTTTACTTTTATTGTGATTTAAATTCAAGCACCTTTACTTTCATTGTCATTTAAATTCAAGCACTTTACTTTTATTGTCATTTAATTTTTAGAAAATTTATTTACTTGCCTTTATTTTATTGCATTTATTTTCTCATCTTTAAATTCATAGCACTTATTTACTATTGTTGCTCTTTACTTTTTCTCATTAATAATGTTGCCATAAATTGATAAACTTGGGTAAAACAAATCTCTGTAGTATGATTTTCCAAAAGAAAATGATTTTTCAAAAAGCTTTGTCGCCTTTTCAAAAGTTGTTTTCACCTCTTTCTTAAAAATTCCCTTTTTAAAACCTTCTATTTTCCTTTTGTAGGGTTAAAGGCCCAACTCATATATTGGGCCTTGGGCTTTGGTCGAAAGTGTGGTCATCCGAGGACAAATAAATGGTAGTAGATGGGTCAAGCTTAGAATCTCATGAGTGAGGTACGAATGGGAAGTGGTTCGAGGAGGAATATCTCATCGGATAAGCTAAGCATAGCTCAAATGTGTATCCTAATAACCAAGGTGACCTTTCAGGAAGCTCCAGTGATCGGGACGTGCATCATAAACGAACAAGAAGGATGGGAACTCAAAAATATCTAAGGGAAAGCTGCTACCACCACATTGAATGCTTTGTAGCTAACTCTTTGGTTGCATTAATGAGGAAGTGATCTCTGAACAGTACCTTTTCAGCCTTACAACCACCCTTAAAGACTTCTAGAGGACGCTGATGGGACAAGGATCAGCATAACCCATTAGTTATCCATGTGTAGGATAAAGATGAAAGAAGAGACGTAGTATAAATGAGAGTGGAGACCCCAAAGGAAGGAGATTAGAAAATAGAGAGAGAAAAGACTATAGCAATTAAATTTGTAATAATAATATGTTCAAGTGATTTATATTAGAACTTACCTCCTCGGACCGTGCCGAGAGTGAATTTATTTGGAACAATCCTTCTTGCTTTTGTTTGGTAATCTTTTAGACCCATTCTAACTGTTGTCCAACTCATTAGGGCCTAATTCTCTAACTCACTCTCTACAAATTTATTGTATTGGGCTCACTGGGCCAATATCCTTTTACATTTTGGGCTTGGGCTCCAAAACATGCCCTTACAATTGGCACGGTTTGTGGGGAGAACTTGTGTGATAGTTGATAGGCCACAATTTGAATGACCCATTGTGATTAAACCAATTAATTAATTAGCCAAGTTATTAATTAATCAATTTATCATGCAATTGCGTGGAAGCACAAACAAATCACCAAAAACTAAATATGCAGCGGATATTAAATAACACGGTGATTTGTTTATGAATGGGGAAAATCCTAATGGCAAAAACCCCACCGGGTGATTTTCAGGTTACCACTCCGAAACTCCACTATTATCAAACCAAGCGGTTACAAGTAAAGGAATCCCAAGTACCTTACCAACCTACAATTGAACCCTTATCCCAATACCCAATTGGACTTGATCTGTAGTGACAATTTCCACCTTTGATACACGGCTCCCAAGTACGTGACTAACCAATGCACAGATCCCAGTACGTGACTTCAAACCCCAACTAAGAAGGAGAGGTTGGCTGCAAAGTTCTTCAGTTCATCCTTTACGATGAAGATCAGGAAGATGCTTGGTTACAAAACCCTATGGTGCAAATACACAGCAACTTCTTCAGAGAAGATGAACTAGGTCAAGAACTTTGTCTTTTGATCACAATTTGCTTGAACAGAGATTGCTCAATACTTTTGCAGCTTGTGTACAATTTGATGGCTCTTAAAAGAATCCTTTTATATGTTTAGGGTTAGAAGAAAAGAAGGCCCAAAAGCATATTCACGGATCCCAAGGAAATCAAATCAGAAAAACTGATTTTGTAATTCTTGACAGATAGCAGGTATCGAGATAGCTATCGAGCAGGTGTCGAGCTTTAATGAAATTGCACTTCAGCTTGCTTTTTCTTGGACAGACTTGATGACTTCAACACTTGATCTTGAAACCTTGTTTCTTGAAGTATTAAAAACATCTAGAACTACCCAATTATAAGTAGAGTGCGTTTTGTCAAAAGGATTAGCCAATTTACATAAATAAGTGACATATGTTCTTATCAAGTGAACACACATATGTCCTAACAATCTCCCCCTTTGGCAATCCGTGACAAAACCACAACAAACAAATGAACATATGAGAGAAGTCATAAAACACTCAACTCATATTCACTTGTTGAATACAATAAAATCTATCCTAACACAAACTCTTGAAAAACTTTGCAAGAAAAGAGTTTATGGCAAGTAGACTTTGACAACCTGTATTTCTGAAACACTTTAAACAAAACTCATCAAGGCATCTTGTGTGAAACAGAAATAAATAGATTCCATACAAGTATAAAGAACATGTGTATAAAGATAGAGAAGAAACAACACATGAAGAGAGAGGTGAAAGAAACATACATCCACATATATAGAAAATAAGTACAATGTATGAAAAACTGGTCAAAAGACCTCATATACAAGATCAATGTATCTATAAAGAATAGAAAAGAAAAGATACATCAAAACCTCACTACATCCCTCAAAAATATCAACACTCCCCCTATCAAAATGTCCTATACTAACTCTCCCCCTAAGATGACTACTCTTATAACCCAAAACTACTCCCCCTTTTTGTCACGCGTGACAAATGGTAGAGTGTCATGTAGACATCTCATCAGTAGAGCTAGCATCTCCATCATCATCATCCGAAGCATCATCATCATCATCATCATCATCCTCAGAGTCAGAAGCTGCTGGAGGAGGTGGTGAAGGAGTAGCCTCTAGAGCAAAACCACCCATGGTCGCCTGCCGTCGTGCAATACGACCAACACGAACTTTCACCTGACACAACTCAGTGGAGAGTGTATCGAGGCGAGCGTCCATGCGCTGCAACTGCGCCATAATGTCTCCTAGAGATACATCGCCAGTAGAGGAAGAAGGAGCAAATGTAGATGGAGCTGATTTGGATGGAGCCGAACGGGAGGGAGGAGTGGAATTCGTCCGTTGTGACCTAAACTGAGCCTTACTACATTTTACGGTAGCGGCATCTATGGCACAGATGTGAGTGAAGTGGTCGGACACAGGAAAAGGGATAGAAAAATGGCGTAAGATCCTCGTGATAGCGGAAGGAAAGATGAGCTTATCACGGGACGCCGAATCTAGATGGACATCTATGATAGAAAGCATGAAATGTGAAGGAAAATCTATAGTAAGATGCTCTAGAAGTGATAACAAAAATCGAGCACGAGGCTCTGTGATAGAGTTGTAGTGAGAGAGTGGATGGAGTACAAAAGCCATCACCATGTTTAGAAATCTAGGACCTTTAGCAAAAGGCCTACATTATGTATACTGATGCTCACCCCAATCAGCAGGACGTTGACAAAAGGCAGAGATGAGCTCATCTTTGGACATAGTCCGCAGACGCTCATAGGAAGGATAGTCAGGAAAATCTATCCTCGGAACCCTAAGTACATCTGCAACTAGCTGCGGTGTAACAGGGATGCGTGTACCTCGAACGCGAGTGAAAAAGAGAGGTACTGAACGATCAATCCCGTGCATGTTGGAGTAAAACTCCTGAATGAGCACGAGAGGAGAGGTGACCGAGATGTCACACAGTGACTCCCATCCCCTACTGTGAATGACAGAGGGAAGGTTAGTGCCGGCGAAGTCCGCCAGAGTGACTTGGCGTTCTGAATGAACACCTCGTCTAGAAAAGTTCTCAGAAAATGCCTTGTGGGCATCTCCATCACGGAACCGAAGGTTAAAAGGAGCAGAATCAGAAGAAGAGGAAGCTCCAGAACGCAGAGGGTTCCGAGTAAGAGTGGATTTACGTTTGGGTGCCATAGACACTACTAACGTAAAAGAATGAGAAAGAGATAGAGAGGGAGACAATCAGAAAAGTCCCAAAACAGTTCATATATATGAGATATATTGAACAATAAGTACGTATGCATGGGAATGCATGAACATGTGACATGCAAAGGAAAAAACATCATGGGCTCAGCCCAATCCAATCCTAGCAGCATACAAACATAGAACACACATCTAAATGCATGTAAATATCATTCTAATGCACATGAAATGCAATGTATGACATTTTGAACACATTTTAGTGAAAACCCAACCCAAAATTTGAATAAAAACTCATCAATTTTGAAAAACCCCAAAAAATTTCAAAAATCCCAAAACCTAGGTTTCAAAACATGAAATGCATGAAAAAGGAAGGGAAAAATGATCTTACCAAGTGATTGAAGTAAGGGAAGACCGAAAATGAAGAGGGTTTGAAGATTTGAGTGAGAGAAAAGTGGTTGGGAGATGAAAAGCCTTCGGACAGATCGAGAGAGATCGAGAGAATGAGAGAAAACTCGCGACAAGGCCTTATATAGACACCTCAGTAAATCTCGACAGCTGAGGTGTCGAGAGGTATCGAGGAAGCTGTCGAGAAAGGTGTCGAGGATTTGGCCTTCGATAGCTTCAGGTGTCAAGAGGTGTCGAGGTACAAGACCAAATTCAAAGATCAGAAGCTCGATCGATAGATAAGGTATCGAGAAGGTATCGAAAAGACAGAAAATTTCTCGATCGATCCACCAGGTGTCGAGACAGGTGTCGAGATTGCGATTAGAAAAGGCTTGAGAAGCTCGACAGATGACCAGGTATCGAGGAAGTGTCGAGAAGGTGTCGAGACATCAGTGAAAAGCAGTTTTTCGAGAAGTGAAAAACACAGAAATGAATGCAATTCAACATACACCTCAACCATAGATCCAATCAACATTTTAAGCTCTCAAAATCATCTATCAATCAAGAAATTTAGCACAGGGATCCTCAAAAACACACACACACACACTAAACAAGTCTAACCAATTTTATATTTCAAAAACAAGTTAAGATAGTTTAGTGAGCATACATTAGCACATGTAAAACCTTTGTAATGGCCAAATCACATTGTACCTGCACATGTATCAAGAGTAGCAAAGAATATTGCGTGTTATGTGTGAAAAACATCGCAAGATTGCATAAGTGTATACATGTTATGATGATCTGAGATATGAGAAAATAACTTTAACTCACACACAATCATAACTGTTTGATGGGGACTATCACCTTTGAGGTACATCCTATGACTCCCACATCTCCTAGAAAACACGCTTGCAATCATATTTAAAGCATTTTAATTTTTTAGCTTTATATTTTCTTTGCATATTTTCTTTTAAGCATATCATGCATGGGCATAAAAAGAGAGAAAAGAAATACCCAACATGTTAAGCATAGACATTGCACTTTTACTATGCCGAAGCATACGGATGTATTTGACGCTGCACTTTTGCTATGCCAAAGCATACAGGTGTCATTTTATGATTGGCGGGCAACAGTGGTGAGATGGTCATTTTATGCCTTTCTCTTAGGATTTTCTAGTCCTACCCATCAAAAGAGTGATATGAGTGTTAAGTTTAAGAGACAACTTAATCTTACTCATCACAAACAAAAGCCACAAAGCTCACTTGCTTAGTTGTGCATAGAGATGTTCATCTAAGCTACAAGAGATACAAAGTTTAGAAAACTTTGTTTCATTGGCCATCCAAGGTACACAAGTACCAAAGTATACATACACACACTGTTTTTGTATTTTTTTGATTTTTCAAAATTTTTTTTATTTTTATATCAAAAACAAAATAAACAAAACTGAAAATAAACAAACAAAAACATGTTATCAAAGCAAAGCAAAAACTAGACTGACTCAGCAGAAAAGCAAAAACACAAAAGCAATGCAACAAACAAGAAAAGTAAGAGGGGAAAAGAAAGTGATGAAATCACTTAGAGTCCTTTTTCTTCCACACTTTGGAAGAGCCTTTCCTTTGATTGAACCCTTGAACCAGCGGTGAGAGGGAAGAATTTAAACCGTTCAAGTTCGAAAGGAACATGAGGGCTTTCAGAAGATCTCCAAAAGGAGCAAGAGAGGATTAAAGCTGATTTTGGCTTCCAGATGCTATCATGCCATTGCTCTGTTGAGTGGCTAACCACTTATAGCAATTTGGTCGAGTATGACCGGCAGCTCCACAATGATAACAGAGATGCTGCTTCTTTTGTTTAGGCTTTTGAGAGTTAGCCTTCTTAGCCCTAAGGTTTTTAGCATCTTTCTTATCTTGCTTAGGGGGTGCTCCTAAGATAGATTTACCCTTATCTAAGTTCTCACTAGCTAATTCAGTTTTAACGTCAATATTCTCAATTTCAGTGTTATTGGCAGGAGGAACAAAAACAGTATTGCTAGTAGAAGCAGTATTAGAGAAAGAAAGACCATACCCCAAACCAGTTCGATCCGAAGCAGATTTCTGATTGCTAAGCATCTCATCAAGCTTTGCAGTTGAAGTCCTCTCCAGTTGAGCTCTGACTTAAAGTAGCTCCACTTCAAGCTTCTTGGTTTTCTCAGCCAAAAAGTTGTTCTCAAATCTTAGTTCTCCAATAGTTTGATTCGCCTCATCAAACTTTGTGGACAACTCTTCACGATCAAGTTCTACATCACTGAGCTTTTTAGTGGCCAGCCTATATAATTTCTCATGCTTTTCAGAGAGTTTGTAAAGCTTCTCATAGGCTGAATGGATATCATCTTGATCATCCATCTTCTCAAATTTGGACTCCACCAATTCTTCTTCTTCATCCACTTATTCAACAATCCCTTTAGTAGGATTGACTGTGGCAGTGAAGGCATTTAAGATTTCGTCATCCTCATTGTCGGAATCATCTTCAGGCTCAGTGTCACTTAGAGTTGCAACAAGTGCCTTGCGGTCCTTGTCCGAACCCATGACATCCAAAGCACTTTGGTCCTGTGGGAACAGTGTACTGACCGCCCTCCTTAGCATCCTTCTTCCCTTTGTCTTGGCTTTTAAACTGAGAAGAACTGGACTGCCTGCGGTCCTTGTCGAAGCTCCTTCCATTGGCATTCTTTATAAACTTCTTGAACTGCCGGGTGATGTAGGACTTCATCTTGGAATCTTCATCATCGGAAGACTCATCTGTATCACTGTTCTTTGCCTTCAAGGCCATGCTTTTGCCTTTACTTGACTTTCCAATCCTAGATAACCTTATTTCATAGGTTTGCAAGTTTCCAACCAGCTCAGTCAAAGGAATCTTGTCTATATCCTTTGATTCCTCTATTGCCGTAATCTTGGCATGGAATCTCTCAGGTAGAGATCTGAGCACCTTCCTTACAATCTTGTGTTCAGGGATGGTTTCCCCAAGATTGAAGGCTGAGTTCACTATGTCCTTGAGCTTGGCATAGAACTCATCAAACAACTCATCCTCCTCCATCTTAATTTCTTCAAAGCTTGTAGTGAGCCTCTGAAGTTTTGAATCTTTGACAGCCTTTGTTCCTTCATAGGTTGTCTGGAGGATGGTCCAAGCCTCCTTAGCAGTTTCAGTTGAGAATATCTTCTTAAACTCCTCATTGGTGACTGCGCTAAATAGGGCATTTAACGCTCTGCTGTTGAAGTTGGCCGCCTTGATCTTAGCATCATCCTAATCAGCCGGTTCTTCTTTTGGCTTAGTCCAGCCAATTTCTACAGCTTGCCACACCTTTTCATCTAAAGACTGCAAGAAAGCTCTCATGCGTACTTTCCAGTATGCATAGTTAGTGCCATCAAATAAAGGAGGTATGATTAATGATTGTCCTCTATCCATGACAAACAGGGGTCAATGGATCAACACAGCAAAGATTAAACCTAATCAGAGTGTGCCCGCTCTGATACCACTTGATAGGCCACAATCTGAATGACCCCTTGTGATTAAACCAATTAATTAATTAGTCAAGTTATTAATTAATCAATTTATCATGCAATTGCGTGGAAGCACAAACAAATCACCAAAAACTAAATATGCAGCGGAAATTAAATAACACGGTGATTTGTTTACGAATGGGGAAAACCCTAACGGCAAAAACTCCACCGGGTGATTTTCAGGTCACCACTCTCGAAACTCCACTATTATCAAATCAAGCGGTTACAAGTAAAGGAATCCCAAGTACCTTACTAACCTACACTTGAACCCTTGCCCCAATACCCAATTGGACTTGATCTGTAGTGACAATTTCCACCTTTGATGCATGGCTCCCAAGTACGTGACTAACCAATGTGCGAATCCCAGTATGCGACTTCAAACACCAACTAAGAAGTAAAGGTTGGCTGCAAAGTTCTTCAGTTCATCCTTTACGATGAAGATCAGGAAGACGCTTGGTTACAAAACCCTATGGTGCAAATACACAGCAACTTCTTCAGAGAATATGAACTAGGTCAAGAACTTCGTCTTTTGATCACAATTTGCTTGAACAGAGATTGCTCAATGCTTTTGCAACTTGTGTACAATTTGATGGCTCTTAAAACAATCCTTTTATATGTTTAAGTTTAGAAGAAAAGAAGGCCCAAAAGCATATTCACGGATCCCAAGGAAATCAAATCAGAAAAACTGATTTTGTAATTCTCGACAGATAGCAGGTTTCGAGGTAGCTATCGAGCAGGTGTCGAGATTTAATGAAATTGCACTTCAGCTTGCTTTTTCTTGGACAGACTTGATGACTTCAACACTTGAACTTGAAACCTTGTTTCTTGAAGTATTAAAAACACCTAAAACTACCCAATTACAAGTAGAGTGTGTTTTGTCAAAAGGATTAGCCAATTTACATAAATAAGTGACATATGTTCTTATCAAGTGAACACATATATGTCCTAACAATAGTGAGTGCAACGGTCAACTATGGTAGGATCAAATCCCCATCAGCAAGAGTCCACAGGATCCCAATGACAGGATGATTTCCTTATTCTTGAGTGTAGGAGGGATCAAGAAGGGAGTGTGCATACTTCGCATACAAGCAGAAGCCACTCTTGAGTTGGAAGTCACATCTCTCAAGAGCAACATAACAAAACCATGCAACTGGAGATTGACTAGTTAAAGAGGAAGTTGCGTCATGCACGGTGAGAACGAACCCCCTCCAACTCTGACGTTTCGTCTGAGGGTGGAGAGGGTGCTATTTATAGGCGAAGATCAAAAACTCCACCCAGTGAGTCTTTTTCCTACAATGAAGAACGCCATCATAAACGTAGGTACAAAAGCCCGCCTTGCAGAGGCCTGGGAAATGACACTATGAGCAAAGCATTGAACCGGATTTCCAAGTCGCCCTTCACGAGCAAGATTGAAGGGGCAAGAGTTCCTCGGTGGTTCCATCAGCCAACGTTCATCATCTACAATGGTCAAACGGACCCTGTAGAGTATGTGAGCCACTTCAATCAAAGAATGGTTGTCCATTCCAAAGACGAAGCCTTGATGTGCAAGGTGTTCCCATTCAGTCTGGGACCCATGGTAATGAGATGGTTTGATGGCCTGAGGGCATTTGGCTTTCATTTTATTACATGTAGCAGGGTTCCTCGGCCCTTGGATTCCCTATTGTCCTTATCCATGCGAGAAGGGGAGACTCTGAAGACCTATTCAAACAAATACTGGGAGATGTACAATGAAATAGACGGTGACTTTGATGACATAGCCATCAGTACTTTCAAGGTCGGCCTCCCAGCCGAGCACAGTTTAAGGAAATCTCTAATTGGCAAACCTATTACCAGTGTGTGACTTGATGGACCAAATTGATAAGTATAAGAGGGTTGAGGAAGACCAGTAGCATAGGAAAGGAAAGGCTAAGGTTATCCCTTAGGAGAGGAGGGATTTTAGCTCAGACCGATACAACAACAACAACCGACCTTAGAGGGACTTTGCTAAGCAGTCAAGATCTGCTAATACTCAGACGGTTAACATGGTGTTCCAAGAACCGGTGCATCAAGTTCTAAAGAAGACTAAAAACGAGTCATTCTTCAAATGGCCAAATAAGATGGCAGGAAACCCCATGAGGCGCAATTAGAACCTTTATTGCCAATACCACCAGGGCTGGGGGCATACTACAGAAGACTATAGAAATTTGTGGGACCATTTGGATTAGCTGGTCCGAGAAGGAAAGTTGAAGCAGCTTTTGCATCATTCCAGTGGCCAGGGGAGCCAGGTAGGTTCGAAACCTCGGAGAGATGCTTTTTCAAGACCTCCTTTAGGCACGATAAATGTCATCTTTGCCGCTTTAGAAAGGACCGGGTCCTATCCCTCCAGAGTAATGTCCGTCGCTTGGCTATCCGCTGAGGACTCTAATTCTAAGCAAAAGAGGGCTAAAGTAAGTATCCAACCGGCGTTAAGCTTTTTGGATGAAGATAAGGTTGGAACCATACAGCCCCACGATGATGCTTTGGTGGTCACGCTCAGGATTGGGGGATATGACGTGAAGAGGGTAATGGTGGATCAGGGTAGTGGTGCTGAGATCATGTACCCCGATTTGTACAAGGGGCTAAACTTGAGACCTGAGGATTTGATAGCCTACGATTCTCCTTTGGTGAGTTTTGATGGAAATATTGTCATTCCGAGGGGTCAAATTAGATTACCCGTGCAATCTGCCACAAAAGTGGTGGAGGTGGACTTTATTATGGTGGATGCTTATTCCCCCTATACAGCCATTGTGGCCAGACCCTGGCTTCATGCCCTGGGAGTCGTTTCCTCTACTCTGCACCAGAAGGTGAAATATCCGTTTGAGGGTCAAATTAAAGAGATTGTTTGGAGTCAATCCATGGCTAGGCAGTGTTTGGTGGCTGCCATCTTACATTAGCCTGAAGCTAAGTCCTCGACCTCTACTGAGAGACGCTTATAGAAATTAAAAACTCCGGTGTTGCTTGTCGGTGGACTAGCCGAGGAGGCGAAATGCGAAGACTTAGAAAAAGTTGCTGTAGGCGACTATCCGGAGAAATTTTTTCTGGTCGAGGTTCAGCTACCTCCTCAAGAGAAGGAAGAGCTGATAGAGTTTCTCAAGAGAAACGTTGATGTGTTCGCATGGAACGCATATGAGGCTTCGGGGGTGGATCCGAACTTCATTTGTCATCATTTGAACGTTAATCCATCTGTCACCCCTAAAAAGCAACCACCTCGGCATTCGTCTAAGATGCATTCTGATGCTGTCAAAGACGAAGTGATGAAGCTTAAGCAAGTTGGGGCCACTAAGGAAGTTTTTTTTATCCTAAGTGGCTAACCAATATTGTGGTGGTGAAGAAGAAAAATGGGAAGTGGCAAGTGTGCGTGGACTTCACAAATTTGAACAAAGCCTGTCCAAAAGACCCTTTTCCCATGCCTCGGATAGACTAGTTGGTAGATGCAATAGTGGGCCATTCTCAGATGAGTTTCTTAGACTTCTTCCAAGGATACCATCAAATACCACTGGCCTTGAATGATCAGGAGAAAACAGCTTTTGTCACTCCCACTGGAAACTACCATTACAAGGTGATGCCCTTTGGCTTGAAAAACACCAGAACTACCTACTAGAGGATGATGACTAAGATGTTTAAGCCACAATTAGGCAAGAATATCGAAGTCTACATAGATGATATGGTGGTAAAGAGTAAGGTGGTGTCCGAGCATGTGGGAGACCTCGAGAACATTTTTGAAATTCTGAGGAAGCACAAACTGCGCCTTAATGCTTCTAAGTGCTCCTTTGGCGTGGGATCAGGTAGGTTTTTGGGCTATATGGTCACTCATTGTGGGATTGAGGTCAATCATGACCAAATTAAGGCAATTAAAAATCTACAACCACCTCAGAATCCCAAGGAGATCCAAAAACTAACCGGGATAACTGCTGCCTTGAACCGATTCATTTCTCGATCAGCAGATAGGTGCAGACCCTTCTTCTTGTTAATGAACAAATGGAAAGGATTTAAGTGGACCGAGGAATGTTCCTTGGCTTTTCAACAACTCAAGGAATACCTCTCTCGGCCACCTATCATGTCTAGTCCTACGGTGGATGAGGTCCTGTTTGGTTACATCAATGTAGCCCTTCATGTTGTAAGCCTGGTATTGGTGTGAGTAGATAGTGGTGTACAAATGCCAATTTACTATGTGAGCAAGTCATTACATGAAGCCGAGGTTCGTTATCTACCCTTGGAGAAGGCCATTTTGGTAGTAGTGCATGTTACATGTAAACTCCCCCATCATTTTCAACTACACATGGTTGTTGTCCTAACCCAACCTCCGTTGAGTTCTCTATTGCAAAATACTGATTACACAGGAAAGATTGCCAAGTGGGGTATGATCCTAAGGGTTTTTGACATCAAGTACATGCCCCGTACCTCTATCAAGGGTCAGGTCCTCGCAGACTTTGTGGCCGAGTTCGCTGAATCCCCATTAGAGAAAATGGTAGAGACACAAGGCATGGATGGAAAATCAGTTGGCACAATCTCTCTACAAGAACCTTTATTTTGGAAGGTATATGTTGATGGTGCAACAAATCAAAGGGGCTCTGGAGTGGGGTTAGTTCTAGTTTCTCCTAAAAAATCACCATTGAAAAGTCATTAAGATTGGGCTTCTCAGCCATAAATAACAAGGCCGAATATGAGGCTTTGCTGGAAGGAATGTCCATGGTTCAAAGAATGGGCGAAAAGGCAGTGGAGATGTTCTCGAACTCAAGATTGGTCGTAGGCCAAGTGAAGGGAGATTTAGAAGCAAGAGATGAAAGAATGCAAGGATACTTGAGTCAAGTCAGGTATTTGCAATCAGGGTTTAAATCCTTCAACCTATTACACATCCCTAGAAGTGGAAACACACATGCTGATTCCCTAGCCACGCTTGCAACATCATTGGCTTAGAGCTTACCTTGGGTCATCCTTGTAGAGGACTTGTGCAAACCCACAGAGGTAAGAAGAAAGGTGGTCCATGTTCACCTAGTTAGAGTAGGGCCTAACTGGATGGACCCCATGGTACTATTATTGAAGGAGGATATCTTGCCCGAGGAGAAATCAGAGGCTGATAAGATACGGAGAAAGGCTCCTCTGTTCTGGCTATCTGAGGACCAGAAATTGTACAAGTGCTCATTTTCTAGGCCATATCTACTCTACATACACCCTGAGGCATCAGAACTACTTCTGGAAGAGTTACATGAAGGGATTTGTGGAAGCCACACAGAAGGCAGATCTTTGTCTCATAGAGCCATCACACAGGGCTATTGGTGGCCAAATATGCAAAAGGAAGCACAAGAATATGTGAAAAAGTTTGATCAATGCCAAAAATTTGCTCCAAACGTACACCAACCAGGAGGAGTCCTTAATCCCCTGTCCAGCCTTTGGCCATTTGCTTAATGGGGCTTAGACATTGTTGGCCCTTTCCCCAAAACAGTAAGGAATAAAAGGTATTTGCTGGTCGACACAGAGTACTTCACTAAGTGGGTTGAAGCTGAACCCTTGCCAAACATCAGAGACGTGGATGCTAAGAAATTTGTTTGGAAAAACATTATCACACGGTTCAAGGTCCCTCATACTCTCATCTCGGACAATGGCCTTCAGTTTGATAGCAAATCTTTTAGGAGATACTATTGTGACTTGGGAAAAGCTGAGGTTGTTAACAAGGTCATAGTGAATGAACTCAAGAAGAGGCTGGATGATGCGAAGAGAAAATGGGTGGAAGAGCTATCACATGTCCTCTGGACATACCAAACCACACCTCACAGATCAACAAGGGAGACCCCCTTTTCAATGACACATGGAGCTGAAGCGATTATTCCTTTAGAGACTGGTTTCCCAACGCTGAGGACAAGTTCTTTCAATCTGAGCAATAACAATGGATTGCTAGAAAAAAGCTTAGATTTATTGAAGAAATGAGAGAAAATGCAATGGTCTAATTGGCATATTACCAACACAAGCTCAAGTAAGGTTATGATGTCAATGTGAAGCTGAGACCGTTAGTGCCTAGTGACTTGGTGTTGAGAAAGGTTATAAGTACTGCAAAGAACCCAGCATGGGGAAAGTTGAGGCCCAACTGGGAGGGGCCATATCGCATCACCTCGGTGGCTAGTATAGGAGTATATTTCTTCGAAGACCTAGATGAACATATAATACCACGCCCTTGGAATGTAAACAACCTAAAAATGTATTATTATTAATGAAATTTTCTTTTGTCATATGTTCATTTATTGTATAAATACATCATACTTCCCATTATCATCTTTATAAGTGTTAAACAAAACCTTAGTCATACCCGGTTCCTCGAACTACATACTTTGGGAAAATTAACACTCAATAACATCTTTATAAGTGTTAAACAGAACCTTAGTCATGCCTGGTTTCTCAGACCACATACTTTGAGAAAATTAACACTCAATGACATCTTTATAAGTGTTAAACAGAACCTTAGTCATGCCTGGTTCCTCAGACCACATACTGTTTATGCCTGGATCCTCAGACCACATACTTTGGGAAAATTAACACTTAATGACATATTTATAGGTGTTAAACAGAACCTTAGTCATGCCTGGTTCCTCGGACCACATACTTTAAGAAAATTAACACTCAATAACATCTTTATAAGTGTTAAACAGAACCCTAGTCATGACTAGTCTCTCGGATCACATACTTGGGGGAAATTAACACTGTGATATCTATTGGTCTTTTACTAAGTGTCAAAATAGATCTAGGATTATACCAAAGTCCTCAGATTGATGGCTTCAAGTAAGTTGAAGTCCTTATTTATTTATATAAGTGATGAGCAGGATGAAGGTTGTCTGCCCTTTTTATTTTTTACAAAGTATATATTTATCTCCATTAGATTCAGCCTTCATTGTAGAAGGTTCAATTCTCAATACAAGTATGTGGTAAACCTCTTTATTTCTGGTATTTGATCAAATTACTTAAATTGTTAGCAGTGTATTATTGTTAGTTTTTATTAAAGACAAAGTAGCAACAGTTCAATGCTATTTGTAATAGTAATAAGCTTCAAAGCACATAAAGTAAAGGTACAAGAGATAAAAAGAAAAACATTTTCATTAAACAAAAGAGGGAGTACATTATATACAGTGACAGAATGCCACTACCAAAAAAAACAAAACAAAAAAAACAAAAAACAAAAAAAAAAACAAAAAAAAAAACAAAAAACAAAAAACAAAACAAAACAAAAACAAAACAACAAAAGAAACTACAAGATAAGTCCTAAGTGCTACTTCTTAGCCTTGGGGGGGTCTTCCTTTTGGCTCGGCTGGGAGGCAGGAACATCCTTGGCCTGAGGATCAATCTCTTTGGTCTTGGCTTCTGTCTCCTTTGCTTTGGCCTTAGCAACATCCTTGACCTGAGGATCAATCTCTTTGGTCTTGGCCTCTGTCTCCTTTGCATTGGCCTTAGCAGCATCCTTGGCCTCTGAGGAGGGTTTAGTCTCCTTGCCCTTACCTTTGTCTTTGGCCCTTCAACCCCTTGGCCTTGATCACCAGCTTGGCTGGGTCCTTTCAAAGCCTCAGAGAGGGGGAGAGTAGCCTGGGCAGTCAGGGACTACTCTGAAGACTCAGGAGCAGTGGCAGAGAGAGATGGGAGGGCAACCGAGGTTTCATAGATCTTGGGTTGGTAGTATACATTCCCTGGTTGCCTCCACTCCGAGTCTATAGGGACTCCTGTAAGGTTGAGGGCCTTCGCCCATGTTACCATGCAATAATCCTTGCATACCTCGGCTAGCTCCTTAGTGAGCTTGGCTTGTGTTTCTTCCATGCTGAAGGCATAGGATGCTTGCTTTTCAACCTCTACTACCTCTTTGGCCAACTGAGCTGCCTCCTTAGCCTTCTGCAGATCTACCTTTAGCTCCAACACAAGTTGCCTTGAAGTGGCTAGCTCTATCTCAACTTGATAAAGCAACTTGCGTTGGTCTTTAGCTTGAGTCTGGGAATTCTTTAATCTTGCTTCAGCACTCCTTCTTTCCCTCTCCTTGGCAGTCAGCTTGGAGAGTAGCTCTTTGTTTTAATCCTTCATGGCCCCCAAGGCCTTTTTAGTCTCGAGGTGGAGGTGGACCTCGTTCTTAACATTGTTTCGAGCCTCCTTAACCCATTCTTCGGCCACAAAGACCTCCTGGGTAATCTGCACAAAAACAATATAGCAACCCCATGTGAACAAAAGAGAGAGAAAAAATGTATTAGTACTTAAATAAATAAAAAGTGCGTGGTTGTGAACTTATCATGGCAAGGTCCCTTTTTAAGGACATAAAGAGGTCTGGCTGCCTCATCTTCCTCACAACGTCCATATCTTTGGGTAGAAGAAATGGATACTCCAAAGCTTCAGCTATATGGGCAGAATGACCTGTTTGGAACTCCCTGACATAGGTGTTCCAGAGGATGGCAACCCCATTAACCTCCAGCTGAGGAGACCAGGTGCGGTACTAAAGGCACACCTCGACCCCAATTTGCTCCCCCCAGCTGTCCACAGAAGTGGCCCTCTTATCCCTAGGATCTTTGGCCATTTTCTATCGTTTAGTACCCTTCTGAAGGACCACTTCCTCTTCCTCAAGCTCCTGCACTGGTCTTTTCTTCTTTAGATTTGGAATATTGTGCAATTCGAGGCCAGTAGGGGGTAGAAAGGGAGGAGGCGGAAGAGTGGCAGGAACTTAGGACTTGGGGACTTCTTTTGAAGTTGATCCTTTGTTCCTTGTGGCCATGAGCTCTTTTAGGCCCTTATTCCCCCAGTTCAATGCCATCTAGTCTTCCTCTTCTTCGGAGGTGCTGTCTGGATAGGCAATCACCAAAATCAGGGCGTGAACACTTGAGTGCCTATCAGGCTCGTCCTTGGCATTCGAGATGTGAACTGCTTGAGCCCTTTCAGTCTCCTCTTCTTCAAAGTGAAATTTGTCTATCTCCTCCTCGAGTGATGAATGTGAAGAGGCAATCTCCTCCCTTGGTAGTGCTATTGCTTCAGGCAAAACCCGTTGAAGTGGCAGTACGACTGGTGGAAGGTCTTCTTGGGCTAGGAAATTTGGGATTTACACGTCAATCCGAGCCAGCCGCGGGTCACCTGCTCTTATGGTGTGGCCTATTTCTTGATATATCTCCGAGATGGACTCGAAGTCCAAGATCAAGTGGACGGCTCGCAACTGCCTATCCTCATTTACGAAGATCTCGGACCTCAACAAATAGTTGAGAGCTACAACGTTAGTCAGACTAATCCTGGGCGCTACTTGGCTCTTGTCTGCAAAAAAAGCTGAGGAGCAAAACAAGGTTAGAAAGTTAAAATCCATCATCAAAGAAAGCAAAACGAAAGAGAAATAATAACATAGTTAGGGTCAAAAGATCTAAGTCTCTTGCTAGGGAACCTAACTCTAAGGTATCCCACCTGGCTTTCCTTCTCTAACAGGGCAATAAAGGCCATCATGCCACGCTCCTGAAACTATCAGGTAGTCGTCTTTCATACCCTTATTAGATTTGGGGAGGCATGAGACGAGCCTAACGATAGGAGATCTGGACTTGAGGTAAAACCTCGCGTCAACGAGTGAGTGGCACTCATACATATGGACCACATCATGCCAGGTGAGCTCTAAACCCAGATGCTCGTTTAGAGCATCGACGCTGCCTAAGACCCTAAAGAGGTTGAATGCGCATTAATGAGGACATAACCTATGGTTAATAAGGTAGTCTTGGGTTATTCTACCCATAGGGAGCGTCATTTCCCCTTCTATAAAAGCTATCATAGGAATGATGACTTTCCCCTCTTCTCTATGTGTTAATAGTTGGTCTGGAGTACAGTACCGCAAAGCAACCTCCTATGGTATGTGATATCTGGCCTTAAAGGCCTTTATTTTTGCAGGGAAGTCTACAAGGTGCTTAAACCTACCCATTTGGACAAACTACAAGGAAACGAATGAAGTTTCAAGGGAAATAATATGAATTGGAAGGCCGAGGAGATTGACCGAGAAGAAATGAACCTAGGAAAAGAAGAAACTTACCAAAATGAACACTTGTGGTGCCTCTAGTGCTTCTTAAAGGTTTAAATTTTAAAAGGAGAGGATCGAGAAATCTTGAAGGTTTAAAAAGAGTTGAAGATTTGAGAGTTAGGAGTCTCTGAAAAAGCTTGAGGACTTGTGAAATGAGGAAAGTGATTTCCCTAGGTGCCTTATATAGAGGGCAAAATTGAGTGGGAGTTATCCCACTCAAAATCCAAGGAGAAATATCAACCGTTGGATCTGCACCTCACCATTGGATGTGGGGAACAAAGCGCCGCCTAGAGCAATTAATGACGCCTCACGAGCTCTGAAACATCAGTGACAATTAGGGGGCGCTCAAAACGACACTCCCACATGTGTAAATCAAAGGAGAAAATAGTGCTAATTCTTAAAAAATCAAAACCCCACTTTTCTCCTCGGATGAGAGGGAAAAAAAACCGGAGTTTTGAGGGGCTATTGTAGGGTTATGGGCCCAACTCATATATTGGGCCTTGGGCTTTGGCCGAGAGTGTGGTGATCCGAGGATAAATAAATGGTAGTAAATGGGTCAAGCTTAGAATCTCATGAGTGAGGTACGAATGGGAAGTGGTCCGAGGAGGAATATCTCTTCGAATAAGCTAAGCACAACTCAAGTGTGTATCCTAATAATCAAGGTGACCTTCCAAGAAGCTCCAGTAATAGGGACATGCATCATAAACGTATAAGAAGGATGGGAACTCAAAAATATCTAAGGGAAAGCTGCTACCACTGCATTGAATGCTCTGTAGCTAACTCTCTAGCCGCATAAATGAGGAAGTGATCTCTGAACAGTATTTTTTCTGCCCTACAATCACCCCCAAAGACTTTTGGAGGAGGCTGATGGGACAAGGATCAGCATAAGCCATCAGCTGTCCACGTGTAGCGTAAAGATGAAAAAAGAGACGTAGTATAAATGAGAGTGGAGACCCTAAAGGAAGGAGATCAGAAAATAGAGAGAGAAAAGACTGTAGCAATTAAATTTGTAATAATAATCTGTTCAAATGATTTATATTAGAACTTACCTCCTCGGACTGTGCTAAGAGTGAATTTATTTGGAACAATCCTTCTTGCTTTTGTTTGATTATCTATCAGACCCATTCTAGTCGTTGTCCAACTCATTAAGGCCTAGTTCTCTAACCCACTCTTTACAAATTTATTGTATTGGGTTCACTGGGCCAATATCCCTTTACATTTTGGGCTTGGGCTCCAAAACATGCCCTTACACCTTTAAATGTTCTTTCTTTAAAAAAATACATATTTTTTTCCTTCCCTTTTCTTTTTTAAAATCCGAAAATGAGAAGCCTTTTTCTATTAAAAAAAAAAATTCTTCTTCAAAAAAAAAAATTTAATAATAATAAAAAATTTATTTTACAATGTTGGAATTTCTTTTCAAAAAAATATGATAAAAAGAAATCTATTGCATGAAAAAAGTTTCTACAAGGAGCATTTATTTTCTTAAAAATCATGGGATTTTCAGAACCCAATCTTTCCCCTTTGAAAATAACACCCATGAATATTTTCTTTAACTAAAAAATTTTCTTTTGTTCAAAACCAATTTTCCTACAAAAATGCTTTACAAATTCTCCTTCCATCACAAAAATCATGGGATTTTTTGTTCAAACCCATTTTTCCCAAAGAAACCCATGAATCTTTTGAACCCCACTTTTCTTTTGTTTTCTTAAAAAGTGTTTTCTACAAAATAATTTCAAAATGGGGAAAACTTAGAACACCTTAATATTTTCGGGTTCCTCTAAAAAATGGCTTCCTTCTTCTTCTTCCTAAAAAAAAAAAAAAAAAAAAAAAAAAAAAAAAATCTTTTCAAAAACATCTTTCTTAAAAAAATGAAAATTTGTTTCCTTTTCCTTTTCAAAATGAAAAACTTTTTCTTCATAAAAAAGAAATGTTTTTTTCCCCAAAACTTCCCTTTTCCAAGAATAATAGAATTAACATTTTCAAAGAAAAATTCTTTGAAAAATAATTAATGCGTTGTTGTTTAAAACTTTTTCTTAGGATTGCATCTTTAAGCATTTGTGCATATGGTTCAATTCCATTAAACTCATAGGCACCAATCAAGCTTACATAGTCCCTCTCTTTTCTTTGGCACTAACATATTTTTATTGTCCTTTTTTTTTGGATGATAAAAATGAGAAAAATTGTGGATGACAACAAAGTGCTATCCTTCCAACATTCTCTTTTTATTATTACATTGTAATCTATTTGTATATAGTATTTAGTATTCACGTATTATGTAGTAAATAAGTACTCAAATGCTATCCCTCACATGCCATTTATGTATTTATCTCGCATGTTTTGATTGTAAGTACTCATTGACGTGAATATTCACATGATATATTATAAGTAAATAAGTACCCACATGTGTGTGTCTATGTCTATATATATATATATATATATATATATAGAGAGAGAGAGAGAGAGAGAGAGAGAGAGAGAGAGAGAGAGAGAGAGAGAGAGAGAGAGAGAGAGAGAGAGAGAGAGAATGTGAAAAACCTTCTTTCAAAAATCAAAATGCCAAGTATTTTATTTCTCCACTAAAAGGATAACGCTTGAATTAAATTAGGATGAAGTACTATCTTTTGGATAGGCGGTGTGGGGTGTCTATCACCTTCCCTACATGTAACCAAACTTTTGAGTCCAAGATCTTTAGTACGAGGCTTTTAATTTACCTTAATTAATAAACCTTTAAAATTGGTTTAGCTAATTAGGTAACTTAAAAAGAGTTAGACAAATAAGTGACCAATCACACCTAATACAAAACTAATGGTTGGTGGCGACTCTTAAAATAAAAATAAGAAAAAGGAACTTACACACACACTTCACTCTAAAAATACATACACACTAAGAGTCACGTCGCTAAGAATCCAATGTGTGATAAACCAAAAGAAATAGAACAAAAGTCCCAACCCAGCTTTCTTTCTCTTTTTTGGGGCATCCACATATCTCTCAGTTAATAATATTAGAAAGTATTAACTAGTTGAGTTACAAAACTCTTGACTGCACATGTATATACTTATATAGAGCAAGTGGATTAGTCACTGTAAATCATTTTGCATACATATTTTATGGTTTATGGTACCAACTTATCATCGGTAAGTCGGTAATGTGTTTTAAATAACTAAGAAAAAAAAAATTATCTTTTGCATATAATAATAATAATAATTCATTCACCACAAAAATTATGCATCATTGTATCTAATATGCCTATCAATAGCTATGAAAATACATTATAATACATCACTTGAACTTAACTGAAAAATAGTGAGAAACATGAAATAAGTATATAAGAAGTTTTTAAATACAAATGTATTATTATATAATTTGCCATATTTGCATAGACGGAGCTCCTTACCACAAAGTTTTTGTTTAGTATAACTATCTAACCAGGGCAGCAATATCTGATTGAAAATCCATAGTGGACATTTCATTGACCTCAGTTGCCATTGTTTGGCTACTTTCGTGAGCCATCTCCAGTGCCAAACATTCCTTTAGGTCCACCAACACTTGACTCATATCTGGCCTTTGGATTGCAGCTAATGGTATGCATGACATGGCTATCTCCACAGCTTTCCAGGCAGAATTGGTGTAGAATTCTCCATGTAACCTTGAATCAACTATGCTTCCAATATCCCCAATTTCAATCACAGGATAAACCCAATCAAGTATGTGAGTGTTTTTTTCACGTTTTCTCATTATAGCTGGACGACCAGTGATTAGCTCAAATAGAATAATACCAAAACTATAAACATCACTTTTTTTATTTAATTTTCCAGATGCTTGAGACTTGTATGTAAAACACAAGTGATTTTTGTTGTGGTTAAAGATAGAACAATCAAATACAGCAAATGGTTCCTATGCAAAGATGATGATAAGCTGCGAAATCAAATAACTAGTTGAATTAAAATAGTGGTTAAAGAAGTACTTGGAGAATCTTAATGATGCTAAGGAGACATGGTGGTGGAATGAGGAAGTTCAAATAATATATATATATATATATATATATATATATAGAGAGAGAGAGAGAGAGAGAGAGAGAGAGAGAGAGAGAGAGAGAGAGAGGCCTACATAGATGAAAAGACACCACTTATTTAAATTATGAAGAGGCAAAGAAGAGAGGAAAAAAGTAGCCCAAGATGCTATATTTAAGGCTTACAATGAATTATATAGTAGTTGGTGACAAAGGATGGATAAAAGAGTATCTTTAAACTCGCAAAGACAAGTAGAAAGGAAAACAAGAGACTTGAATTGTTCTAAGTGTATTTAAGATAAAGATCAACGAGTGTTAATAAATGAAGAGGAGATCAAAAAGTTATAAATCGAAACATTTTATTAATGGTAGCCATTAAAGAAATTGAATTGAGTAAATCAGTTGAGGATAAAACTGTAGGTTTGTTTAAGAATTAGGTAGTCAGGGTAAATGATGCATTGAGGATTGGGTGGAAATAGGAAAGAAAAGTGATGTAGTTTTAGTAGATGAAATTAGATGTGTAATCAATACTAAGTTATAAATTTGGAGGGGTGATTTAGAATCTACAAGCTTTAAATTAAGAAGGAATAAAACACAATACATGGAGTGTAAGTTTTGCAAAAGTATAAACAATCATGAAGATGTTGTAAAATTTTATAATCAAAAGATTCCAAAGAATGAATATTTTCAATATATTTGATCAATAATTCATAAGGATTGAGAGTTTGAAGAATCTATGAATCATAAGATAAGAGTAAGGTGTTGGGTTTTGTAGAGCCTAGTTGTGTTTGATCCGAATTATGACCTGACTCGAAATAATATTATTACAATTTTTAATGGGAGATTTTCTGAGGCTTAGTCCATGGAGTAGACGCTTGGGCCGATAGGCCCAAGTCATAGCGCTCATTTTGAACCTTGTGCGAAGGATATAAAAACTGTTATTTTGGATATTAAGGTTTTTTATGTTGTTTTTTAGAGAGAAAAAATGTACTGCCGCACTCTGTATTTTTCCCTAAGAATAGTGAAATTCTTGCAACTCTGTGCACATAGGCAAATTACTAAACCATATAAATACTATCTTGTGTGTGATTTTTTTTTTCTTTGGCGTATAATTTTTTTTTTCTATTTTTGCATCTCACAGATCTGGGAATTTCGTACATATTCCCATCATAAGGTAGATAAACTTTAAAAGTATATAAGAAGTATTGTGTATTTGTAGAATACCTATTAAGTAAACTAAAAAATTAGAACTCTTATTGAACCAACTATTCTATGGTATTGAATGTCTGGTCCTTAAAAAGTAACATGTTCATAAATGAGTATAGTTGAAATGAGAATGTTAAGGTAAATAAGTGAAAATCCAAGAAGAAATATAATACAAAATAAAGAAATATTTTTAAAGATAGGGGTGACTCTTATTGATTAAAAGACGAGTGAGAGTTGTTCGAGTTAGTTTGTTCATGTGTATGAGAAAGCAATTAATGAACCAATAAGTAATGATTTGATTCAAGAGAGGGAATTAATAAAAATAACTAGAAGAAGACTTTAAATAACATTGGTAGAGATATTTAAAAAAAAAAATTATAGTTTAAAAGCAAACTAGTTTGGAGGAATTCCTCCAGTTGGGTAGGTGGTACCATAAGAAGGAGACAAGTGTTTTGGTCATGACTAGATTAAGTGAACTAACAATCCCTAAAATGTTAACAATGTTAAACTTCCCCCTTCCCCTTATTATTTTATTATTTTTGTGTCTTGGTAACTAAAATAAAGAAAAGTGGGTGTTTTTATAAAAAATGAGAGAAATAATAAAATAAATAAATAAATAATGAAATAATATTTTAATGAAATAAAATAGAGCATAGAATAGGCAATCTAATTTGGATGTTTTGAAAAGTGATTAACTAAAATGCGAAAAGTGGGATCTTATCCTAAAATAATGAGAATTTTTGGAAAACTAATATGAATTCTTATCCCGAGCCTTACTTAATAGCTGAGGGTATTCACAGACCTTTAGAAAATTTTGATTGGTGAAGAAAATAAGGTGCAGGTCGTGATCAAAGGCTCAAAATTCTAATATGGAGATCTTATTGTAAAATCACATAATATCATGAACTTTGCATCCTAAATTAAGAATTAAAAACTTAACATAACTTTTAAGTAAAGTTTGTAATGTGTTTTTATGTTAGAACTCATTTTTCTCTCCCTTGTGTGTATGTGTTTGTTACTTTAAAAAAAAAAAAAAAATTAACATTCTTTTCAAACACACCTTTTGAAAAGTTGACTCTTCCTTAAATTTGACAGAAAATCCTATTAGACAAAGGGTAAGGTGCTTATTACTAATAGCCAAGAGTTAGGTTCCCCACCCAAAAAAAAGGAGGGAAAGTACTTTTCACCCAAAAATAAAGATTGGCATTACTCAATTTTGACGTTTAAGGAGAGATTACAACTACACCATAATTAAGTGGGGAAAGTATAGTTAACCCTATTTCCTTGCTAGTTTGTGCATCAAGGATAAAAGATATAAGTAGTGGAACATTGCAACATAATAAGGTTTATTGTGTTGCTAAATCTATTAGAAATTACATACACACCACTTGAAGCTAAATATATTCTAATTTTTTAATGAATAAAAAAAATGGGCTTGTAGGTTTGGTCTTTGCCCCCGCACCACTAAAACCACCACATTGCATTATGGTGTGAGATCATCCAAATACTAATGGGTCTTGCCTAAATATATTCTAACAATGGCTAAAAAGTATATAAAATGCATAATGTCATCACACTTACTCAGGATCGAGATACCCTAGTGTACCAGCTAGACCGGTGGACACATGAGAGTCATTTTCACTTGCAAAAGCCCTAGACAACCCAAAATCAGCTATCTTTGCTAGCATGTTTTCATTTAATAAGATGTTGGAGGTCTTCAAATCTCTATGGATTATAGGTGGCTTGCAACCATTATGTAGATACTCCAACCCTGCAACTTCACCAATAAGCAATTAGTATGCAAACAAAGAAATAGATGCTATAGAGAAATAATGATGTGATTGATCTATTTCTAACCATGTGCTGCATCCACTGCAATTTGAAGTCTCTGATTCCAATTCAAGACATTTGTATTGGTCACTGCAATGTATTAGCTTGTCTTCAGCTGCAGTTGTTATGGAAGATAATATGGTTTTGCCATCACACTAGAATAGAAATAATAATTTTGAAATGATCAAATATTTAGTTGAGACTTAGTTTTCCTAGTGTATTCCTTGCAAACTTTCATTTTTAGTAAGGTTAAGAAGATAACATTTTCTTATAATTTTATTTTTCCACAATTGTTAATATGGCTTGTTGTGGTTGGAGTAATATTAATTTTACTTGGGACAACTACTGATATCTCTTTTGATATGCAACAATATTAGTAGTTTTTTTTTTTTTTTTTTTTAAAGAAACTTGTATTCAGACTTATTGAATTGCACTTCTCCCTTAACAATGATAGTATAGTTATAATGGCTCATCAACTTTAAATCTGAATAATGTCCTCATTTAACAATTGGTAATAAGCATTTTGCCTCCTATTGGGATTTGTTTCTTCAAATTCAATGCAAAATTCCCCCCTATTGTTGGAATTTTTGTCAAATTTGAAATTTGTCAATAGCAATTTGAATTGGATGAAAATCCTAATTGCAAGGAACAAAGTGCTTATAGATACTGATAGTTGAAGGTAAACATTAAAATTGTATTATAATTAGGGGAAAATGCAATAAAACCCCCAAAAAATAGAAATAGGATTTGACATTTGGTGCATCACTAATTTGCATATAATTTGCCTACCACAAGGTCATTATAACTTAGGTTCTCCATCAAGGAAGAACCGAGTGAACATTGTCATCGAACGTAACACATACACTTGGCCTTGGTTTGGATAACACTCAAAGTTGCTGTGCGTTTCCAATTTCACGTTTCAGAACCCTTCTTTTTTTTTTTTTTTTTTTCAACACATGAACAGTAAAATTACTGTGCAGGAGATAATTATTACTGTTCATGCACTGTAGCGCACTGTTCACGTACTGTCGCAACACTGTTCACGCATTTAAAAAATTAAAAATAGGTCCCACGGTACTATTCATACATTTAAAAATTATTTTGCTATAGTGTTTTCAGTAACAATAAGTTCTATCCAAACGGACCCTTAAACACCAAAAACTACTTAAATACATTTTCATTGGTGGAACCGTGGAAGTCCTTTTTGACGTTGACTAGGCAATATGGAGTGGGGACACTAGTTATAGGAACTGGTTAGATATGCTTTCTTGGTGGACACTACCAATTACAAATTGTAGTTATGAAACAACCATACCCTAGACTAATCTGCTTTTAGTTTAAGGAAAATGCTAACAAGTGTCCTTAAGACACTGGTTAATAATCCATTTAAAAAAAGCTTTTATGAGAAATGAAAAAAAAAAATTAATATTTTAACAGCTTTTTTCATTTTCCATAAAAATGGTATCAAAACTTTCCTAAAATGAATTATTAACCAGTACCCTAAGAGCACTCATTAGCATTTCCCTTAGTTTAATAAGTTCACACATGTTGAGTCATAAATGAATCACCTTGAATACAATAGTATTATTTATACCTGATAAATGTTGTTGTAGGTTGCCATTAGCCATGTACTCATAAATGAGTGCTTTGTTTTCATCCTCATCACAATACCCAACAAGAGAGACAAAGTTTCTATGATGAGCTATCATTAAAAGTTGTGCCTGCATTTAAAAAGTTGTCATAAAAATAAAATAAAAGAATAAAAATTTTGGTTTTTTTTCCTCATAATTTTTTTTTTAAAAATTATTTCATAAACCAATACCCTTAAAAAATTTGTTAACTTTTCCTTGTAGTTTCATGTTTCATGCTATCATATTTCTAACACAATTTTAAAATTTTCATTATTTTCAAATAATGAAAGAGAATACAACACTCTTAATCATGATCTAACCTCTGCTCGAAATTCCTTATACCCTTGCTTTGATGATGGAGAAAGCAACTTAACAGCAACTTGAGTTTCATCATTCAAGATGCCCAGATATACTTTTCCAAAACCTCCTCCTCCAATAATGGTCTTAAAGTTATTAGTTATTCTCACAACTTCAGAGTAGTTATATTGCTGATTCTTGAATTTGAAGTTGGATTTTGTAGTCATATCTACAATAAACGAAATGATCACAAGTAATACATAGAAAAAAGGAAAGGAATTTTTGTTCCCTTAATCTTGAATTACTTAAACCTATATAAATAAATATCAAAACGCACAAATTTCTACTCATTGCCTCCCACAAATATCATAGTCTAACCATCACAAGCAACACTGTCGCCATAGATTTCTACTACAAATTTAAATGGAGAATTATTGTTAGAACAACTACGGAGTGACCAAAATGACCTAAACCAAACCTCTTTGAAAAAAAACATCTAAGCATACTTTCTCTATACTTAACAAAGCTTCCACTACTAGAAAATATGTTTATACACCGAAATAAAAAATCATTGCAATAACATCAAAGTAATTGCAATAGTTGATACAAAATATTGCAATAAAATCTGAGACAAAAGGTTTGTGCAATAAAAAATTCCGTTCCAATAAACTCGAAATATTTTAATGACAACTTTAATACAAAAATATATATGTTATGCAATAGATAATTATTTCATATTTGTTATAGTAATAGATAGTAAATTTTATATTAAGTTATTGCAATGATAACTTTGTTGTAATAAACTATCATTTTGACTTTTTTGTTGCAATAAAATACAAAAATAATTGATATCAAGTTATTACAATGATTTCTTCATTTTAAATTATTGTAACAAATTTTCCTAATGTAGTATGGTATCAAAAAGCTTCTATTGAAATTGAAAATTATAATTTATTATTACAACTACTTTTTTTATACAATAATTTATCATTTTTAAGTTACTATTGCAACTTTAAACTTCTATGAACTGTAAATTGTAAATTTGTAATAACAATTATAAAAAAGAAAGACATACCTTGTCTTTTCCTTTTATAGATAGTTAGGGCACAAAAAATGAACAGGAGAACTAAAACTACTGCGGATGTTGCAACAATTGCCACAACAATAAGCTCCTTTTTCTGTTTCTTCTCCTTTTTTGTACATGGAACCGAGAGACAAAGATACGACATTTCCTCAAGACTTGCATATTCGAAACATGCCATGACAATTCAGTTTTTAATAGATAGATGAGATTAACATATATATATATATATATGAAATTATATTTATGAAACAAATGAACATAGAACCTCTGTATTGGTTTTGCATGTTTAGAAAGCGGTAGCTGGGGGGGGGGGGTGGGGTTTGGGGGGACTTGAAATTAGAACAATTAAAAAGTAAAGAAAAATGAAATAAATAGCATGAAAAACTAACCTCAAGATCAATGATCCATCTCTAGACTTCTGTAACAGAGCCTCTGGAACTGAACCATCAAGCTTGTTTCCACTTAAATTACTGCTCGCAAATATAGTGTAAAATAAAATGTCATTTCCTACTTGCAAGTAGTACCCAAGTGATGAGTTCCATGAAATTTTCAGGGTGCCTCATGGACAGAAAATAGAATATTCTAATCAAAGGTAATAGCTTACACAGTCTTCAAATTTGGCAATTGTGCTAAAAATTGTGGTATGTTCCCAGTCAAGTCATTGTACGATAGATCCCTAAAATTGACCAAAGGAAAAAAATAAATGTAAACATTTAACAATCACTTTGGGTAAAGAGTAAAGATATCCATGGATTTGAAGTTTAACTATTTGTTTTTATCACTGATGAGTGATGACAACCTCACATTGAATATTACAGTGCTTGCATATAAAGCTTAAAACATTTCTCCACAACAACAATACTTTTAATTGCATGACCTGCATATAAATTTAAAAGTTTGTCCTCCACAACATCATCCACATTTACTTTGGATTTTTAGAGAGAATCCACTAAGACTTTATTCATATACATGTTAAGATATCACCTGAACCCAAAAACGTTGGAATACAAAACATATATCTCACTTTTTGTGTTTTACACTTTATATTCCACCAATCATGATATGTTATATGATTGATTTTCTTTTTTTTTTTTCTATTTTAAACATAAGCGGTTTATAAGAAAAGACAAATAAATACACAGCAAGTTATAATTGGTAGGGTATAAGGAAAGTTAAACTTTTGCACACTCACATCAAACTCAAATGCTAATATATCCCATTCCATTTTTTTCACTTCCAAGTAAAGCAGTGCTGTGAGGTTGGAGAGTGAAATCGGTATCTCCCCTGTCAATTGGCTTGAGCTTAAGTTCCTGCTTGTAATTTATCAAAGAAGAAAGAGTTGATGCCATTGTTGCAAAATCAAACAAACACACACACACCAAACAAATGAATAATGAATGTTTTTGAGTGTTACAGCAGAACCTATTTCATCTAAAAATTTTCCTTAAAGAGCTTGTTCTCTGTTAAATTTCAAATCCAAGCATGGTAAAAAAAAAAAGAAAAAAAACTAAATTGTTAATTAGTAATTACACCTTATAGGTTTGAGATCATTATGATTCTACCCCCTAATGTTAATACTTTAATCCTCCTGTTAATGACTATTGCTGAGGTGGCCACCTCAACTCAAAACAACTAGCGTTAGCTTTATAGAACACATCGTTTTGATTACATTACGAAAATAATCTCTCTTTTATGTCTTTTAATCATTTTTTAAGTTCTTTTTCTTCTTCTCCGGTTGCCTTTATTCGGTCATTTCTTGCAGATTCAAACACCATTATCAATATTGAAAGGCTCAACTGTCACCCCCTCTCAGTCACAGCCACGGTACCCTGTATATAGCCACGACACCTCAGTTGGTTTTATCTCAAAATTAAAGCCACATGAAACACTACAAAACACACCACTGATCACTACCCTATCTCAACCCCATTTTAACACCAAAGCAGCCGTACAAACAGAAAACCGCTGCCCCAATCAAGAGTCTTCGATATCAGTCTAAGATTTCCATTTTCTTTTTTCCAATATATTTTTCTGACTGCAACTAAAAGAGGCCTTTAAGAAAGAGAAAAAAAAAAAAAAAAAAAACCAGCAACAACAACAACAAACAAGTACACAGGCCTTACAAAACTAGTAATCAAATTAAGATACGGTCGCTAGGGTTGAAACAACTAGCGATCACAAACGATTGCTGAAGTTGAAAAAACTAGTGGTTGGAGATGGCCACTAGCTAGGGTTGAAAAGATAAATTATCTGAGGTTTTAAAAAAGGGAAGTGAGAGAGAAAGATAACCCAATACACGAATCTCAAATCTTGAACGACAAGATCCCGAACCCAAATGAAGAAAGTGAGGCCGAGTTCAAAAATTCAAGATGGGTTGCAGTCGATTTGAAGATCAATTTCGCCTATCCAATATGAAGATCCATGCAAGAGAGAGATTTTATTTTATTTTATTTTTAATTGTTTATTAACCGGGAAGTGTTAATAATTTTTTTTATTTGATGAGTTGTATTTTTAGATGATGCAATATGTTTTAATTGGACCAGTCGTAAATATTGAATGCTTATTTGGTATTTAAAGAGTTGTATATATAGGTATATACATGGATAAGTTATAATAATAATGTTTGAGTTTGAAAAATATTATTTTATAAAGTGAAAATTCAAGTTCTGGAATTTTTTAAGTGAAAATTTGAAATTCAGCATTTTTGATCGGTCGAAACTTTGGCTCAATCGATTGAAATCATAAGAACATAATCCTGGAGCTTCTGGATAAATCGATTGTTATTCGATTCATGTTTGATTGATCGAAAAGAACATTTGATCAATCAAAAGGAACTTTCGACCGATCAAAAGTCATAAAACATGATTTTTTGTAGAATTTTTTTATAACTGTTTAGAATGTTTGAAGAGGTATCAAGCTTTGTAAATAATTTTATGAAACTTTTTGACTCTCCATATGTGCCTTTTGATGAAATATAATCTTATGGATATAAATAGAGGCTTATGTTCATAAAATAGTAAGTTATAGAGAAACACAAAAAATCTTGTGGTCATTCTCTACAATTACAATTTGTTAAACCCAATATCTTGGTTATATCCTAGTGACAAATTTGCGATAACCCTTTAGCAACAATAGTATAGGGGCAAATATTGTTTAAGAAAAACGATATTGTGCCTCCAAGTTATCTATTTTCTATTTATCTTTTGTGTTAATCTTGTTCTTTCATTATTACTTTGTGTAATATCTCCAACATAAACACCATCTCATTGTTTCTCAAAAAAAAAAAAAAAACCATCTCATTAACAAATATTGATAGCAGGGGTTCAATTCAAAACATCATATAAAGTTAACCATCAGAATCCAAAATTTTAAATTTTAGAGGGCAAAATCAATGATCACAAACTTTAATGGTGCAATTTTCAATTGAGTAACATTTTTTGTTTTTCATTTTTTTTTAGTAGGATTCAATTGAAGAACATGCGTAAACATTTGGGTTCATCTAATAATTCAATTAGATATTTACATAGAAACCAATCCTTCATAATTTACAAATCATTTGAAATGTGATCAACTCCAATTTGTTTTCTTGAATGGCGCATCTTTAAAACTACTAGCAGTTTTTGTGATGGTCCAGGTATTCTCATGGATTTGTACTTGACATATATTTTTTCTTTAATAAATAAATATATTTGTTATGAAATATAGAAAATAAATATATCAATATTGAACTTCCATGGGTTCACACGTGTTGAAAATGCACTTACAGTGAAATGATCCTGGGAGTATCATCTGAACTGCAAGTCAAACCACTCCATGAATATTTATTTGGGGAACATGGGTCTCCTTGCCAGTCGTTTCTAGAGATTCTTGAAGTTTGCTTAATGTCCACGATAGCAGTCACTGTTGTTTAAAAAAAAATGTTACTTGAGATTATAATATATAGTGGCTTAGAGAGGGGAGGGGGAGAGCTGGCTTTTTATATAGGGCAAAGATTGGGTCTATTGGTCCAGTGCACTTGAAGCATTGGACCGAAGTTAAGTCCTTTTAAATAACTCATACACACATCGCTTACTTTCATGCAAAAAAAAAAAAAAAAAAAAAGACTTCTCATACTAAACTTTACTCAATGGCCCCTTAGAAATTTATTTATTTATTTTAAAAAGACACACATTATCATTTATTTATAAGAGCAAGATCTTCTAGAGTTTCCAGCAAAAACATTCAAAGTTTAAATCTCTATTTTCCAAGTATCAAACTATTATTAAAAAAAAAAAAATGGAAATGCAAGGTCTCATTTCTCATTTTTCAAATCTTTCTAAGCAATGCTATGTACACAATATTTTTCACAACTATTAAGTTATCAAGTTGTTATTTATTCTCATTTGGGTTCATCACTACTTACGGCACTTTATTGTCTACCAAAGCCAATCAAATCAAAGCATCATATATAGTTAATTTTCATAATTTAAAATTATAATTTTTAAAGGTAAAACAAAATAATTCAAAACTCTAAAAATGTATAAAAGATTTGTATTTGTGGAATCAATGACAACTTAACAACTTAAAAGTTGTGAAATATGTTGTGAAAAGTATTGGGGCAAAAGAGAACAATTAGATAGGATAAAAAGAAAATGTAAAATTACTATATATTTTATAACAAAACCTTCAGAAATTGATTTAGTAATGAATATAATTGGTGAAAATCGAAATCATAATAAATGAATTTTATTATTATTATTATTATTATGTGATTAAAAACACAGTTTGTAAAGGTCATGTTATAAAATTTGTAATATTTCTTTAACATAAAAGGACATACCATCTCTTGAGTCGGTAGCTTTGAATAGATAAAAGGGAGAGACTACGCCATAAATCTCAAAGGCATTGAGGATGGGGGGAAGGTCGGAACCCATTGTTGCATTAATAGAAAAACTAAAATACCCTTCAAATATTCGATTGAGACATATGGACAGTGGCTTTATGGGGTCAAGAGTAATAAGGTCTGAAATGTAGCTTCCCACATTCACATCAATAATGAATTCTCTTTTCTTTCCTTTCGTAATGTTTGCAATTTCAGCAAAGTGAAAGCAAACATAACTTTTTCCAGTGTGATTCAGGTCATAAGAACTTAGGGCATGGTAACCACTAGATGGCTGGACGGCAGTTCTCAACACTTCTGGTGGTGGTTGATAACTATCGTTGCTGCTCTGCATGTCACTAAATAAGGAAGTATTGATCGGAACCGAGTTTGTGAACGCACTACAAGTATACCAAAAGCGATCATAAACATCGTTCTTGTACCTAGGATAGGACAGGAAAAAGTAAAAAAATTTCAGAGTAAAAAATCCAACTTTTTAAAATCCATTGGCCAAATTTGACCTACGTATTATATATGAAAATCAAGGAAAAAAAATTTCACCTGACACCATTTTTATCATTTATGGCATTGCTGCCCATGTCATATCGCCAAGCATTTACTAGCACTCCCTTGTCAAATGGATAAAGGGACTTGTCCAAAGGACGTAACTCCAAGGCCGAAATGAAAGGTATTCCAGACCCCGTGTTTATCAAACAGACATATATGATGTCAGAAATGGGAACATGAATCACATCATAAAATCTTCCTCTATTTACAGCAAGCAGTTCCACTGTGCTCCAATAATTAACGCCAACATATAGGTTGAACTTAGGAATTTCATTCTTGTTGTCATAATTTCCATAATAAAAGAAAGCCCTGATGAGATAATTACCGTTTTTTCCTTGTTCAGGTTTCAGAGTGTAACAATTCTTTGTTCCTTCTGGAAAGCTTCTCAAAGAATTTATTTGTCGCCCATAATAAGAATTTGAAGAGTAGTACTCAGGGGACACGTCGTTAATTGTTCCAGTATCTATAAAATTAAGACCTGTATCCGACTTGTAAAATATACCAGTGCCTTCATCCAAGTAATCGTTGGTTGCCCCACAATCAATGCTTATGAATCCTATAAATTTTATGCCAAAGAAGAAAGAGAGATAAAATTTATAGATACCAATCAATAGGATACAGACATAAAGTCAAGACGAATTCAGTTCAAACTATATATATATATATATATATAACGCTTTTTGTGAAAAATTTCCTTTTTATTAACTTAATTTGAAAATAAAAATAAAAATTTTATTTTATTTTAGCAAATAACCAATCCCAAATAGGAGATATAAATATTTTATTTAGCATTTATGTTGTTGTGGCAGGAAAAGATAAAAATAAAGGAATAGATATTAAAGATTTGTTTTATGTTTTATCTTCAATTTTTTTTAAGTATGTTTAATCTCCATTGGTTAAATGATAAGTGAAAATGGTAAAATTGTCAATTTATAACACATGTAATTTTTTTTAAGCTTAGGAATCCGGATACCTATCTATTTCAAAGGGAATCTACATTCCTAAAAGAGGGTTAAGAATCTTTCAACGTTCTCAAGAATCTTAAAACATTACCCTGTACCAAACACCACCTAAGGGTGTAAAACTCCCAAGTGGCTATTTTAAAACCTCAAACACCACCAAAAAAAAAAAAAAAAGGTAAATTCCAGTCACACTTTCTGAGATTTGAGCTACAGCCAACTAGGTGCAAGACTTTTCAAAACTAACTAATTTAGTCTCTAAAGCCAATTTAGTCCATAAAACAGTTGAGAAAAAATAATTAACTGTTTAGGGACCAAATTGACTAGTTTTGAAAAGTCTTGGATCTAGTTGACATTAGTCCAAACCTTATAGTATATTAGTGGAATTTACACACACACACACACAAAAACCCCTCAATATTTGGGTGACTATGGCTAAAAAAATTTAGACACCAACAACACTAAAGTTTTATAAGTAAACTATTTCAATAGTAACGTATCTTTTTTTATTATTTTTTCTTCTCTCTTTCCCCTCTCTCTCTCTCTCTCTCTCTCATAGATCACCTGTCTCTCACTGCTCTTGCCTTTCTCTTCTTTCCACCACCATCAAATTGAGATAAGGGTTGGATGGTTGAAATCGGGCTGATAATGGTTAGGCTGTGGTGGTGAGTCTGGTGACGATTTTGGGTTTTGGTGGTGGATTACAATGGGACCTACCTGTTATGAGAGGGTGGTTCCACGCAGCGGATACATGATATAATTTTCCCTCCCCAGAGATATGTGATCCGAGCTAAAGAATTACATAAAATACATAGATCTTCACTCTAGCTTAACTATTATAGTGTGACTTCAATAGTCTCCACTGGGTCAACCATCCACATTCTTTGAATTGTTTCTTCAACTCAGGACAGTATGAGCTAAAGAATTACATAAAATACATAGATCTTCACTCTAGCTTAACTATTATAGTGTGACTTCAATAGTCTCCATTGGGTCAACCATCCACATTCTTTGAATTGTTTATTCAACTCAGGACAGTATAGCTAGACTTCAGACTAGAACGGTGATTGGAGCATTCCCTATTATCCATTTTGACGTGGTTTCCACTTATCTTGAGTTACCCACCTACATATAGGAGGCGATCAGGGATGGAGCCAGGATTTAAAGTTAAGGGAGCGGCTTTGTTGTTGGCTATGTGCGGCAGTTCTGGCCACCGGCTCTACTACTTAACTAATTGCTAAGGGATTTTCTATTTTTTATTTATTATTTTTTTGTGCTTTTGATGTGTGTGTTGTTGCTAAGGAATGACAAAATTATTTTATTTAAATTTTTTTAAAGGGTTGGGTGGTTTGTTTTGAGCAAAATTGGTTGATTAAACTTAATTGTTTTTAGCTTTTACTATTGGTAATTTTTGTTGTTGGGCTAATTTATTTTGCGCTTGCACCTATAAAATTTTCTTATGGCCTTTAGAAAGAGGAAAATACTAGAGTTACAATTTTTTTTTTACAAATTGTTGATATGATGAGTGATTATTGATAAGTAAAAAAGTGACATAAATGGTAGATCTAAATGTAAACCAATAAGAATTAACTACCTTAACAGTTTGTAAAAATGTTGTAGAAAAATTTGTAACTATAGTATTATTTTTAAAAGAATCAATAATATTATTAAAAGGGGCAAAGTGTAATTTTATAGAACAAAATTACTAAAACGAGTAGCTATATATATACTAATATTTTTTTATTAAAAAAATTAGGGGGGCAATACCCAAGTCTATCTCCGTCCATGGAGGCGATGGAGAATTTCAAAAGCCGTGGGTCACTTCCCTCTTGCGAAGGATTTATTTTGAAGAGAGAGAGAGAGATCATTGGTTTGTATAGATAGTTAAATACCAGTCATTAAGATGGTAACATTCTTAAATGTTCTTATGGGTATATACGAGAGTATATGTACCATTACCTTTGCATCGATTGCTAGAGAAAGAGAAACTAAATAAAAAAATAAAGTGCAAATCAATGTGATCATAATTAAAAGTTTCTGTTCATAAAATAATAATAATGATGATGATAACAAAATAAGATAATAAAAGCTTTTGCCTTCGCAATAGCAATCACTGAGGCAACAATTTTTTTATATTCCAAGTAAACACGTCTAAAAGCTAGTTACTGAAGAAAGGTTTGGGAGGGGAAAAAAAAATTCATTATTAATTAATTACATACCTGGAATATGATCAACAAGTTTTCTTCCTGCATTATCATTATTTCCTTCAGCTAGTTTCCAATTGCCAAGAATACAAATCACCAAAACAACAATCAGAACCAAAATTGATTCTAGGACATCACCCATGCTGATCTTTATTGGCATGCATATCATGTTCTACTCAGCAGGAAGATAAATAGCACTTTAAGTCGTTAAGTTCTTAACGACAATGACATGTCACTGACAAACTGACTTCTCATCAATTTCAATTGCCTACTTTGACGAGTCAACATTTCCCTTAAGACACGCTTAGGTCTAGTGTGGGTTTGGATACGGCATTTCTAAAACGTCTGCATTTTCAGAACTTTTTTTTGTTTTTTTTCAGCATATAAACAGTAACCTCACATAACTATGCAGTGAATAAAATACAGCCACTTTATTCAAAATAAATAAATAAATAAATAAAATCTCATAATACTATTCATACATTTAAAAATTATTTTACTACAGTAATTTCAGCGACCATCAATTTTCAGTAACAATAAATTATATCACGGATGCGTCGAATCTAAGACCTTAAGAATATTCCCATTTGTTCCTACAAATTTTTATTTTTATTTTTGCATAAGAATTAACATTTTCTATGTTATACAACCACCTTTGAAGTCCACTTACACTAAATAATCTATTTTACACTATTTTATTAAAATATTATTTCTTTATTAATTTTTTATTATTCTCTCCTATTATATATTTCTGTGTATATAAATAGTATCTATGTATATTTATTCCATTTCTATCACTCGCGAAGCTAGGGAGGGTCAGGGACCCGGCCATGCGCCCCCCATGACTTTTGAAATTTCCTATTTGAAATTAGGATAAAATTGCAATGAGGATAAAAAAAAAGAGTAAAATATCATTTTCGTCCCTAAACTATCACAAAAATTCATTTTTCGTCCCTAAACTTTCAAAAGTTTTATTTTCGTCCCTAAACTATCATAAAAGTTCGTTTTTCGTCTCTAAACTTTCAAAAGTTCTATTTTCGTCCCTAGACTTTTCCAAACGTATTGATTTTCGTCCCTCCCACATCAGCACTCTGTCAAGCCACGTCAACACTTCGTCAGAACTTTTGAAAGTTTAGAGACGAAAATAGAACTTTTGAAAGTTTTAGAACGAAAAACGAACTTTTGTGATAGTTTAGGGACGAAAAACGAACTTTTAAAAGTTTAAAGACGAAAAACGAACTTTTGTGATAATTTAAGGACGAAAATAATATTTTACCCAAAAAAAAATTTTTTTTAAAAATCCCTTCACCGGTCTCCCCTCAAATTTTAGAATTTGACAACCACAAAATTTAAACTTTCATTTTGACTAAAATGACAGTCAAAATCCAAAATTCAGTTCATCAAAAATTAATTATTTAGACTTTAAAGTTTTCTGATTGACCCTTAAAGTTAAACTTAAATTAGTATAGAAAAATTCAAAAAAAAAAAAAAAAAGTTTGTACTTTTTACAACAAACCCAAAAAATATACTACAAAATTCCTTTTCTCCTAACAAATCTCTACTTTATATATGTGTGTGTGTGCGCGCGTGTAAGAGAAAATATACCCAAATATATCTTCTTCATCAAATCCCTAATACCGAGTATAAAAAAATAAATAAATAACCCAAATCTGTCTTACGGTTACTCCATCGCGCCGTCAGTCTCCATCCTTGCCAGAAGCTAAACGCCTCGCTGTGACTCTTTGACACCGCCTCTCTCTCTCTCTCTCTCTCTCTCTCTCTCTCTCTCTCTCTCTCTCTCTCTCTCCTCTCTCTCTCTCTCTCTCTCTCTCTCTCTCTCTCTCTCTCTCTCTCTCTGCTATATTGTACAGTTTTGAGTTATTGAAGAATGAGAGTGATTTAGTTAAATGAATAGAGCTAACTCATAGTGAATGGTTGGGCGTTGAGACAAAAAGTTACTGCCGAATGAATGGCTGGTGTTTTTTGGATTAAAAAAAAAAAGCATATTTGAATGAATGGCTGGTGTATTTGTGTTGTGGGTATAGTATTGATGTGTTCAATCACTTTATAAATGTTTGTAAGATGTAAAATATAATACTATGGATTCTTGAAATGTATAATATATTATAATATATACAATATGCAATATATATTTGTTTTCTTAAGAATATAATATATAATTGGTTGATAATGGTCTGATATGCTTGAGTAATTTTCTTAATTAACATAGTTATAAAAAAGCAATACTTCATATAATTAAGAAGTTCCTACTCAATCATTTGTCTAAATAGTGAAACTTTAGGTGGTGAATCCTCTTGAGAGGCCAAAAGATGCACTAGTTGACTCATTTTGTTTTAACAACTATAGAATATGCATTTTTCAACTATGAAACTTGTCAATACTAAACTAAATACCAATTTGAAAAATGATTTTAAGTGTTTGTCTAATAGTGTAATACCTTGATGCGGTGTTTGATACGGGGTAATGTTTTAAGATTTCTAAGAATGTTTAAAGATTCTCATGTTTGGTTGCAAATCACACTAGAGAATTAGATGCTAGGGGAATCTGAATTCCCTTTAAAACAGGTAGGTATCTAGATTCCCAAGTTTAAAGGAAATTGTATTTTTTATAAATTGACAATTTTAACTCTTTTTCCTTATAATTTAAGCAATTGAGATAAAATATAAAACAAATCATCAATATCTTTTCCTTTATCTTTATCTCTTCCTGCCTAAACAACATTATCTATTACTACCAAAACAACATAAACAGGATAGACATTAACAAAGTTTTATTTAGGTTTCACGTGTGAAAAAAAAATTGAAATGTTAGACTATAGTTTTAATTAATTTGTCATAATTTATAGTTTATATTTTGTTTTTCATTATTAATTTAGAGGAATTTTTTTAAAAAAAAAAATACTTATATTGGATTTACAAATCTAAGGATAGAATGAGAAAAATAAATAATTCAATTAAGATTCATAGGAATAAACCAAACATTATAATCTCACATTCCTAGGAATTTTATTGGATTCCCAATTAAACTAAACATAGGAATAGTTACATTCCCAAGCATCTAGATTGCAAGGCATCACATTCCCATTAATCTGGATGTTAGGAGTAATGTGGATTCCCCCGTACCAAACGCGGCATGATTTTATTTTATGATCATCACAGTCATCATCATTATTATTATAGAGTTGAAGTACTATACATGTGTACACCGTAAGATGGGAGTAGACAGTTTTGTGGTGCTACAAAATATGTGAGAAAATTAAAATTTTAGTGCATACAATTTAGTGTAGTAGTTAAAATAATAAATAAATAAAAGAGAAAGATGTAACATGGAGTGTTACCTGTGAATTATTCATATAAAACTTTTGGTTTCCTTATCAGCTAGATTAGAGAATTTATACCTATTTGGATTAGAAATTTAAGAGTTATTGGGACCCTTTGGAATTCCAATTTATCTAAACAAATAAACCATAATTTGAGGTTAATTGGAAATTTAAGTCTTGGAAGACTATTTAAACTAAGTGGGTTTCTTAGTAAATGTGGATGCCAAATAAAATTTAAGAGGGAGGGAGAGAGGCAGCGTGACAAAAGAAGGAGGCAAAATTGTTTAGGAGCAAAAGGTTTGGCTACGAAATCAAGCTGAGAACACCATCTCAATATTACTATACTATTTATAAATCTTGAGATATATTTATGGTTTTGGCAGTGAGGTAAGATTCAGTTATGTCTGCTATATTGACTATTCGATTACAATGGAAAGATGGTTATATATAAGCGTTATCATGTAAAGATCCGATTGTAATACTCTTAAGTTTATGGTAGTTTTGTATTTAATATTGGTTACCCATTGAAATTTAAGAGCTTGGGTCTAACAAAGGATGATATATATTAGATTAATTTCTAATAGTGAGTACATGATTCATTAAGTTGCCTACAAATTTCATTCAAATATAGACTTCATGATTATAACCTTTAATTCTAAAGATGGCCCTGTATTCTTACGTTTTCAATGAGAATATTAATCTAAGGTCTAGAATATTTCGGCTACTGCTTCTCTAATGGTAATATGAGAATTGACCCTGTAAGGTTGAATTTTATCAACCATCTTGTTGTCTTTATTACATGTCAATTTGCTTGTAATTTAGTACTTAGTAACCCTGTATCTAGGTGGGATTCATGTAAGGGTAGTGTGTGAGAGAGTGTGAAGAATTACTCAATAATGTGCAAAGAAGCAGGGACTCGCGGCTGACTCGCGACTTGCAAGCCGGCAACTGCTGCACACGTGAGAAGCATGCAGGGAGGTGAAGGGCCACGCCAGCTGTCGCACTACAGGACAAAAATCCCAGGCTAACCAGGCCGTTAGCTCGCGACTTGAACTCGCGACTTAGACCAGTCGCGAGGTCAACCCGCCAACTTACCCTGTTTGGGAAAAACTATCTCTTCGTATTTCAAACACACACCACTATATATAGACCCTTATACCTAGAAAATGTAGAGAGCTTCCAGAGAGAATTGTGAGAGAGAAATCCTAGAGAAAAACAAGATTGCCTCATCCCCAATCTTCACTAAGAGACTCTTCAAATTCCTCTACTCTCTTCCTCTCCATTGATACATCTTTGAGAGGTTTTTGACCAAATCCTTTTCTCACCTCACCCACGTTTGTGAGAAGGTCTTTTGGTGCTAAGGGAAGCAGTTTGGAATGAACCAATGGTTATTGGTTGATACTATGGGTTATAGCGAAATCTGGTAAGCTAGAGAAGAAAAAGATTCGGCGCAACCTCATTGGAGCAGGAAGCTTGGAGGGCTTAGGTACCTGGGTAGATTAGGCTTGGAGGGTCTATTGCTGTTCATGTATCCCAACTACATTTTCTAGTGGATTATTGACCGCTTGGATGGCGGCGGAGATGTTTTGCGCCGAGGGCTTCAGTTTCCTCTTCGATAACACAATGCGTGTTGTCGTTGTGTTTGCATCTCCCTTCCTTTATCTTTGCCATTTATTTTCTGTTGTGAATGTGATTATAATTGGCTTAGATTGTTTATCAATTCTGTGTTTGGCTTATGTTCATGTTCCGCACATTAATTGTTTGATAATAAGCTTGAATTGATAATTTGTAATTTGGGGTTTAAACATTCAAGGTTGTTTTACACACATATTTAACATTCAGACCCAACGCAAGGAAACATTATTGGTTAGAATATCATTGGTTAGAGAAACTTTATTTTAGTGTTAAAAGTGTTATTAGTTCAGCAAGTTACCATAACTTTTGAGTGAAGTTGTGGTGTGCATTTGTGTTAGAATCTCTTTCTCTCTCCCTTGTGTATATGTGTATGTGTGTTTGTTTCTCTAAAAAAAAAAAAAAAAGTATTGACGAGACAAAAAATATCAAGATCGTTAGTCAATACACTGACGATCATAAACGTACATTACGCATTCATTGCGTGCATTGATGACAAAGAGTTACGGATGGAGCAACGGTAACAAATGAGCTGTGAACGTCATAGCACCCTTTAGTAACACACTAGTCATTGAACATAAATACAGAAATTCATTGTCCATTAAAGCAATGAACAACTATAAAAGAAGGGAACAACAGAATCCAAAGGTACACACAAAATTTCATCCAAAAATCACTCCAAGTCAATTTCTCTCTCTAAACACCTTTCCCTTTTTCTGACTTAAGCATCAGAGTGTTTTTGGCAAACACCACACTAGTGTATCCCATTTCTTTTCAAGCTTTATTGCAGGTTTACATTGAAGGCATGACCAACCCAACATCGTCCATCTACTGAGACAAGGAGCTCAACTGCTGATTTTTTTGCATCATCAATTTGACACCGTCTGTGGGGACGCTAATCATCCGAGCCATCTTTTCCAAGTGACAAAAGAGACCCTTGTAGCATAAGATGGATTCCGAAAAAGTTGCACAACATATTTAAGCCCTTGTAGCCAGTATAGAGGAATTGACTCGCTAGAATGAAGAACTATAGAGAACCACTAAATCTCAGAATGAGGAACGACAACAGACTGTCGAGAATCAAAATGAAGAAGAACGTCAAAGAATCGAAGGAAACAATAATGAGGAAGAATCAGGCAGCCAGATCAATAGGAGGACGAGGGCATCAGAAGAAAACTCATCCAGGATGGAGAGCAAGCTCTGTAACATGAGGAGGGAGATGAATGAGCTCAGAAATGCAGTGAAGGACAAAGCTGTGGAGAACTTGGACGGAATGATTTGAAGGATGGACTCACTATTCACCACAGAAGTGTTGAATTGCCCTCTCCCACCAATGCTCCACCTTCCCCAGCTAGAGTGATTTGACTGTTCAAAAGATCCCTTAGATCACATCAAGTCGTTCAAAATTTTGATACTTTTGCAAATGACCCTGAACGAAGTAATGTGCAGGGCCTTCCCAACAATGCTGAAGAGCGTAGCTAGGGTATGGTTTGACAAGTTACCCTTAGGTACCATTGCAAACTTCAGGTAGCTTAGCAAAGCTTTTGTCCGTAACTTCATTAGAGGACAGTGACACAAGAAGCCAACTGGGCATCTTCTCAACATTTGCCATGTAGAGGGAGAGTCGTTGAGACAATACGTGACGCATTTCAATAAAGAGCTGTTACAAGTGGACAAAGCGGAAGATTAGGTCATCCTAACAACCTTCCAAGTATGATTGCTACCAAGAGATTTCCTTTTCTCAATCACCAAGAGTCTGCTGAAAACAGTGGTAGAGCTACTCCACAAGGCCCAAAAGTATATGAATGCAGAGGAAAGTACGAAGCACTAGGCACACAACAGACAAAAATAGGAACCTCCTAGATTGAAGGCCAAAATTTACCAACTTCACTCCACTAGTGATGTCTATTGAACAAGTATTAATGTAGATAAAGGATGAATCTTCTTTACAATGGCCCAGGCCGATTTACGCTCCAGCAGAAGTAAGAGACAAGAAAAAGTACTGTAGATTTCATCAAGACCACGAACACTGCATTAATGAATGTAGACATTTGAAAAACTAGGTAAAGAACCTAATTCGTTAAGGAAAACTATCGAAGTTTGTACGATAGATGGAACCATACAGACGACAACTGAGGGATGAGAAAGATAGGGAACAAGAGATAGGGGGCAAGAAGGATTCCATAGGAGAAATAAGGATAATCTCAGGAGGATTGGTAGTGAAGGGATCCTTCAAGTTGTTGAAGATGGTGTACACAAGGTAAGTGAACAGCGTCCATTCATGGTTCCCGCCTTCAAAGACTCCTAGATGTGGCGAGCCAGATATCATCTTTTTTGAAAGAGACGCTCCAGGCATTAGACAGCCTCATGACGATCCATTGGTGATAATGCTTAGGATGGAAGAATTCAACATTCATCGGGTACTAGTAGACAATGGGAGCTCAGCAAACATCATCTATCTGACTGCTTTTCAACAGATGAAGTTGAGCAAAGAAAGGCTTCGACCATTCACTTCCCTTTTAGTAAGTTTCACTAGAGATAGAATTATTCCCAAAGGTATTGTTAAACTAACCATAATTGCAAGCACTTATCTAGCACAAATCTCCAAAGAGATTGATTTTCTCGTGGTGGATTGTCCGTCAACGTACAACGTCATCCTTGGACAACCAACACTCAAAAAGTTGAAAGCGGTGACATCAACATACTATCTGAAGTAGAAATTCCCTACGGCCCATGGCATAGGGGAAATTAGGGGAGACCAAGTCCTCGTAAGGGAATGTTATCAAGCCACCCTAGCGATAAGGGAAAATCATACAAGGATGATAAACAAACTTGAACCAATCCCTGAACCGTCAGATGCACCACAAGAGAGTGAATTCATCCTTGGAGATTCATAATTGTGGATTTTAGATATTGTAAGAGGTTTATTAAGAGCATTGTTTATTTTGGAGTTTTATTTAATATTGGAATTTATTATGTTTATTGAGTTATGCAAGATCACCAGGTTAGTCATGCATCAAAATCCATGTTCCATGGATTTGGGTCATGACAAATAATGTCTATACAAAGTTATATGACTGAAGTGAGTGATTTTTGAAGTTAGATACTTAGATGTGAAAAAATTATCCTTTATATTATTATATATTGACTTATATGAGTGCTCTTAATGCCTACACATTCTCTTTCTTTAAGTCATTTCTTAGAGCGTTCCATCTGAGAGCGAGATCTAGTTATAACATGGTGAGTTTTTCGAGATTGTCTCTGGTGTGATTTATAAAGTGACAATTTTTAGTGTGTTTGTATGGAGGGACTATTGTATATATAGGTATATACATGGATAGATTGTAATAATGATGTTTGAGTTTGGAGAATATTGTTTCATAAAGTAAAAATTCAAGTTCTGGAATTTTTTAAGTGAAAATTCAAAATTTATCATTTTCGATCGGTCGAAACTTTGGCTTGATTAATCGAAATGGTAAGAAAATAATCCTAAAGCCTCTAGATGAATCGATTGCTATTTACTTCCTGTTTGATCGATCAAAAAGAGCACTCAATCAATCGAAAGGAACTTTCGACCGATCAAAAGTCGTAAAACAAGATCTTCTGTAGAATTTTCTAGTAACTGTTCTGAATGTTTGAAGATGTATCAAGCTTTGTGAATGGTTTTATGAAACATTTTGACTCTCCATGTGTGCCTTTTGATAAAATATAACCCTATGGGAATAAATAGAGGTTTCTGTTCACAAAATAGTAAGTTAGAGAGAAACACAAGAAATCATGTGGTCATTCTCCAAAATTGTTATCTGTAAAACCCAACATCTTGGTTGTATCTTGAGGATAAATTTGTAATAACCCTTTAGCAACAATAGTGTGGGGGCAAATATTATCTAAGGAAAACGATATTGTGCCTCCAAGTTATCTATTTTTGTTTGTTTTTTGTATTAACCTTGTTCTTTCATTATTACTTTGTGTAATATTCCCGACAGGGACAGGATTGAGACTAGAAGAAAGGTGATTGGGAGAGGTTCACTTCTATTTATAGAGTTGAATCACTTTGATGCCAATTTGTATCTAATTTTAAATAATAATGATAAAAAAATAGGATAGAAATTGTAGTTTATATTATCATATATTCTCTATTCAACTTAGTTAATTTTTAAAACATCAAAAGGAAATGGATAATCAATTTTATCCCTTTTTTTCTACTTTTCTTTCTTTGTTTTTCTCTCCAAACATCCAATCATTTTTTTAAATAGAATAAACTATATCAATAAGATATGTAGTGCGGTCTGCTATAGATGTTTATAGAAATCTTTTATTATTACTTTTAAAAAAAAATAAAAACCTAAAACATAGAAATGTAAATGAATGATGTATCTTTTATTGTAAACACATAATCACATATGTAGGGACCAGGTTTGAGGGAGTGGACCCAAGCCCAGTTTCCCCGCAATGAATTTATAGAGAATGGGTTCAAGAACTAGGCGTTAGTGAGAAATGTAGTGACCATGCATGATTGCATGTGGATTGGATAGCCTGAGCGTGAATTGGGGTGAGTAATAATGCTCCTCGGACGTGCTTTCCAGGACTTGGAGTTCTTATAATTTCTTTTTTAGACTGACTACAAAGTTCTCTCAGATCATATAAATTGCTACAGTATTCCCTTTATCATATCTTTTTCTCCCTCCTCTTTTAGGAGGGGTTCCTTACATTATATACCCTTCTCCCAATCGATCCTAACCCTACATTTGTAGAGGGATTAGGCCATCACTCGAGTGCCTGTCCCATCAGCCACCTTCCCCTTCTCTCTGTGGGTGGCAGCAACCAAGGTGGTACTGTTGAGGCATCCCCTCCTCATTAATGCGGCCAGGACGTTAGTTGAGGGCATTTAATGTGGAGGTGACAGTTCATCTAGGACTTGCTCCTCCACCATGCTTCCATGTCCGGTATTTGGGACTTGCTGTTTGCTCCTTAGATGCCCGGGGAGGTTCCTTTTGATGGCGTGCTGCTTGTCCGTTTTCGGATCTCGGAATTCCGAGGACGTTATCATCCTCGGCATTGTTTCGTGGGCAGTTGGGCATTACACTTCAGTCCTCGAACCTTGGACGCGTCCTCGGCATGGGCCTTGGGCCTGGTTCGAAGTGGGCAGGGGTTGCTGACTATTTCTGGCCCCACAAAAGCCCCTCAAAATCTTGCTGTCCGCGTCCTTAGGCGGAAATGGGGATTTTGATATCCTCGGATCTGCTCCGTGTCCAATCGAGTCTTGTCCTTCGTCGGCGCTGGAACCTTTTCATCTACCCAAGGTGCGTTACTGGCGCTTCGGTGTGCGTAACGTGTCCTGCATTAAATTCGGGCGACTTTGTGCTCCCCACGTTCAACGGGCAGATGGCAATCTAACGGTCGGGATGCACCTAGCATTTATGGGCGGGAAAACTCGCGCGGCTCTTCCATCTAGGGTATAAATACCCGTTCGAACCGCTTCCACCTTTTTTCATTCATAATCAAGAGCTCTTGCGCCTTCATTCAGAGTCCAGCCAAATTTTCACCAACATCTCCAGCATAAAAAGCCTGTCCGAGGAGCTTCTCCTCATTTCTGTAAGTCGCTCTATCCCTCTCTGAGCTTTTCTTCTCTCTGCTCTTCCTTCTCTTTTATCTGCTCTTTCTTTAGCTCTCTTAGGTGTCATTTGGGATGGGTAGACTTAAGAAGTACGTCTTTACTGAGGAGGCGATGGAGAAATTCATCGCCGATTATAAGATACCGGCCAATGTGGGCTTGAGATATTGTGAGGAGGGGGAGTGGCACCTCCGGAGGCAGGAGGGCGAGGTGGTGATTCCCATCATCGCCTTCCTTGAAGGAGGGATGAGGATCCCCATGGGGCCGGTGACGAGGGGTTACCTTACATACTTCCGGTTAACCCCCACCCAGTGTGCCTCCAACATGTTCAGAATTCTGGGTAGCGTGGATGCTCTGAACGAGAAGATGGGGCTAAGGCTGACCCATCATGATGTGAACTACTGCTATAATCTTCAACACCTGAAGAGCAAGTCCTACTATATGAGGACGAGGGACGACAGGGTCCGGCTTATCCAGTGCCTCCTTGAGTCCAACAAGGGGATGAACGAGGACTTTCTCATCGTGTCCGGAGCGTGGCACGATGGCATTCATTGCCCAACGACAGAGGGGACACCAGGTGGGGCAGTAGGAGTGGGGTTCAAAGACTCTAACTTGTTTTGTGCGTCATTTCTTTTTGTACTGTTTGGTTACTAATCGCGAATGTGTTTTCTTTTTGCAGATCCGCACTCCTTCGCGCGCCACTACAACTTGATCTATAGGGAAGACTTGCAGAAGGTGCTCAGGTCGGCGGCTTTTGAAAACGAAGAAGATCACCAAGTCAGAGCTGCTCACAAGATCTTAGGGTACACGCCGCTCCAAAAGTCGTTCGCGGCCCCAAAGCACGTGATCAAAGCAAAGGATCCTCGGCTGCAGAAAATAGCAGTGACCAAGGACGGGTTCAAATTTTCCGAGGGTCCCTCTACTTCAGAAGGCGTCACAGTAGCAGCCCCCTCTTCATCCCACCCATTCTCAGAGGCCGCAAAAGAGAACTTAGAGAGGGAAGGGGAAGCTGCAGATCTTGGCCCTAGAGAGGACGATTTTGACGTTTTTGAGCCAATTCATCAGTCTGAGGACCCTTCTGGAGACTTGGGTGATCCTCGTCTGACCGAAGCAGACCTCTCAGCGTCAGAGACATCTTCTCGGCTAGCAATAGGCTACAAGAAGAAGAACCAGCCCAGTCTACTTGAGCTAATCGAAGAGCAACCAGGGAAGTCCAAGCCGAGGCTTCCACCCCCCTCTCCAAAGAGTCGTCCTGCTCAGACTAGGTCGGCCTCGACTCAATCTAGGCTTCCTCCTCCTCCGCCTCAGACGAATCCGCCTTCCAGGCACGAGCCTGCCGATCCCAAGCAGAAGAAGGACAAGGGCAAGAGGCCCATCGAGGACAAATCTGGGCCAACTCAGGAGGGGGACGACTCTCGACGGCCTTCAAAGCAGCTGAGGATAGGCTCCAGGTCTCAGGATAAGCAAGTGGATACCCCGGCCAAGGTCCAAGCATGGCTGCCTGCCCCAATGCTCCGTGGGGCACCTCTGAGGGATGACTCCTCCCTCAGGGATTTTAGAGAGGGCAAAGGTGCGTACGTGGCCGACGCGGTGGAGAGATGTCTGCTACTTCCCGCGGACATGGAGCAGTTGGGGACTATGAGGAGCAGGGAGGTCTTCCTCAGCCTCAAGCGATACTTGGGGATGGTAAGGCCCTCGATACTTGTGTCTTTTCTCGTTTTAGTTTTTTTCTGCCTTCCTTTCCCTTTTTTTTTTTTTTTTAGCCCGGCTTCTTATTATGTACCCGTTTTGTTTGGCAGGCTGTCCAGGCCACCTTCAGGCTGGAGGAGACGGCCCATGACCACGGAAAGGCCATGGAAGAAGAGCGCGAGAAGCGCTTGGAGGCCACTCAGAATCTCAAGAACTCCGAGGAGGACCTTGCCAAGGCCAGGGAGGAGTTGAAGGCCGTGACCCAGGCTCGGGACAGCGCAGTAGCAGGCCTTGAGGGTGCACAGAGGCAGGCCAAGACCCAGACGAAGCGTCTAGGTGAGGTAGAGGAGCAGCGAAGATCACAAATGAGCTGATTGCAGATCTGACAAAGAAGGAGGCTGCTGTCGAGGAGGCCAGAAGAGTGGCTGAGTTCGCTAGGGACGAAGCTGTGAGGGCCAAGTCCGAGGCAGAGCAGGGTAGGGAGAAGGCCTGGGCCACAAAGGAAGAAGCTGAGGAGGCTGCCTATGCTGCCGGGGCAACTGAGACAACAGCTGCCTACAAATCCCAAGTCCCTAGGGTATGTAGGCGCTACTGTTCTGAAACTTGGATGGAAGCCCTTAGGCAAGCTGGTGTGGAGACCTCTTCTGTCCTGTGGAAGGATGAGAGCGTGTACTACCCCTCTACTATCCGCGAGGCTGCCCCAGATGGCCCAGATGGCCCTGGGGCCGAGGAGGCTGCTGTGGAAACTGCTACTACTCCAGGTGGGGGGGTTTCAGACGCTGGGGCCACTGGTGAGCCAGTCTAAAGGAGTAATCCTCTCTTGGTGGTTGAAGTGAGTGACGGCTCTAACGAAGACACGCCTCAGCAGGTTACAAGGCCATCTCCTGATGCCCAGGTTTCTTCTGCCGAGGGGGTTGCTATTCCTGCCGCACCTCTGCAGGCCATCCCCCTCAGTCAGGGCTCAGAGGACCCTGAGGCTGCCTTGGTCCAGCCACCCACAGGAGTAGGCAATTAAGTGGAAGGAGTAGGCTCCTCGGCGCCTTTGCTTGCTTCACTTTACTTTTGCATCTTTTTCTTCTTTTCTTTTTATTTGTAATGTGATGCCTATCGTGTAATTCTTTTTGCACTTAATGAAATGCGAGTTTTGTTTCTTTTCCTGTTTGTTGTGGTTGTTTGCTTGCTTGCACGCTATCTGCTTTCTCCTTACTCGTATGATTTTAACTTCAATTGCGTCTCGGCCAATCGCGGCATCAATTATTATAACGAGGGCATGTACGCTTGAGTGGACCCTTCGTTTCCTAAGGGCCAGGTAGAATTTTTTCTCGAGTAGACACTTAGGATCCCTTTGAAGTAGTTAGTTTCCCCATAGGCCTGAGTTTGAGGACCATGCAGTGCCTTGGTTCTGTCTAACACTTAGAATTTTTGAAGTAGTTAGTTTTCCCATAGGCCTGAGTCCGAGGACCGTGCAGTGCCTTGGTTCTGTCTAACACTTAGGATTTTTGAAGTAGTTAGTTTCCGCAAAGGCCTGAGTCCGAAGACCGTGCAGTGCCTTGGTTCTGTCTAACATTTAGGCTGTCTGAAGTAGTTAGTTTCCCCATAGGCCTGAGTCCGAGGACCATGCAGTGCCTTGGTTCTGTCTAACACTTAGAATTTTTAAAGTAATTAGTTTCCCCATAGGCGTGAGTCCGAGGACAATACAGTGCCTTAGTTCTGTCTAATACTTAGGCTTTTTGAAGTAGTTAGTTTCCCCATAGGCCCGAGTCCGAGGACCATGCAGTGCCTTGGTTCTGTCTAATACTTAGGCTTTTTGAAGTAGTTAGTTTCCCCATAGGCCCGAGTCCGAGGACCATGCAGTGCCTTGACTCTTTCTAACACTTAGAATTTTTGAAGCAGTTAGTTTCCCTATAGGCCTGAGTCCGAGGACCATGCAGTGCCTTGGTTCTGTCTAATAATTAGGCTTTTTGAAGTAGTTAGTTTCCCTAGAGGCCTGAGTCCGAGGACCATGCAGTGCCTTGGTTCTGTCTAATACTTAGGCTTTTTGAAGTAGTTAGTTTCCCCATAGGCCTGAGTCCGAGGACCATGCAGTGCCTTGGTTCTGTCTAACACTTCGGCTTTTTGAAGTAGTTAGTTTCCCCAGAGGCCTGAGTCCGAGGACCATGCAGTGCCTTGGTTCTGTCTAATACTTAGGCTTTTTGAAGTAGTTAGTTTCCCCATAGGCCTGAGTCCGAGGACCATGCAGTGCCTTGGTTCTGTCTAATACTTAGGCTTTTTGAAGCAGTTAGTTTCCCCTTAGGCCTGAGTCCGAGGACCATGCAGTGCCTTGGTTCTGTCTAATACTTAGGCTTTTTAAAATAGTTGGTTTCCCCAAAGGCCTGAGTCCGAGAACCATGCAGCGCCTTGGTTCTGTCTAACACTTAGACTTTTTGAAGTTGTTAGTTTCCCAGAGGCCTGAGTCCGAGGACCATGGAGTGCCTTGGTTCTGTCTAATACTTAGGCTTTTTGAAGTAGTTAGTTTTCCCATAGGCCTGAGTCCGAGGACCATACAGTGCCTTGGTTCTGTCTAACACTTAGAATTTTTGAAGTAGTTAGTTTCGCCATAGGCCTGAGTCCGAGGACGGTGCATTGCCTTAGTTCTATCTAACACTTAGGCTTTTTGAAGTAATTAGTTTCCCCAGAGGCCTGAGTCCGAGGGCCATGTAGTGCCTTGGTTCTGTCTAATACTTAGACTTTTTGAAGTAGTTACTTTCCCCTTGGGCCTGAGTCTGAGGACCATGCAGTGCCTTGGTTCTGTCTAACACTTAGGCTTTTTGAAGTTGTTAGTTTCCTCAGAGGCCTGAGTCCGAGGACCATGCAGTGCCTTGGTTCTGTCTAACACTTAGAATTTTTGAAATAGTTAGTTTCCCCAATGGCCTGAGTCCGAGGACCATGCAGTGCCTTGGTTCTGTCTAACACTTAGGCTTTTTGAAGTTGTTAGTTTCCTCAGAGGCCTGAGTCCGAGGACCATGCAGTGCCTTGGTTCTGTCTAACACTTAGAATTTTTGAAATAGTTAGTTTCCCCAGAGGCCTGAGTCCGAGGACCATGCAGTGCCTTGGTTCTGTCTAACACTTCGACTTTTTGAAGTAGTTAGTTTCCCCAGAGGCCTGAGTCCGAGGACCATGCAGTGCCTTGGTTCTGTCTAATACTTAGGCTTTTTGAAGTAGTTAGTTTCCCCATAGGCCTGAGTCCGAGGACCATGCAGTGCCTTGGTTCTGTCTAACACTTAGAATATTTGAAATAGTTAGTTTCCCCATAGGCCTGAGTCCGAGGACCATGCAGTGCCTTGGTTCTGTCTAATACTTAGGCTTTTTGAAGTACTTTGTTTCCCCAGAGGCCTGAGTCCGAGGACCATGCAGTGCCTTGGTTCTGTCTAACACTTCGGCTTTTTGAAGTAGATAGTTTTCCCAGAGGCCAGAGTCCGAGGACCATGCAGTGCCTTGGTTCGGTCTAATACTTAGGCTTTTTGAAGTAGTTAGTTTCCCCATAGGCCTGAGTCCGAGGACCATGCAGTGCCTTGGTTCTATATAATACTTAGGCTTTTTGAAGTAGTTAGTTTCCCCATAGGCCTGAGTCCGAGGACCATGCAGCACCTTGGTTCTGTCTAACACTTAGGCTTTTTGAAGTAGCTAGTTTCCCCAGAGGCCTGAGTCCGAGGACCATGCAGTGCCTTGGTTCTGTCTAACACTTAGGCCTTTTGAAGTAGTTAGTTTCCCCATTGGCCTGAGTCCGAGGACCATGCAGTGCCTTGGTTCTGTCTAATACTTAGGCTTTTTGAAAGAGTTAGTTTCCGCATAGGCCTAAGTCCAAGGACCATGCAGTGCCTTGGTTCCGTCTAATACTTAGGCTTTTTGAAGTAGTTAGTTTCCCCATAGGCCTGAGCCCGAGGACCATGCAGTGCCTTGGTTCTGTCTAACACTCAGGCTTTTTGAAGTAGTTAGTTTCCCCATAGGTCTGAGTCCGAGGACCATGCAGTGCATTGGTTCTGTCTAACACTTATGTTTTTAGAAGTAGTTTGTTTCCCAAATGGCCTGAGTCCGAGGACCATGCAGTGCCTTGGTTCTGTCTAATACTTAGGCTTTTTGAAGTAGTTAGTTTCCCCATAGGCCTGAGTCCGAGGACCATGCAATGCCTTGGTTCTGTCTAAGACTTAAGCTTTTTGAAGTAGTTAGTTTCCCTATAAGCCTGAGTCCGAGGACCGTGCAGTGCCTTGGTTCTGTCTAACACTTAGGCTTTTTGAAGTAGTTAGTTTCCCCATAGGACTGAGTCCGAGGACTATGCAAATCCTTGGTTCAATCTAATACTTAGGTTTTTTGAAGTAGTTAGTTTCCCCATAGGCCTGAGTCCGAGGACCATGCAGTGCCTTGATTCTATCTAATACTTAGGGTTTTTGAAGTAGTTAGTTTCTCCGTAGGCCTGAGTCCGAGGACCACGCAGCGCCTTGGTTCTGTCTAACACTTAGGCTTTTTGGAGTAGTTAGTTTCCCCAGAGGCCTGAGTCCAAGGACCATGCAGTGCCTTGGTTCTGTCTAATACTTAGGCTTTTTGAAGTAGTTAGTTTCCCCATAGGCCCGAGTCCGAGGACCATGCAGTTCCTTGGTTCTGTCTAACACTTAGAATTTTTGAAGTAGTTAGTTTCCCTATAGGCCTGAGTCCGAGGACCATGCAGTGCCTTGGTTCTGTCTAATATTTAGGCTTTTTGAAGTAGTTAGTTTCCCTAGAGGCCTGAGTCCGAGGACCATGCAATGCCTTGGTTCTGTCTAATACTTAGGCTTTTTGAAGTAGTTAGTTTCCCATAGACCTGAGTCCGAGGACTGTGCAGCGCCTTGGTTCTGTCTAACACTAGGCTTTTTGAAGTAGTTAGTTTCCCCAGAGGCCTGAGTCCGAGGACCATGCAGTGCCTTGGTTTTGTCTAATCCTTAGGCTTTTTGAAGTAGTTAGTTTCCCCATAGGCCTGAGTCCGAGGACCATGCAGTGCCTTGGTTCTATCTAACACTTAGGCTTTTTGAAGTAGCTAGTTTCCCGAGAGGCCTGAGTCCGAGGACCATGCAGTGCCTTGGTTCTGTCTAACACTTAGGCTTTTTGAAGTAGTTAGTTTCCCCGGAGGCCTGAGTCCGAGGACTATGCAGTGCCTTGGTACTGTCTAACACTTATGCTTTTTGAAGTAGTTAGTTTCCCCGGAGGCCTGAGTCCGAGGACCATGCAGTGCTTTGGTTCTATCTAATACTTAGGCTTTTTGAAGTAGTTAGTTTCCCCATAGGCCTGAGTCTGAGGACCATGCAGTACCTTGGTTCTATCTAATACTTAGGATTTTTGAAGTTGTTAGTTTCCCCATAGGCCTGAGTCCGAGGACCATGCAGCGCCTTGGTTCTGTCTAACACTTAGGCTTTTTGAAGTTGTTAGTTTCCCAAGAGGCCTGAGTCCGAGGACCATGGAGTGCCTTGGTTCGGTCTAATACTTTGGCTTTTTGAAGTAGTTAGTTTCCCCATAGGCCTGAGTTCGAGGACGATGCAATGCCTTAGTTCTGTCTAACACTTAGGCTTTTTGAAGTAATTAGTTTCCCCGGTGGCCTGAGTCCGAGGGCCATGCAGTGCCCTGGTTCTGTCTAATTCTTAGGCTTTTTGAACTAGTTACTTTCCCCATGGGCCTGAGTCTGAGGACCATGCAGTGCATTGGTTCTGTCTAACACTTAGGCTTTTTGAAGTTGTTAGTTTCCTCAGAGGCCTGAGTCCGAGGAACATGCAGTGCCTTGGTTCTGTCTAACGCTTAGAATTTTTGAAATAGTTAGTTTCCCCATAGGCCTGAGTCCGAGGACCATGCAGTGCCCTGGTTCTGTCTAATCCTTTGGCTTTTTGAAGTACTTAGTTTCCCCAGACGCCTGAGTCTGAGGACCATGTAGTGCCTTGGTTCTGTCTAACACTTCGGCTTTTTGAAGTAGTTAGTTTCCCCAGAGGCTTGAGTCCGAGGACCACGCAGTGCGTTGGTTCTGTCTAATACTTAGGCTTTTTGAAGTAGTTAGTTTCCCCATAGGCCTGAGTCCGAGGTACATGCAGTGTCTTGGTTCTCTCTAATACTTAGGCTTTTTGAAGTAGTTACTTTCCCCATAGGCCTGAGTCCGAGGACCATGCAGTGCCTTGGTTCTGTCTAACACTTAGGCTTTTTGAAGTAGTTAGTTTCCCCAGAGGCCTGAGTCTGAGGACCATGCAGTGACTTGTTTCTGTCTAATACTTAGGATTTTTGAAGTAGTTAGTTTACCCATAGGCCTGAGTCCGAGTACCATACAGTGCCTTGGTTCTGTCTAATACGTAGGCTTTTTGAAGTAGTTAGTTTCCCCATAGGCCTGAGTCCGAGGACCATGCAGTGCCTTGGTTATGTCTAACACTCAGGCTTTTAGAAGTAGTTAGTTTCCACATAGGCCTGAGTCCGAGGACCATGCAGTGCATTGGTTCTGTCTAATACTTAGGCTTTTTGAAGTAGTTAGTTTCCCCATAGGCCTGAGTCCGAGGACCATGCAGTGCCTTGGTTCTGTCTAATACTCAGGCTTTTTGAAGTAGTTAGTTTCCGCATAGGCCTGAGTCCGAGGACCATGCTGTGCCTTGTTTCTGTCTAACACTTAGAATTTTTGAAGTAGTTAGTTTCCGCATAGGCCTGAGTCCGAGGACCATACAGTTCCTTGGTTCTGTCTAATACTTTGGCTTTTTGAAGTACTTAGTTTCCCCAGCGGCCTGAGTCCGAGGACCATGCAGTGCCTTGGTTGTGTCTAATATTTAGGCTTTTTGAAGTAGTTAGTTTCCCCATAGGCCTGAGTCCGAGGTCCATGCAGTGCCTTGGTTCTGTCTAACACTTAGAATTTTTGAAGTAGTTAGTTTCCCTATGGGCCTGAGCCCGAGGACCATGCAGTGCCTTGGTTCTGTCTAACACTCAGGCTTTTTGAAGTAGTTAGTTTCCACATAGGCCTGAGTCCGAGGACCATGCAGTGCCTTGGTTCTGTCTAATACTTTGGCTTTTTGAAGTACTTAGTTTCCCCAGAGGCCTGAGTCCGAGGACCATGCAGTACTTTGGTTCTGTCTAACACTTCGGCTTTTTGAAGTAGTTAGTTTCCCCAGAGGCCTGAGTCCGAGGACCATGCAGTGCCTTGGTTGTGTCTAATATTTAGGCTTTTTGAAGTAGTTAGTTTTCCCATAGGCCTGAGTCCGAGGTCCATGCAGTGCCTTGGTTCTGTCTAACACTTAGAATTTTTGAAGTAGTTAGTTTCCCTATGGGCCTGAGCCCGAGGACCATGCAGTGCCTTGGTTCTGTCTAATACTTAGGCTTTTTGAAGTAGTTAGTTTCCCCAGAGGCCTGAGCCCGAGGACTGTGCAGGGCCTTGGTTCTGTCTAATACTTAGGCTTTTTGAAGTAGTTAGTTTCCTCATAGGCCTGAGTCCGAGGACCATGCAGCGCCTTGGTTCTGTCTAGTACTTAGGCTTTTTGAAGTAGTTAGTTTCCCCATAGGCCTGAGTCTGAGGACCATGCAGTGCCTTGGTTCTATCTAATACTTAGGCTTTTTGAAGTAGTTAGTTTCCCCATAGGCCTGAGTCCGAGGACCATACAGCGCCTTGGTTCTGTCTAACACTTTGGCTTTTTGAAGTAGTTTGTTTCCCAAGAGGCCTGAGTCCGAGGACCATGGAGTGCCTTGGTTCTGTCTAATACTTAGGCTTTTTGAAGTAGTTAGTATCCCCATAGGCCTGAGTCCGAGGACCATACAGTGCCCTGGTTCTGTCTAACACTTAGTATTTTTGAAGTAGTTAGTTTCCCCATAGGCCTGAGTCCGAGGACGGTGCAGTGCCTTAGTTCTGTCTAACGCTTTGGCTTTTTGAAGTAATTAGTTTCGCCAGAGGCCTGAGTCCGAGGGCCATGCAGTGCCTTGGTTCTGTCTAATACTTCGGCTTTTTGAAGTAGTTACTTTCCCCATGGGCCTGAGTCTGAGGACCATGCAGTGCCTTGGTTCTGTCTAACACTTAGGCTTTTTGAAGTTGTTAGTTTCCTCAGAGGCCTGAGTCCGAGGAACATGCAGTGCCTTGGTTCTGTCTAACACTTAGAATTTTTGAAATAGTTAGTTTCCCCATAGGCCTGAGTCCGAGGACCGTGCAGTGCCCTGGTTCTGTCTAATACTTTGGCTTTTTGAAGTACTTAGTTTCCCCAGAGGCCTGAGTCCGAGGACCATGCAGTGCCTTGGTTCTGCCTAACACTTCGGCTTTTTGAACTAGTTAGTTTCCCCAGAGGCTTGAATCCGAGGACTATGCAGTGCCTTGGTTCTGTCTAATACTTAGGCTTTTTGAAGTAGTTAGTTTCCCCATAGGCCTGATTCCGAGGTCCATGCAGTGCCTTGGTTCTCTCTAATACTTAGGCTTTTTGAAGTAGTTACTTTCCCCATAGGCCTGAGTCCGAGGACCATGCAGCGCCTTCGTTCTGTCTAACACTTAGGCTTTTTGAAGTATTTAGTTTCCCCAGAGGCCTGAGTCTGAGGACCATGCAGTGCCTTGGTTCTGTCTAATACTTAGGCTTTTTGAAGTAGTTAGTTTCCCCATAGGACTGAGTCCGAGGACCAGGCAGTGCCTTGGTTCTGTCTAATACTTAGCCTTTTTGAAGTAGTTAGTTTCCCCATAGGCCTGAGTCCGAGGACCATGCAGTGCCTTGGTTCTGTCTAACACTCAGGCTTTTTGAAGTAGTTAGTTTCCACATTGGCCTGAGTCCGAGGACCACGCAGTGCATTGGTTTTGTCTAATACTTAGGCTTTTTGAAGTAGTTAGTTTCCCCATAGGCCTGAGTCCGAGGACCATGCAGTGCCTTGGTTCTGTCTAATACTTAGGCTTTTTAAAGTAGTTAGTTTCCCCATAGGCCTGAGTCCGAGGACCATTCTGTGCCTTGGTTCTCTCTAACACCTAGAATTTTTGAAGTAGTTAGTTTCCCTATAGGCTTGATTCCGAGGACCATGCAGTGCCTTGGTTCTGTCTAATACTTAGGCTTTTTGAAGTAGTTAGTTTCCCCAGAGGCCTGAGTCCGAGGACCATGCAGTACCTTGGTTCTGTCTAATACTTAGGCTTTTTGAAGTAGTTAGTTTCCCCATAGGCCTGAGTCCGAGGACCATACAGTGCCCTGGTTCGGTCTAACACTTAGAATTTTTGAAGTAGTTAGTTTCCCCAAAGGCCTAAGTCCGAGGACGGTGCAGTGCTTAGTTCTGTCTAACACTTAGGCTTTTTGAAGTAATTAGTTTCCCCAGAGGCCTGACTCCGAGGGTCACGCAGTGCCTTGGTTCTGTCTAATACATAGGCTTTTTGAAGTTGTTACTTTCCCCATGGGCCTGAGTCTGAGCACCATGCAGTGCCTTGGTTCTGTCTAACACTCAGGCTTTTTGAAGTAGTTAGTTTCCACATAGGCCTGAGTCCGAGGACCATACAGTGCCTTGGTTCTGTCTAATACTTTGGCTTTTTGAAGTACTTAGTTTCCCCAGAGGCCTGAGTCCGAGGACCATGCAGTACTTTCGTTCTGTCTAACACTTCGGCTTTTTGAAGTAGTTAGTTTCCCCAGAGGCCTGAGTCCGAGGACCATGCAGTGCCTTGGTTGTGTCTAATATTTAGGCTTTTTGAAGTAGTTAGTTTCCCCATAGGCCTGAGTCCGAGGTCCATGCAGTGCCTTGTTTCTGTCTAACACTTAGAATTTTTGAAGTAGTTAGTTTCCCTATGGGCCTGAGCCCGAGGACCATGCAGTGCCTTGGTTCTGTCTAATACTTAGGCTTTTTGAAGTAGTTAGTTTCCCCAGAGGCCTGAGCCCGAGGACCATGCAGGGCCTTGGTTCTGTCTAATACTTAGGCTTTTTGAAGTAGTTAGTTTCCTCATAGGCCTGAGTCCGAGGACCATGCAGCGCCTTGGTTCTGTCTAGTACTTAGGCTTTTTGAAGTAGTTAGTTTCCCCATAGGCCTGAGTCTGAGGACCATGCAGTGCCTTGGTTCTATCTAATACTTAGGCTTTTTGAAGTAGTTAGTTTCCCCATAGGCCTGAGTCCGAGGACCATACAGCGCTTTGGTTCTGTCCAACACTTTGGCTTTTTGAAGTAGTTTGTTTCCCAAGAGGCCTGAGTCCGAGGACCATGGAGTGCCTTGGTTTTGTCTAATACTTAGGCATTTTGAAGTAGTTAGTTTCCCCATAGGCCTGAGTCCGAGGACCATACAGTGCCCTGGTTCTGTCTAACACTTAGTATTTTTGAAGTAGTTAGTTTCCCCATAGGCCTGAGTCCGAGGACGGTGCAGTGCCTTAGTTCTGTCTAACACTTTGGCTTTTTGAAGTAATTAGTTTCCCCAGAGGCCTGAGTCCGAGGGCCATGCAGTGCCTTGGTTCTGTCTAATACTTTGGCTTTTTGAAGTAGTTACTTTCCCCATGGGCTTGAGTCTGAGGACCATGCAGTGCCTTGGTTCTATCTAACACTTAGGCTTTTTGAAGTTGTTAGTTTCCTCAGATGCCTGAGTCCGAGGAACATGCAGTACCTTGGTTCTGTCTAACACTTAGAATTTTTGAAATAGTTAGTTTCCCCATAGGCCTGAGTCCGAGGACCATGCAGTGCCCTGGTTCTGTCTAATACTTTGGCTTTTTGAAGTACTTAGTTTCCCCAGAGGCCTGAGTCCGAGGACCATGCAGTGCCTTGGTTCTGTCTAACACTTCGGCTTTTTGAAGTAGTTAGTTTCCCCAGAGGCTTGAGTCCGAGGACTATGCAGTGCCTTGGTTTTGTCTAATACTTAGGCTTTTTGAAGTAGTTAGTTTCCCCATAGGCCTGATTCCGAGGTCCATGCAGTGCCTTGGTTCTTTCTAATACTTAGGCTTTTTGAAGTAGTTACTTTCCCCATAGGCCTGAGTCCGAGGACCATGCAGCGCCTTCGTTCTGTCTAACACTTAGGCTTTTTGAAGTAGTTAGTTTCCCCAGAGGCCTGAGTCTGAGGACCATGCAGTGCCTTGGTTCTGTCTAATACTTAGGCTTTTTGAAGTAGTTAGTTTCCCCATAGGACTGAGTCCGAGGACGGTGCAGTGCCTTGGTTCTGTCTAATACTTTGGCTTTTTGAAGTACTTAGTTTCCCCAGAGGCCTGAGTCCGAGGACCATGCTGTGCTTTGGTTCTGTGTAACACTTCGGCTTTTTGATGTAGTTAGTTTCCCCAGAGGCCTGAGTCCGAGGACCATGCAGTGCCTTGGTTATGTCTAATACTTAGGCTTTTTGAAGTAGTTAGTTTCCCCATAGGCCTGAGTACGAGGTCCATGCAGTGCCTTGGTTCTATCTAATACTTAGGCTTTTTGAAGTAGTTAGTTTCCCCATAGGCCTGAGTTCGAGGACCATGCAGCGCCTTGGTTCTGTCTAACACTTAGGCTTTTTGAAGTAGTTAGTTTCCCCAGAGGCCTGAGTCTGAGGACCATGCAGTGCCTCGGTTCTGTCTAATAATTAGGCTTTTTGAAGTAGTTAGTTTCCCCATAGGCCTGAGTCCGAGGACCATGCTGTGCCTTGGTTCTGTCTAACACTTAGAATTTTTGAAGTAGTTAGTTTCCCTTTGGGCCTGAGCCCGAGGAACATGCAGTGCCTTGGTTCTGTCTAATACGTAGGCTTTTTGAAGTAGTTAGTTTCCCTAGAGGCCTGAGCCCGAGGACCATGCAGTGCCTTGGTTCTGTCTAATACTTAGGCTTTTTGAAGTAGTTAGTTTCCTCATAGGCCTGAGTCCGAGGACCATGCAGCGCCTTGGTTCTGTCTAGTACTTAGGCTTTTTGAAGTAGTTAGTTTCCCCATAGGCCTGAGTCTGAGGACCATGCAGTGCCTTGGTTCTATCTAATACTTAGGCTTTTTGAAGTAGTTAGTTTCCCCATAGGCCTGAGTCCGAGGACCATACAGCGCTTTGGTTCTGTCCAACACTTTGGCTTTTTGAAGTAGTTTGTTTCCCAAGAGGCCTGAGTCCGAGGACCATGGAGTGCCTTGGTTTTGTCTAATACTTAGGCATTTTGAAGTAGTTAGTTTCCCCACAGGCCTGAGTCCGAGGACCATACAGTGCCCTGGTTCTGTCTAACACTTAGTATTTTTGAAGTAGTTAGTTTCCCCATAGGCCTGAGTCCGAGGACGGTGCAGTGCCTTAGTTCTGTCTAACACTTTGGCTTTTTGAAGTAATTAGTTTCCCCAGAGGCCTGAGTCCGAGGGCCATGCAGTGCCTTGGTTCTGTCTAATACTTTGGCTTTTTGAAGTAGTTACTTTCCCCATGGGCTTGAGTCTGAGGACCATGCAGTGCCTTGGTTCTATCTAACACTTAGGCTTTTTGAAGTTGTTAGTTTCCTCAGATGCCTGAGTCCGAGGAACATGCAGTACCTTGGTTCTGTCTAACACTTAGAATTTTTGAAATAGTTAGTTTCCCCATAGGCCTGAGTCCGAGGACCATGCAGTGCCCTGGTTCTGTCTAATACTTTGGCTTTTTGAAGTACTTAGTTTCCCCAGAGGCCTGAGTCCGAGGACCATGCAGTGCCTTGGTTCTGTCTAACACTTCGGCTTTTTGAAGTAGTTAGTTTCCCCAGAGGCTTGAGTCCGAGGACTATGCAGTGCCTTGGTTTTGTCTAATACTTAGGCTTTTTGAAGTAGTTAGTTTCCCCATAGGCCTGATTCCGAGGTCCATGCAGTGCCTTGGTTCTTTCTAATACTTAGGCTTTTTGAAGTAGTTACTTTCCCCATAGGCCTGAGTCCGAGGACCATGCAGCGCCTTCGTTCTGTCTAACACTTAGGCTTTTTGAAGTAGTTAGTTTCCCCAGAGGCCTGAGTCTGAGGACCATGCAGTGCCTTGGTTCTGTCTAATACTTAGGCTTTTTGAAGTAGTTAGTTTCCCCATAGGACTGAGTCCGAGGACGGTGCAGTGCCTTGGTTCTGTCTAATACTTTGGCTTTTTGAAGTACTTAGTTTCCCCAGAGGCCTGAGTCCGAGGACCATGCTGTGCTTTGGTTCTGTGTAACACTTCGGCTTTTTGATGTAGTTAGTTTCCCCAGAGGCCTGAGTCCGAGGACCATGCAGTGCCTTGGTTATGTCTAATACTTAGGCTTTTTGAAGTAGTTAGTTTCCCCATAGGCCTGAGTACGAGGTCCATGCAGTGCCTTGGTTCTATCTAATACTTAGGCTTTTTGAAGTAGTTAGTTTCCCCATAGGCCTGAGTTCGAGGACCATGCAGCGCCTTGGTTCTGTCTAACACTTAGGCTTTTTGAAGTAGTTAGTTTCCCCAGAGGCCTGAGTCTGAGGACCATGCCGTGCCTCGGTTCTGTCTAATAATTAGGCTTTTTGAAGTAGTTAGTTTCCCCATAGGCCTGAGTCCGAGGACCATGCTGTGCCTTGGTTCTGTCTAACACTTAGAATTTTTGAAGTAGTTAGTTTCCCTTTGGGCCTGAGCCCGAGGACCATGCAGTGCCTTGGTTCTGTCTAATACGTAGGCTTTTTGAAGTAGTTAGTTTCCCTAGAGGCCTGAGCCCGAGGACCATGCAGTGCCTTGGTTCTGTCTAATACTTAGGCTTTTTGAAGTAGTTAGTTTCCTCATAGGCCTGAGTCCGAGGACCATGCAGCGCCTTGGTTCTGTCTAGTACTTAGGCTTTTTGAAGTAGTTAGTTTCCCCATAGGCCTGAGTCTGAGGACCATGCAGTGCCTTGGTTCTATCTAATACTTAGGCTTTTTGAAGTAGTTAGTTTCCCCATAGGCCTGAGTCCGAGGACCATACAGCGCTTTGGTTCTGTCCAACACTTTGGCTTTTTGAAGTAGTTTGTTTCCCAAGAGGCCTGAGTCCGAGGACCATGGAGTGCCTTGGTTTTGTCTAATACTTAGGCATTTTGAAGTAGTTAGTTTCCCCACAGGCCTGAGTCCGAGGACCATACAGTGCCCTGGTTCTGTCTAACACTTAGTATTTTTGAAGTAGTTAGTTTCCCCATAGGCCTGAGTCCGAGGACGGTGCAGTGCCTTAGTTCTGTCTAACACTTTGGCTTTTTGAAGTAATTAGTTTCCCCAGAGGCCTGAGTCCGAGGGCCATGCAGTGCCTTGGTTCTGTCTAATACTTTGGCTTTTTGAAGTAGTTACTTTCCCCATGGGCTTGAGTCTGAGGACCATGCAGTGCCTTGGTTCTATCTAACACTTAGGCTTTTTGAAGTTGTTAGTTTCCTCAGATGCCTGAGTCCGAGGAACATGCAGTACCTTGGTTCTGTCTAACACTTAGAATTTTTGAAATAGTTAGTTTCCCCATAGGCCTGAGTCCGAGGACCATGCAGTGCCCTGGTTCTGTCTAATACTTTGGCTTTTTGAAGTACTTAGTTTCCCCAGAGGCCTGAGTCCGAGGACCATGCAGTGCCTTGGTTCTGTCTAACACTTCGGCTTTTTGAAGTAGTTAGTTTCCCCAGAGGCTTGAGTCCGAGGACTATGCAGTGCCTTGGTTTTGTCTAATACTTAGGCTTTTTGAAGTAGTTAGTTTCCCCATAGGCCTGATTCCGAGGTCCATGCAGTGCCTTGGTTCTTTCTAATACTTAGGCTTTTTGAAGTAGTTACTTTCCCCATAGGCCTGAGTCCGAGGACCATGCAGCGCCTTCGTTCTGTCTAACACTTAGGCTTTTTGAAGTAGTTAGTTTCCCCAGAGGCCTGAGTCTGAGGACCATGCAGTGCCTTGGTTCTGTCTAATACTTAGGCTTTTTGAAGTAGTTAGTTTCCCCATAGGACTGAGTCCGAGGACGGTGCAGTGCCTTGGTTCTGTCTAATACTTTGGCTTTTTGAAGTACTTAGTTTCCCCAGAGGCCTGAGTCCGAGGACCATGCTGTGCTTTGGTTCTGTGTAACACTTCGGCTTTTTGATGTAGTTAGTTTCCCCAGAGGCCTGAGTCCGAGGACCATGCAGTGCCTTGGTTATGTCTAATACTTAGGCTTTTTGAAGTAGTTAGTTTCCCCATAGGCCTGAGTACGAGGTCCATGCAGTGCCTTGGTTCTATCTAATACTTAGGCTTTTTGAAGTAGTTAGTTTCCCCATAGGCCTGAGTTCGAGGACCATGCAGCGCCTTGGTTCTGTCTAACACTTAGGCTTTTTGAAGTAGTTAGTTTCCCCAGAGGCCTGAGTCTGAGGACCATGCAGTGCCTCGGTTCTGTCTAATAATTAGGCTTTTTGAAGTAGTTAGTTTCCCCATAGGCCTGAGTCCGAGGACCATGCTGTGCCTTGGTTCTGTCTAACACTTAGAATTTTTGAAGTAGTTAGTTTCCCTTTGGGCCTGAGCCCGAGGACCATGCAGTGCCTTGGTTCTGTCTAATACGTAGGCTTTTTGAAGTAGTTAGTTTCCCTAGAGGCCTGAGCCCGAGGACCATGCAGTGCCTTGGTTCTGTCTAATACTTAGGGTTTTTGAAGTAGTTAGTTTCCCCATAGGCCTGAGTCCGAGGACCATGCTGTGCCTTGTTTCTGTCTAACACTTAGAATTTTTGAAGTAGTTAGTTTACCTATGGGCCTGAGCCCGAGGACCAGGCAGTGCCTTGGTTCTGTCTAATACTTTGGCTTTTTGAAGTAGTTAGTTTCCCCAGAGGCCTGAGTCCGAGGACCATGCAGCGCCTTGGTTCTGTCTAACACTTATGCTTTTTAAAGTAGTTAGTTTCCCCAGTGGCCTGAGTCAGAGGACCATGCAGTGCCTTGGTTCTGTCTAATAATTAGCCTTTTTGAAGTAGTTAGTTTCCCCATAGGCCTGAGTCCGAGGACCATGCTGTGCCTTGGTTCTGTCTAACACTTAGAATTTTTGAAGTAGTTATTTTCCCTACGGGCCTGAGCCCGAGGACCATGCAGTGCATTGGTTCTGTCTAACACTTAGGCTTTTTGAAGTAGTTAGTTTCCCCATAGGACTGAGTCCGAGGACGGTGCAGTGCCTTGGTTCTGTCTAATACTTTGGCTTTTTGAAGTACTTAGTTTCCCCAGAGGCCTGAGTCCGAGGACCATGCTGTGCTTTGGTTCTGTGTAACACTTCGGCTTTTTGATGTAGTTAGTTTCCCCAGAGGCCTGAGTCCGAGGACCATGCAGTGCCTTGGTTATGTCTAATACTTAGGCTTTTTGAAGTAGTTAGTTTCCCCATAGGCCTGAGTACGAGGTCCATGCAGTGCCTTGGTTCTATCTAATACTTAGGCTTTTTGAAGTAGTTAGTTTCCCCATAGGCCTGAGTTCGAGGACCATGCAGCGCCTTGGTTCTGTCTAACACTTAGGCTTTTTGAAGTAGTTAGTTTCCCCAGAGGCCTGAGTCTGAGGACCATGCAGTGCCTCGGTTCTGTCTAATAATTAGGCTTTTTGAAGTAGTTAGTTTCCCCATAGGCCTGAGTCCGAGGACCATGCTGTGCCTTGGTTCTATCTAATACTTAGGCTTTTTGAAGTAGTTAGTTTCCCCATAGGCCTGAGTCCGAGGACCATGCAGTGCCTTGGTTCTATATAATACTTAGGCTTTTTGAAGTAGTTAGTTTCCCCATAGGCCTGAGTCCGAGGACCATGCAGCACCTTGGTTCTGTCTAACACTTAGGCTTTTTGAAGTAGCTAGTTTCCCCAGAGGCCTGAGTCCGAGGACCATGCAGTGCCTTGGTTCTGTCTAACACTTAGGCCTTTTGAAGTAGTTAGTTTCCCCATTGGCCTGAGTCCGAGGACCATGCAGTGCCTTGGTTCTGTCTAATACTTAGGCTTTTTGAAATAGTTAGTTTCCGCATAGGCCTAAGTCCAAGGACCATGCAGTGCCTTGGTTCCGTCTAATACTTAGGCTTTTTGAAGTAGTTAGTTTCCCCATAGGCCTGAGCCCGAGGACCATGCAGTGCCTTGGTTCTGTCTAACACTCAGGCTTTTTGAAGTAGTTAGTTTCCCCATAGGTCTGAGTCCGAGGACCATGCAGTGCATTGGTTCTGTCTAACACTTAGGTTTTTAGAAGTAGTTTGTTTCCCAGATGGCCTGAGTCCGAGGACCATGCAGTGCCTTGGTTCTGTCTAATACTTAGGCTTTTTGAAGTAGTTAGTTTCCCCATAGGCCTGAGTCCGAGGACCATGCAATGCCTTGGTTCTGTCTAAGACTTAAGCTTTTTGAAGTAGTTAGTTTCCCTATAAGCCTGAGTCCGAGGACCGTGCAGTGCCTTGGTTCTGTCTAACACTTAGGCTTTTTGAAGTAGTTAGTTTCCCCATAGGACTGAGTCCGAGGACTATGCAAATCCTTGGTTCAATCTAATACTTAGGTTTTTTGAAGTAGTTAGTTTCCCCATAGGCCTGAGTCCGAGGACCATGCAGTGCCTTGATTCTATCTAATACTTAGGGTTTTTGAAGTAGTTAGTTTCTCCGTAGGCCTGAGTCCGAGGACCACGCAGCGCCTTGGTTCTGTCTAACACTTAGGCTTTTTGGAGTAGTTAGTTTCCCCAGAGGCCTGAGTCCAAGGACCATGCAGTGCCTTGGTTCTGTCTAATACTTAGGCTTTTTGAAGTAGTTAGTTTCCCCATAGGCCCGAGTCCGAGGACCATGCAGTTCCTTGGTTCTGTCTAACACTTAGAATTTTTGAAGTAGTTAGTTTCCCTATAGGCCTGAGTCCGAGGACCATGCAGTGCCTTGGTTCTGTCTAATATTTAGGCTTTTTGAAGTAGTTAGTTTCCCTAGAGGCCTGAGTCCGAGGACCATGCAATGCCTTGGTTCTGTCTAATACTTAGGCTTTTTGAAGTAGTTAGTTTCCCATAGACCTGAGTCCGAGGACTGTGCAGCGCCTTGGTTCTGTCTAACACTAGGCTTTTTGAAGTAGTTAGTTTCCCCATAGGCCTGAGTCCGAGGACCATGCAGTGCCTTGGTTCTATCTAACACTTAGGCTTTTTGAAGTAGCTAGTTTCCCGAGAGGCCTGAGTCCGAGGACCATGCAGTGCCTTGGTTCTGTCTAACACTTAGGCTTTTTGAAGTAGTTAGTTTCCCCGGAGGCCTGAGTCCGAGGACTATGCAGTGCCTTGGTACTGTCTAACACTTATGCTTTTTGAAGTAGTTAGTTTCCCCGGAGGCCTGAGTCCGAGGACCATGCAGTGCTTTGGTTCTATCTAATACTTAGGCTTTTTGAAGTAGTTAGTTTCCCCATAGGCCTGAGTCTGAGGACCATGCAGTACCTTGGTTCTATCTAATACTTAGGATTTTTGAAGTTGTTAGTTTCCCCATAGGCCTGAGTCCGAGGACCATGCAGCGCCTTGGTTCTGTCTAACACTTAGGCTTTTTGAAGTTGTTAGTTTCCCAAGAGGCCTGAGTCCGAGGACCATGGAGTGCCTTGGTTCGGTCTAATACTTTGGCTTTTTGAAGTAGTTAGTTTCCCCATAGGCCTGAGTTCGAGGACGATGCAATGCCTTAGTTCTGTCTAACACTTAGGCTTTTTGAAGTAATTAGTTTCTCCGGTGGCCTGAGTCCGAGGGCCATGCAGTGCCCTGGTTCTGTCTAATTCTTAGGCTTTTTGAACTAGTTACTTTCCCCATGGGCCTGAGTCTGAGGACCATGCAGTGCATTGGTTCTGTCTAACACTTAGGCTTTTTGAAGTTGTTAGTTTCCTCAGAGGCCTGAGTCCGAGGAACATGCAGTGCCTTGGTTCTGTCTAACGCTTAGAATTTTTGAAATAGTTAGTTTCCCCATAGGCCTGAGTCCGAGGACCATGCAGTGCCCTGGTTCTGTCTAATACTTTGGCTTTTTGAAGTACTTAGTTTCCCCAGACGCCTGAGTCTGAGGACCATGTAGTGCCTTGGTTCTGTCTAACACTTCGGCTTTTTGAAGTAGTTAGTTTCCCCAGAGGCTTGAGTCCGAGGACCACGCAGTGCGTTGGTTCTGTCTAATACTTAGGCTTTTTGAAGTAGTTAGTTTCCCCATAGGCCTGAGTCCGAGGTACATGCAGTGTCTTGGTTCTCTCTAATACTTAGGCTTTTTGAAGTAGTTACTTTCCCCATAGGCCTGAGTCCGAGGACCATGCAGTGCCTTGGTTCTGTCTAACACTTAGGCTTTTTGAAGTAGTTAGTTTCCCCAGAGGCCTGAGTCTGAGGACCATGCAGTGACTTGTTTCTGTCTAATACTTAGGATTTTTGAAGTAGTTAGTTTACCCATAGGCCTGAGTCCGAGTACCATACAGTGCCTTGGTTCTATCTAATACTTAGGCTTTTTGAAGTAGTTAGTTTCCCAGAGGCCTGAGTCCGAGGACCATGCAGTTCCTTGGTTCTGTCTAACACTTAGGCTTTTTGAAGTAGTTAGTTTCCCCATAGGCCTGAGTCCGAGGAACATGCAGTGCCTTGGTTCTGTCTAATACTTAGGGTTTTTGAAGTAGTTAGTTTCCCTATAGGCTTGAGTCCGAGGACCATGCAGTGCCTTGGTTCTGTCTAATACTTAGGCTTTTTGAAGTAGTTAGTTTCCCCATAGGCCTGACTCCGAGGACCATGCAGTGCCTTGGTTCTGTCTAACACTCAGGCTTTTTGAAGTAGTTAGTTTCCACAGAGGCCTGAGTCCGAGGACCATGCTGTGCATTGGTTCTGTCTAATACTTAGGCTTTTTGAAGTAGTTAGTTTCCCCAGAGGCCTGAGTCCGAGGACCATGCAGTGCCTTAGTTCTGTCTAATACTTACGCTTTTTGAAGTAGTTAGTTTCCCCATAGGCCTGAGTCCGAGGACCATGCAGTGTCTTGGTTCTGTCTAAGACTTAAGCTTTTTGAAGTAGTTAGTTTCCCCAGAGGCCTGAGTCCGAGGACCATGCAGTGCCTTGGTTCTGTCTAACACTCAGGCTTTTTGAACTAGTTAGTTTCCCTATAGGCCTGAGTCCGAGGACCATGCAATGCCTTGGTTCTGTCTAATACTTAGGCTTTTTGAAGTACTTAGTTTCCCAGTAGGCCCGAGTCTGAGGACCGTGCAGTGCCTTTGTTCTGTCTAATACTTAGGCTTTTTGAAGTACTTAGTTTCCCAGAGGCCTGAGTCCGAGGACCATGCAGTGCCTTGGTTCTATCTAATACTTAGGCTTTTTGAAGTAGTGAGTTTCCCCAGAGGCCTGACTCCGAGGACCATGCAGTGCCTTGGTTCTGTCTAATACTTAGGCTTTTTGAAGTAGTTAGTTTCCCCATAGGCCTGAGTCCGAGGAGCATGCAGCGCCTTGGTTCTGTCTAACACTTAGGCTTTTTGAAGTAGTTAGTTTCCCCAGAGGCCTGAGTCCGAGGACCATGCAGTGCTTTGGTTCTGTCTAACAATTAGGCTTTTTAAAGTAGTTAGTTTCCCCGGAGGCCTGAGTCCGAGGACCATGCAGTGCCTTGGTTCTGTCTAATACTTAGTCTTTTTGAAGCAGTTAGTTTCCCTAGAGGCCTGAGTCCGAGGACCATGCAGTGCCTTAGTTCTGTCTAACACTTAGGCTTTTTGATGTAGTTAGTTTCCCCGGAGGCCTGAGTCCGAGGACCATGCAGTGCCTTGGTTCTGTCTAATACTTAGGCTTTTTGAAGTAGTTAGTTTCCCCATAGGCCTGAGTCCGAGGACCATGCAGTGCCTTGGTTCTATCTAATACTTAGGCTTTTTGAAGTAGTTAGTTTCCCCATAGGCCTGAGTCCGAGGACCATGCAGCGCCTTGATTCTGTCTAATTCTTAGGCTTTTGGAAGTAGTTAGTTTCCCCAAAGGCCTGAGTCTGAGGACCATGCAGTGCCATGGTTCTCTCTAATACTTAGGCTTTTTGAAGTAGTTTGTTTCCCCATAGGCCTGAGTCCGAGGACCATGCAGCACCTTGGTTCTGTCTAACACTTAGGCTTTTTGAAGTAGTTAGTTTCCCCAGAGGCCTGAGTCCGAGGACCATGGAGTGCCTTGGTTCTGTCTAATACTTAGGCTTTTTGAAGTAGTTAGTTTCCCCATAGGCCTGAGTCCGAGGACCATACAGTGCCCTGGTTCTGTCTAACACTTAGAATTTTTGAAGTAGTTAGTTTCCCCATAGGCCTGAGTCCGAGGACGGTGCAGTGCCTTAGTTCTGTCTAACACTTAGGCTTTTTGAAGTAATTAGTTTCCCTAGAGGCCTGAGTCCAAGGGCCATGCAGTGCCTTGGTTCTGTCTAATACTTAGGCTTTTTGTAGTAGTTACTTTCCCCATGGGCCTGAGTCTGAGGACCATACAGTGCCTTGGTTCTGTCTAACACTTAGGCTTTTTGAAGTTGTTAGTTTCCTCAGAGGCCTGAGTCCGAAGAACATGCAGTGCCTTGGTTCTGTCTAACACTTAGAATTTTTGAAATAGTTAGTTTCCCCATAGGCCTGAGTCTGAGGACCATGCAATGCCTTGGTTCTGTCTAATACTTTGGCTTTTTGAAGTACTTAGTTTCCCAGAGGCCTGAGTCCGAGGACCATGCAGTGCCTTGGTTCTGTCTAACACTTCAGCTTTTTGAAGTAGTTAGTTTCCCCAGAGGCCTGAGTTCGAGAACCATGTATTGCCTTGGTTCTGTCTAATACTTAGGCTTTTTGAAGTAGTTAGTTTCCCCGTAGGCCTGAGTCCGAGGTCCATGCAGCGCCTTGGTTCTATCTAATACTTAGGCTTTTTGAAGTTGTTAGTTTCCCTATAGGCCTGAGTCTAAGGACCATGCAGTGCCTTGGTTCTGTCTAATACTTAGGCTTTTTGAAGTAGTTAGTTTTCACATAGGCCTTAGTCCGAGGACCATGCTGCGCCTTGGTTCTGTCTAACACTTAGGCTTTTTGAAGTAGTTAGTTTCCTCATAGGCCTGAGTCCGAGGACCATGCAGTGCCTTGGTTCTGTCTAATACTTAGGCTTTTTGAAGTAGTTAGTTTCCCCATAGGCCTGAGTCCGAGGACGATGCAGTGCCTTGGTTCTGTCTAATACTTAGGCTGGCCGTTTGAACATGTGATCCCAAGTTGAAACAGGTTAAGAATCGGAATTCAAAAAGACTGCTTCACTAATCATAATACCTTTTCAGGTTATTTACATTCCAGTGGCGAGGTACAGGTTTTTCGTCTGGATCTTCTAAATAGTATGCGCCTACTCCTGCTACTGAGGTAATTCGGTAGGGGCTTTCCCAGTTGGGTCCTAGCTTTCCCCGGGATGGGTTCTTGGCAGCCCCGACGACTTTTCTCAGCACCAGGTCTCCCGATGCCAGCGGCCTGAGTTTCACATTGGTGTCATACCCTTACTTGAGCTTTTGCTGGTAATAGGCCAGCTGGATCATTGCTCGTTCCCTTCGTTCTTCCACCAAGTCCAGGCTCCTTCCCAGTAGTTCATCATTGCTGTCGGGAGTGAAAGAACTCGTTCGTAGCGTCTGAAAATTCGTTTCTCGTGGGATCACCGCCTCGGCGCCATAAGTCATGGCAAAAGGTGTTTCCCTTGTTGACCGCCGAGGGGTAGTCCGGTACGTCCACAGGACGTGGGGCAGCTCCTCAACCCATCTTCCTTTGGCGTCGTCCAACTTCTTCTTAAGCCCGTTGACGATAACCTTGTTGACGGCTTCTGCCTGTCCGTTTCCCTGAGGGTAGGCGGGCGTCGAATATCTGTTAGTGATCCCGAGTTCACAGCAGTACCTCCTGAAGGCCTTGCTGTCGAATTGGAGCCCATTATCCGAGATGAGGGTGTGAGGGACCCCAAATCTCGTAACTATGTTTCTCCAAAGGAATTTCTTGGCGTCCGCGTCCCTAATGTTGGCCAGGGGCTCGGCCTCGACCCATTTCGTGAAGTAGTTCGTGGCCACCAGCAGATACCTCATATTCCCTGGCGCTTTCAGGAAGGGACCTACAATGTCCAAGCCCCATTGGGCGAACGGCCAGGGACCGGACAAGGGATTGAGGACCCCTCCTGGCTGGTGAATGTTCGGGGCGAATCTCCGGCACTGGTCACACCTCTTGACATATTCCAGGGCCTCCTGTTGTATTCCCGACCACCAATATCCTTGCGTGACAGCTCGGTGTGACAGGGATCTCCCTCCTGTATGACTCCCACAGATTCCTTCGTGCAGCTCTTCGAGTAGTAACTCTGTTGCCTCGGGGTGGACGCATAGCAGGTATGGCCCAGAGTAGGAGCGCCTGTATAGTCGGAGATCCTCGGATAGCCAGAACCGAGGAGCTTTTCTCCGTACTTTCTCAACTTCTGCCTTATCTTCGGGCAGGATATTGTCTTTGAGGAATTTGACTATGGGATCCATCCAGCTAGGACCCACTTCAATCTGATGGACGGTGATCGAGCCCCTTGCCATTTCGTTCGCTCTTTCTAGGTGCTCCACAAGTATGATCCGGGGCAGACCCTCTGCCGAGGATGTTGCGAGCGTGGTTAATGAGTCGGCATGGCTGTTCCCACTCCGGGGAATATGAGACAGGCTAAAGAGGTCGAACTCCGACTGCGAGCGCTGGACCTGGCCCAGGTATTCTTGCATTCTCAGATCTCTGGCTTTCATTTCTCCGTTTACCTGTCCTACCACCAATCTCGAGTCTGAGAACGCCTCTATCGATCTTCCCCCTATCTTTCGTACCATGACCATCCCTTGTAGCAACGCCTCATACTCGGCCTCGTTGTTTGTGGCCGAGAATCCAAGCCTCAGGGACTTCTCGATGACATGATCCTTAGGGGATACTAATACTAGCCCCACTCCGGACCCCCTCTGGTTTGCCGCGCCATCAACATATACTTTCCAGTATGGTGACCCCGGGATGGAGACTGCCCCAACTGATTTTTCATCCGAGCTCTCCTCCCCGGGGGCTACTTCCACGGTGGGTTTGGCGAATTCGGCCGTCAAATCCACCAGGACCTGTCCTTTTATGGAAGTCCAGGGCATATACTTGATATCAAAGGCCCCAAGGATTGTGTTCCACTTTGCGATTCTCCCGGTGTAATCGCCAATCCGAAGTACAGACTTCAGGGGCAGTTTGGTCAAGACGACCACTGTGTGGGCTTGGAAGTAGTGGGGGAGCTTTCTCGTGGCGTGGACCACAGCCAGTATGGCCTTCTCCAAGGGCAGGTACTTGACCTCCACTTCATGTAGCGACTTACTGACATAATAAACTGGCTTTTGAATGCCATTATCATCCCGTATCAGTACTAGGCTTACTGCGTGGGGCGCCACGGCAAGGTATACGTACAAGACCTCATCGGCATCAGGATTGGACATGATAGGCAGCTGGGATAGGTACTCCTTGAGTTGCTGGAAAGCTACAACACAGTCCTCGAACCACTCAAATCCTTTCCACTTGTTGATCAAGAGATAGAAGGGCCTGCACCTGTCAGCCGACTGGGAAATGAATCGGTTCAAAGCCGCGATCATCCTAGTAAGCTTTTGGACCTCTTTGGGGTTTTGTGGGAGCTTCAACTCATGAATAGCCTTGATTTGGTCCGGATCAACTTCGATTCCCCTATGGGTGATCATGTACCCAAGGAACTTGCCTGAGCCCACCCCAAACGAGCATTTCGAGGCATTTAGGCACAGCTGGTGCTTCCTCAAGACGTCAAATGTGCGGCCGAGGTCCCCTAGATGTTCGAATACCGCTTTACTCTTCACCACCATATTGTCCACGTAGACTTCGATGCTCTTGCCCAGCATTGGCTCGAACATCCTCGTCATCATCCTTTGATAGGTGGATCCTACGTTCTTCAGACCGAAAGGCATTACTTTGTAGTGGTAATTCCTGACGGGTGTCACAAAGGCGGTCTTCTCCTGGTCTTCCAAGGCTAGTGGTATCTGATGATAGCCTTGAAAGGCGTCTAGGAAGCTCATCCGAGGATGGCCCGTGGTCACATTTACCAGCTGGTCGATCCGGGGCATGGGGAACGGGTCTTTTGGACATGCCCTATTTAGGTCGGTGAAGTCCACACAGACCCTCCACTTTCCGCTCTTCTTCCTGACCACCACAGTATTGGCTAGCCATTCGGGATAGAAAACCTCTTTGATAGCCCCAGCGCGCTTGAGTTTATTCACCTCTTCCCTTATGGCGTCAGCGTGCTCCCTCGATGGGCGTCGGGGCAGCTGTTTCTTGGGTACTATGGATGGACTAACGTTGAGATGGTGACAGATGAAGGACGGGTCAATCCCTGGTGCGTCGCAGGGGTCCCATGCAAATACGACAATATTGCTTCGAAGGAACTCGACCAGCTCCTCTTGTTCGGTGGGAGGCAGCCGAGCCCTAACCCGAAAGAACTTCTCTGGATCGTCACCGATTACCACTTTCTCCAAGTCCTCACACTTGGCCCCTTCGGCAGCTACATTAGGGTGCGCTACCATGGTCTTTGATTGCTATAAACCCTTTTCGGTAACGGCCGAGGGCTGTGCGTCAAGCTGACATGATATGGTAACCACCGTACATTGTCTCGCTGTGGGCTGGCAACCACGGATTTCTAGAACCTGGTCCCCTAATGGGAATTTCACCTTCTGGTGCAAGGAGGAGGCTACACCCCCTAAAGTGTGGAGCCAGGGTCTTCCTACGATGGCCGTGTAGGGGGAGTATGTGTCCACTACTATGAAGTTCATCTCTACCAGTTCTGGGCCGGTCTGTATGGGCAGCCTGATCATGCCCCTCGGGATGACGAGCTTCCTGTCGAAACTCATTAGGGGAGAGTCATATGGCGTCAAGTCCTCCGGTCTTAACCCCAGCCCCTTGTAGAGGTCCGGGTACATGACCTCTACCGCGCTGCCACCATCTACCATCACTCTCTTCACGTCGTAGCCCCCAATTCTAAGGGTGACTACCAGAGCATCGTCATGGGGCTGGGTGGTCCCCATCTTGTCCTCCTCTGAGAAGCTCAAAGGAGGGCAGGAACTCCTCCTAGCTCTTTTCGGTCCTGCCTGGGACTCCTCGGCTGGCGGTTGGGCCACAGATAACACTCGAGAAGGGCGCGTGCCCGTTCTCCCCGGTGCCGCCAGGATTACATTGATTGTGCCAGCAGGTTGCCCCATGGCGGTGTCCCTTCGGGGCTCTTGATACATTTGGCCCTGACGATTGTCGGGGTTGAGCAGCAGGTGCTTCAGTTTTCCCTCCCGGACTAGCTGGTCCAGGTAGTTCCGGAGGTTTCTGCAGTCCTCCGTGGTATGCCCGTGGTCCTGGTGGTATTGGCAGTAACGATTCTGATTGCGCCTCTCAGGTTCCCCAGCCATCTTATTCGGCCACCTGAAGTACGGCTCGTCCTTTATCCTTTCCAGCACCCTATGCACGGGTTCTCGAAACACGGCGTTGACGGTTTGAGCATTGGTCGCTCCAGATTCTCCTCCGAAATCCCTCCTCGGGCGGGCGTTATTATACCGGTCCGACCTGAAATCCCTCCTCTCTTGAGGGATGACCTTATCCTTCCCCTTGCCTTGCAGCATATCTTCCTCCACCCGCTTGTATTTGTCTATCCGATCCATCAGTTGCCGCACGCTGGTGGCGGGCTTTCCGGTCAAGGACTTCCTCAGGCCGTGCCCCATTGGTAGCTCATTCTGGAATGTACTGATGGCAATGGCGTCATGCTTGCCGTCCAGCTCATTGTAGATCTCCCAGTACTTGTCCGAGTAGGCCTTGAGGGTCTCCCCGTCACGCATGGATAGGGACAGTAGTGCGCTCATGGGCCGAGGAGGCCTGCTGTTCGTGACAAAGCGGGAACCAAAAGCCTGGGTCAGCTGTCTGTACGAGTCTATGGAATTTGTCCTCAGACCGTTGAACCACCTTATTGCCACAGGTCTTAAGCTGGATGGGAAGACTTTACACATCAGCGCCTCGTTCTTGGAGTGGACAGCCATCCTCTGGTTGAACTAGCTCACATGCTCCACGGGATCCGTTTTACCATTGTAAGCAATGAAGGTTGGCTACTGGAACCGCCGAGGAAGCTCCGCCTCCTCTATACGATGCGTGAAGGGCGACCTGGAGAGCTGATCCAGCGCCTTGCTCATGGCATCACCTCCTACGCCCTTGGGGGTTGGGTTGGCGCGCTTACGCCTCTGGTAGCGCTCGTCCTCGTGGGAGAAAGTCTCGCTAGGGGGCGTTCTTGACCTTTGCCTGTATTCGTCATCACTCTCGTCGTCAGAGGGCAGGTCAGGGCTGGGTTCGAACCGTCTTCGCTGCGCACGGCGCAACTTCCTCTTCAGACCATCTATCTCGCACTGCATGGCCACCTTATCATCTTTCCCCTGGGAAGCGTGGCTATGGGCCTCTTCCGATTATGTGGCCTGGCCATCGTCGCTCTTCTGGGCTTGGTTTTCGCTCGCTGTTGAAGTATGCACGCTTCCTTCTCGAAATCGTCCATTGTCGTTCTGACCACCCCCGGGGTCGCCATAGTCACCCTGCTACCGTGGCTTCGTCGGTTCGGGTCGATTGGGAGTTCTTTGGTGAGGGCCCGATCCTACCATGCTTGACTGTTATCCTTACTAACGCACAAGTTCTTCCCATAGACGGCGCCAATTGCAGGGACCAGGTTTAAGGGAGTGGACCCAAGCCCAGTTTCCCCGCAATGAATTTATAGAGAATGGGCTCAAGAACTAGGCGTTAGTGAGAAATGTAGCGAACATGCATGATTGCATGTGGATTGGATAGCCTGAACGTGAATTAGGGTGAGTAATAACGCTCCTCAGACGTGCTCTCCAGGACTTGGAGTTCTTATAATTTCTTTTTTAGACTGACTACAAAGTTCTCTCAAATCATATAGATTGTTACAGTATTCCCTTTACCATATCTTTTTCTCTTTCCTCTTTTAGGAGGGGTTCCTTACATTATATACCCCTCTTCCAATCGATCCTAACCCTACATTTGTAGAGGGATTAGGCCATCACTCGAGTGCCTGTCCCATCAGCAACCTTCCCCTTCTTTTTGTGGGTGGCAGCAACCAAGGTGGTACTGTTGAGGCATCCCCTCCTCATTAATGCGGTCAGGACGTTAGTTGAGGGCATTTAATGTGGAGGTGACATTTCATCTGGAACTTGCTCCTCCACCATGCTTCCATGTCTGGTATTTGGGACTTGCTGTTTGCTCCTTGGATGCCCGGGGAGGTTCCCTTTGATGGCGTGTTGCTTGTCCGTTTTCGGATCTCGGAATTCCGAGGACGTTATCATCCTCGGCACTGTTTCGTGGGCAACTGGGCATTACACTTCAGTCCTCGGACCTTGGACGCGTCCTCGGCATTGGCCTTGGGCCTGGTTCGAAGTGGGCCGGGGTTGCTGACTATTTCTGGCCCCACAACATCCAATCCCTAGAAAGGAAAAAAAATAAATTAAAATAAAAAAATTAGTGAGAAAATTTCATAGGACTGCATCCCGTAAAATTGATGGGATCATATCCTTTTAATAATTGCAATATTTATCAATCTAAATTGTTCAAAGAATTCAAATAAATCAATATTTAAATTTTGTTTAAATCAATGGAGTATTGTAAATATATTATATGCATAGGGCCTTATTATTTAAGCTAATTAAATAAGTATTGTATTTTCTACTTAAGAGATTATAAAATAAGTATTTACGTTCACTGAAAACCTAGCACATAAGAGATTATTATCAAGTTAAGGAATTTAGTACCCGTTTGTTTCAGCGTTTGAAGCCCAAAAGTTGCATTTTCAAAAAAACCAGCCCAAAATTAGTGTTTGGTTAGTATAAAACGCAACTTTTTGAAAAAAAATTGTGTTTTATATTTGTGAAGAGAACGCGCGTTTGACTTATGGAGCTCTGGAGGTCCATAAAGCCAAAAGTTCGTGGGCGTTTTGATATATCCATTGGGGGTGAGTTGGCAATTACCAAATTACCCTTCATCAGTTCTCAGTTCTCACGCCTGTTCTTCATTCCTCTCATCTCTTCTATCTGCTCTGCCCTCACTGTGCTGCTACAAACACAGCACCACCCGGTCTACCACCACAATCAACAAAATCAACAAAACCCATTTCAACATTTGATAATCCAAACACAAAATCAACAAAACCAAACCAAAAATAACTCAAAGTCATTCAATTTGCAGACAAATTTCCAGATGAAATAAAAGATAAAAATCAGTTACAAAGATTTCTTGGTAGCCTAAATTATGTTTCAGGCTATTTTCAAGGGTTAAGAAAAATATGCAAACCCCTATATAGAAGGTTATAAAAGAATCCTCCTGCATGGACAGATAAACATACTATGATAGTTCAACAGATTAAAAAATATGTTAAACAACTCCCCTGTATTATTATACCATCACCCCATGCTTTTAAAATTGTTGAGACAGACGCTTCTGATATAGGCTATGGTGGAATCCTAAAACAGATAGCAAAAGATAATGCAAAAGAACAAATTGTTAGATTCCATTATGGCTCTTGGTCGACTACTCAACAGAATTACAGCACTATTAAAAAAGAAATTTTATCTATTATATTATGTGTTTCAAAATTTCAAAATGATCTTTTCAATCAAAAGTTTTTAATCCGTGTTGACTGTAAAAGTGCTAAAGAAGTTTTACAAAAAGATGTTCAGAATCTTGTTTCTAAACAAAGTTTTGCTAGATGGCAGGCTATTTTAAGTGTTTTTGATTTTGATATTGAATATATTAAAGGAGAAACTAATTCCATTCCTGATTTCTTAACTCGTGAATTTCTACAGGGACGATGAGTTCCCCTGCAGATAAAAGCAAATCCCCTAAACCCAGAACCAGACAGTCTTATGCTGCTCCTCCGATTCCTCCCCCTAGTAGATTTCTCCCTTGTCCCTCATTCACCTCACCTACTTTTTCTTCAAATAGACCCCATGAAAGACCCCCAATACCTTGTAGCCCAAACCCCTTCCAACCTCTCTCCCTAAGCCCCACTCCAATGTCCAAACAATCTTATGCCCTACCTTCAACTTCCTCAACTCCTCCCCTAAAGAAACCATTTAATGTAGTCGCGTCCTCTTTTCCTCCTTTAACCTCTCCCTCCAACCAACCAAACTATAGAGCCTCTACCCCACAGGAAGCCCAAACCCCGAAAGAAGATCACAGTATTGAACTCCCAAAAGATTCCTAGAATTTTATTTTATGGATTGAACCAGAATACCAGCACATAAAAGACACCCTCTCCCTAGTCAGACAGCTCATACCCCTAGGATGGGAACATCCTAAGACAGAAACATTAAAGACCCAGACATTTTATGAGCTTATTTTGGTAGATACAGACTCAATATTAGTAACACATATGCCTTGTTCCCAAGAACCAAATAGATTTGGCTACTCTAAAGTGGTCATAAAACAGATTCTCACTCCTTCCCATTGGAGAGCCCAACCCTGGGTCACTAGGAACTTTTCTATACTTTTTGAACCATCGTTTTACAATTATTATGACTATATGGAAGCTTGGGATAGGTTCCTTCTATTCCAAAATAACATTTACAGGCATACGTGGTTTTTCCGGTTTGATATGTATAGAAAGAAAGACATGATGATCCTAAGATGGTTCATTGACTGGTGGAATTCCTATGGTCCTGAAGCTATGATTCTCCCCCCTGATCTCTTAAAGGCCTATGAGACTTTCAAGAAAGAACCAGACATACCACATCTCAAGGATTTCCCACACCTTTTGCAGTTCTTTTATAGATTTCCTGATCTCCCATGGATCATTAGATGGGAATACAAGATAGAGAAGCATCCTCAATACCCTTTTCCTATGCTTACTAGAAAGTTTAAATTAAAATGGTGGAATAAGTTTAATTTTGATCATATTTGCAATGAATTACAGAAAAAAGCCTCTTCCTCCCAGACAGAAGGTCCTAATTTCCTCTTAGAAAAGAGTCAAGTTCAATGCCAGCTTGCCTCCATCTCAGACAGAAGACAGCTCAAAAAGTAGTTGCTAGAAGCTGCATCACAGATCTCAGATGATGAAGATGACACAGTAATGGAATCCTCGTCTCCAAACTACAGGACTCACCTAGAAGCATTCCAAGATTCTCAAGATCCCTACGATATGTGACAGATAAGGCAAAGGCAAAATAACAAAATGACAGAAAAATCTAGAAAGATATTTTTCAGAATACTATTTACCTTGATAGATGAGTCCCACAGAAAGAAGTCCCTTTTGAAAGATTACTATTCACTGGCACGCGTCTACTGACAGATTTAATGTTCAAGATTTACTTTTACTGTTCAAGATCCTGCCGACAGATTAACTTGAGGTTACTTTACCTAACTCGGGTTACTTTTGAAGACTGACCATGGTTCACTTCATCTATAAAGAGACAGACTCCGAAGACAGAAGACAGGTTCCAATTCTCAAGTTCAAATTTCAGATTCAAGTTTTAGAAAGCCTTTGTAATAGCCTTCCCTCTCTCAGAAAGACTTTTGTACTCTATCCTTTTGTAACCTTTCCCTTTCAAATAGAACCTTGTAACCTTTTAGTTTCAAAGACAGTTTTACTTTGTAATCTTGTAACTCTTCAGACAGTGTTTATTTTCAAAGTTTGTATCAAAGTAGCAGTTTTCAGTTTAATCAAAGACAGAAGTATTTTCAAGTAAGATTTTATCAATTTCAGTTTTCATATTCCATACTCTGTTTTAATCTTATTTTGAATATATCTGTTTTGCTATTTTCTTCTTTATCATCTATTTTACCATTGTTTATGCTTCTATATTACTGCTGTGCTCTCTCCTGGGTAGTTAATCTTATTTTGAATATATCTGTTTTGCTATTTTCTTCTTTATCATCTATTTTACCATTGTTTATGCTTCTATATTACTGCTGTGCTCTCTCCTGGGTAGTTAATGGTATCAGAGCCATGGATGGTAGATGTATGAGTTTTATTTCTTTGCAATTAAGAAGTTACTAGGAACTTATATTACTGTATAGCCACTACTTGCTCCTTGATAGCGTTGGTCAGCCTCACACTCGTTGGCAAATCATAGTTTCGCGTTGGTCAGCCCGTTTTGTTAGCCGACGGACAGGTGTTGTTTGGGTGGTCCCGCAATGGAGTTTCCCGAGGAGGTGGTCCCGATAGCAAGGATACCAGTGGTTAGTAATAGTTCCGCCAGTAATTATTAATTGCTTAGAAAGAGAATAAATACATTTATCAGCTCATAATCTGTTTGCTTGTTCACACTTAGGCTAGGCACACACTAATTTGAAACATGGACTATGATGATATAGATTATGATGAAGGTTATAGCATGAGAGATATAGACAATAATTGGTCTAACAGTAATATGGATTATGAAACAGATTCTGATTCTGACAGTGATATGGATGATTATAATTATAATTATAATAATAACACAAGAAATTGGAGTATATTAACAAGAGATAAAATCAACCGACAGACTAATAGACACAATAATAGTTTCTTAGACATAATTAATAAAAAATTAGAATCTTTAGAAAATGAAGAAAGATCTACGATATATGCTAAAGAAGAAAGAAAAAATGATAGTTTTTTGCACCTCTATGAAAGAATGAAAGTTTTAAATTCACCTTTAGAAAAAGAAAGAGAATTTGAACCCTATCAGAGATCACCTTTAATTAATACTGTGACAGATAATTGGCATAATAGTCAAGGCCATAATTCAAAAAGTATCGACAAGTTAGTAAATATGATAGACAGCAGAAAAGTTAGCTTTTCAGAAAAATCAAGAGCAACTGACAGAGCTATACCTATAGCATTTGAAGATAAAGAAATAGACTCACAGACCCTAAAGGTAACTAACAGAAATGTTGACAGGAAAACTAACCTAATTAAGGAAATATCAACACGTATAGAAGATAAAGATAAGAATCCCATAAAAGAAAGAAGTGCTATAGATGAGATAGAAAAAGTCAATAACTGTTGGAGAACTAGTAATAATAGTTTAAATGAAATGATAGAGACAATAGAAAGACAAAATAGTAGAAAGACAGACAAGAAAGAAGAAGTAGGAAAAGTTAAGGACATACTAAAAGAAAATAGTACTCTTGAAAATTATCTACATAGGAAGATAGCAGTAGAAGAAGAAAGAACAAAAGGCAAAGAGATAGTCAACAAAAGTAGGAAAACTAATAGTGATAATAGTTTAAAAAAGGAAAATAGTGTAGTAAAAGCAAAAGAAGTCAACAATAGAAGGAAAATTGATAATACTGGCAGTTTAAAAGAGGTAATTGATGAAAAACTAAAATTAATTGAGAAATCTATGATAGATAACAGTTTGGTAGAATTAAAAAGAAAGATGGAAATTTTAAATTCACCTTTAGATACAGACAAAGAAAAAGAAATAGCAGTTTTAAATACTACTGATGTATTAGATAATGAGAACACTGACAGACAAATTAAACATACTATTTGTCATAAATGTAAAGAATATGGACACACTAAAAAACAATGTGCTCTCTCAAAGACAGAAGTATTTTCAAGTAAGATTTTATCAGTTTCAGTTTTCATATTCCATACTCTGTTTTAATCTTATTTTGAATATATCTGTTTTGCTATTTTCTTCTTTATCATCTATTTTATCATTGTTTATGCTTCTATATTACTGCTGTGCTCTCTCCTGGGTAGTTAATGTTTAATCAAAGACAGAAGTATTTTCAAGTAAGATTTTATCAGTTTCAGTTTTCATATTCCGTACTCTGTTTTAATCTTATTTTGAATATATCTGTTTTGTTATTTTCTTCTTTATCATCTATTTTATCATTGTTTATGCTTCTATATTACTGCTGTGCTCTCTCCTGGGTAGTTAATGGTATCAGAGCCATGGATGGTAGATGTATGAGTTTTATTTCCTTGCAATTAAGAAGTTACTAGGAACTCATATTACTGCATAGCCACTACTTGCTCCTTGATAGCGTTGGTCAGCCTCACACTCGTTGGCAAATCATAGTTTCGCGTTGGTCAGCCCGTTTTGTTAGCCGACGGACAGGCGTTGTTTGGGTGGTCCCGCAATGGAGTTTCCCGAGGAGGTGGTCCCGATAGCAAGGATACCAGTGGTTAGTAATAGTTCCGCCAGTAATTATTAATTGCTTAGAAAGAGAATAAATACATTTATCAGCTCATAATCTGTTTGCTTGTTCACACTTAGGCTAGGCACACACTAATTTGAAACATGGACAATGATGATATAGATTATGATGAAGGTTATAGCATGAGAGATATAGACAATAATTGGTCTAACAGTAATATGGATTATGAAATAGATTCTGATTCTGACAGTGATATGGATGATTATAATTATAATTATAATAATAACACAAAAAATTGGAGTATATTAACAGGAGATAAAATCAACCGACAGACTAATAGACACAATAATAGTTTCTTAGACATAATTAATAAAAAATTAGAATCTTTAGAAAATGAAGAAAGATCTACGATATATGCTAAAGAAGAAAGAAAAAATGATAGTTTTTTGCACCTCTATGAAAGAATGAAAGTTTTAAATTCACCTTTAGAAAAAGAAAGAGAATTTGAACCCCATCAGAGATCACCTTTAATTAATACTGTGACAGATAATTGGCATAATAGTCAAGGCCATAATTCAAAAAGTATCGACAAGTTAGTAAATATGATAGACAGCAGAAAAGTTAGCTTTTCAGAAAAATCAAGAGCAACTGACAGAGCTATACCTATAGCATTTGAAGATAAAGAAATAGACTCACAGACCCTAAAGGTAACTGACAGAAATGTTGACAGGAAAACTAACCTAATTAAGGAAATATCAACACGTATAGAAGATAAAGATAAGAATCCCATAAAAGAAAGAAGTGCTATAGATGAGATAGAAAAAGTCAATAACTGTTGGAGAACTAGTAATAATAGTTTAAAAGAAATGATAGAGACAATAGAAAGACAAAATAGTAGAAAGACAGACAAGAAAGAAGAAGTAGGAAAAGTTAAGGACATACTAAAAGAAAATAGTACTCTTGAAAATTATCTACATAGGAAGATAGCAGTAGAAGAAGAAAGAACAAAAGGCAAAGAGATAGTCAACAAAAGTAGGAAAACTAATAGTGATAATAGTTTAAAAAAGGAAAATAGTGTAGTAAAAGCAAAAGAAGTCAACAATAGAAGGAAAATTGATAATACTGGCAGTTTAAAAGAGGTAATTGATGAAAAACTAAAATTAATTGAGAAATCTATGATAGATAACAGTTTGGTAGAATTAAAAAGAAAGATGGAAATTTTAAATTCACCTTTAAATACAGACAAAGAAAAAGAAATAGCAGTTTTAAATACTACTGATGTATTAGATAATGAGAACACTGACAGACAAATTAAACATACTATTTGTCATAAATGTAAAGAATATGGACACACTAAAAAACAATGTGCTCTCTCAAAGACAGAAGTATTTTCAAGTAAGATTTTATCAGTTTCAGTTTTCATATTCCATACTCTGTTTTAATCTTATTTTGAATATATCTGTTTTGCTATTTTCTTCTTTATCATCTATTTTATCATTGTTTATGCTTCTATATTACTGCTGTGCTCTCTCCTGGGTAGTTAATGTTTAATCAAAGACAGAAGTATTTTCAAGTAAGATTTTATCAGTTTCAGTTTTCATATTCCGTACTCTGTTTTAATCTTATTTTGAATATATCTGTTTTGTTATTTTCTTCTTTATCATCTATTTTATCATTGTTTATGCTTCTATATTACTGCTGTGCTCTCTCCTGGGTAGTTAATGGTATCAGAGCCATGGATGGTAGATGTATGAGTTTTATTTCCTTGCAATTAAGAAGTTACTAGGAACTCATATTACTGCATAGCCACTACTTGCTCCTTGATAGCGTTGGTCAGCCTCACACTCGTTGGCAAATCATAGTTTCGCGTTGGTCAGCCCGTTTTGTTAGCCGACGGACAGGCGTTGTTTGGGTGGTCCCGCAATGGAGTTTCCCGAGGAGGTGGTCCCGATAGCAAGGATACCAGTGGTTAGTAATAGTTCCGCCAGTAATTATTAATTGCTTAGAAAGAGAATAAATACATTTATCAGCTCATAATCTGTTTGCTTGTTCACACTTAGGCTAGGCACACACTAATTTGAAACATGGACAATGATGATATAGATTATGATGAAGGTTATAGCATGAGAGATATAGACAATAATTGGTCTAACAGTAATATGGATTATGAAATAGATTCTGATTCTGACAGTGATATGGATGATTATAATTATAATTATAATTATAACACAAAAAATTGGAGTATATTAACAGGAGATAAAATCAACCGACAGACTAATAGACACAATAATAGTTTCTTAGACATAATTAATAAAAAATTAGAATCTTTAGAAAATGAAGAAAGATCTACGATATATGCTAAAGAAGAAAGAAAAAATGATAGTTTTTTGCACCTCTATGAAAGAATGAAAGTTTTAAATTCACCTTTAGAAAAAGAAAGAGAATTTGAACCCCATCAGAGATCACCTTTAATTAATACTGTGACAGATAATTGGCATAATAGTCAAGGCCATAATTCAAAAAGTATCGACAAGTTAGTAAATATGATAGACAGCAGAAAAGTTAGCTTTTCAGAAAAATCAAGAGCAACTGACAGAGCTATACCTATAGCATTTGAAGATAAAGAAATAGACTCACAGACCCTAAAGGTAACTGACAGAAATGTTGACAGGAAAACTAACCTAATTAAGGAAATATCAACACGTATAGAAGATAAAGATAAGAATCCCATAAAAGAAAGAAGTGCTATAGATGAGATAGAAAAAGTCAACAACTGTTGGAGAACTAGTAATAATAGTTTAAAAGAAATGATAGAGACAATAGAAAGACAAAATAGTAGAAAGACAGACAAGAAAGAAGAAGTAGGAAAAGTTAAGGACATACTAAAAGAAAATAGTACTCTTGAAAATTATCTACGTAGGAAGATAGAAGTAGAAGAAGAAAGAACAAAAGGCAAAGAGATAGTCAACAAAAGTAGGAAAACTAATAGTAATAATAGTTTAAAAAAGGAAAATAGTGTAGTAAAAGCAAAAGAAGTCAACAATAGAAGGAAAATTGATAATACTGGCAGTTTAAAAGAGGTAATTGATGAAAAACTAAAATTAATTGAGAAATCTATGATAGATAACAGTTTGGTAGAATTAAAAAGAAAGATGGAAATTTTAAATTCACCTTTAGATACAGACAAAGAAAAAGAAATAGCAGTTTTAAATACTACTGATGTATCAGATAATGAGAACACTGACAGACAAATTAAACATACTATTTGTCATAAATGTAAAGAATATGGACACACTAAAAAACAATGTGCTCGACAGAATAAAATTGCTAAACAAATAAGTAAATTAGAGTTTGAGAGAGATACAATAAATAAATTAATGGAAATGATTAATATTAGTCAAAACGTGATAGATCAAGTTAAGAAAAAGGAAGAACTAAAATCAACCAACCCACTTAAAGTTAATAAAAGAAAAAGAAAACAAAAAGACATAATAATGAAATTAATAGATAATCTACCTAATCAAGACAAAAAAGACTATTTACTAAAATTGAAAGATTCTATAGATATACCTATTGCTTGTATTAGATGTAAGAAATATGGACACCATGTTATAGAATGCAGAAAAGAAGAAAGAGCCAAAAAAGAAAAAGACAAGCAAGAGAAGATAAAAAAAGAAAAAGATAAGGTAGAGATAGAATCAGTAACTTTACAAGACTTAATGACAGAAGTAAAAATGGTAAAACAAGAAATTAAAGATATTAAAGAAGATAATTCCGTAGATATAAATGAACAAAATATTACAGAATTAATAAATTTAAAAGAAAGTTCTAAACACGTGATAGACTTACTTTTATTAGAAAAAGATGATGGCAATAGACAGAATTCTTTGAGTTTAATTAACAGAGTTATTTTTCAAAAAAGGAATACAGAAATCATTAATAAAGAAATTTCTTTAACATAAGTGACATTAACAGACTTAGGTATTCGTAACATGAAGTGTATACAAGACAGATTAATTCAGGCCAATGAAAAAGAATTAATTAATCATGTATATAAAGATATATGTGTTGAAGTTATTAAAACTAATGTAATTAATGTATCTCTTAATCCTATCCTACTCTTTATCCCGAAAGAAATTGATTTCCCCTATAAGGTCACTATCTTACAGGATACTAATAAAGAAAGAATCTATGAAATTAAAAGAAGTTTGTCATTTTTAGAGACAGAAATATCACTCCTTCACCAGTCAACAGATATGGACATAGAGACAGAGATTCGTTCTTTTTTATATCAATATATAACCCAAAGAATAGTTCAAACACTTTATGAAAAAGGATTCAGCACAAAAGAAAGAATTATGCTTGCAAGTCAATATGAGTGGACTAAACGAACTGAAAGTTTGACAGATGAACCACACAAAATTATGATAAATAACATTCTTGCATCCTTTATAGTAATCTTAAACACTCACATGACAGATGCCTTAATAAAAGAAGTCCTGACAAATTCTCCTTTAATAATTATTAAAGAAGATATTAATTGTGATAAAATAATTATTAATTGTAATAATTTCTTGAGTAAAGACAGATTTAATCTCTTGATAGACAGAATTAATTATAAGTCTCTGACAGATTTTCCCCAAACTATTTTAGCAGTTGATAAAAGACTTTATGGAGAAGCTTTATTTCACATATTTTCACAAAATGAGATATATAGTGACACATATAAAACGGATAGAGTCATGATAGATTTTGTAAAGTTTTTAAATTCCAATCCCTCTAATATTGAAAGACTTCATTATGATTACTCTTATACCACTACTCAGCAAGAGCACAAAAGTGTACAGAGAAAAGTTTGTTTTACTATATATACTTTAAATCTTACTATAGAACATTTTAAAGAGATTTCACAGAAAGATATTCATGAAAGGATTTTAAAAATGAGTTCGAAAGAAACTTTGAATGAAAAGGCTTATTCTCAAAATAATACTTCAAAACTCAATTTTCCTCAACCCCATTTGCAGACAGAACATAATCCTTTTACCCAACCCCATTTGCAGACTAACATGAGTAAAAGAAACCCCCAGCCAGATAGGAAAGGAAAGGGCAAAGCACTTGCAGTGCCCAAACATTTTCAAAAACCTTCAGTCAGAATTATGGATGGGCAGGAAGGCGTCTCGATAGAGACAATATCCCTTCAGGATACGTTGCTAGTAGAAGCAAGGTATTCATGTGGAGAAAGTAGTGTAACTTTACAGAAGTGCTCAACACTAATCTCATGTTTCAGGATGGAGAATTTACAGACCTCCCTCTCCATATTAAACTACTTCTTGATAATTTACAGGCAGCTTTTACCCTTAAACAGAAAGACTTATTCCAAAAGACCCTTCAGGCTTTGGAATTACATCTTGTTAGCACCGGGGCATTTATTGAAGCTCTCGGTTGTCAACTCCCTGGCAAGGAGGTTGGAGATTCAAGCTCCACAAAGACAGAATCACAGTCTCTAAAAAGCTATCTTATGGGAACAAGCTTTTCAAAGCTCCACCCTAAGATTCAGCAAAAAACAAGGCTTGCCATTAGAAGTTTACACCCTGAAATCCAATAGAAGATATTAACCCATACAGCTTTAACTAATTCTTATGATAGATGGATGTATCTTTTTAAGGTATTAGTTTCTACAGCTTTTATCAGAACAGAAGAAATGACAGGTGAAATATGGTTATCTCATAAAGCTACATGGTATGAGAACTTTGGAAATGCAGACAGAGTTTATGAAAGAACAGGAGACAGATATAATCCCTACCCGGGACTACTTATCAACACAGAGATAGAGGATCCAGTGGTCCGTGACCCTTTATGGTTATCTGAAATGTTAGAAGCAGGGTTTATTAGCAAATTAATTATAACTTCTGCAAGTCAGATTAGTTTATTCCCTAAGGTCATCCAAGAAGCAGCTGCACAGATTGGCGGACTTAATTATATGAAGATGGAAATCTGGAGTACCCTTCCAGTTTGGGATACTAGCTATTATATGGAAGCTCAGCCAGTACATATTCTGGTCCTTATCCATGATTGGGGATATATCCCTGAATACAACTGGTATACAGGAGACACTTATTTATCACTTGATGATCCAGGTGCTCTGGCTCAAGAATGGTCTAATTTTATGTGTAACAAGATTTATGAAGTTCAGAAAGAACTAGACAGAGGTTTTCACTTATATGGCTACACAGATAGAATAGCAGTGTATGGCCCAAGACCTTCAGCAAGGAGGCTTATTGGGAAAAGAAGGATTGTTAAAGACCCCAGATTGATGACAGCCAAGGATCACGTTCCTGTTTTCCTCCTTATTTCATATTGTGCTTTATGCAATGATTACGGAGTGCCCCATGAGCATGAGCAGTATGAGGACAACACCGATCCGCTAGATTATGATAACTACGCGGATACAGATTAACAAGACAGACAGAAAGGTTTTTCCAGACAGACAATGACAACAGATCACTATTCACTAAAGACAGATTACTATTCACCAGACATAGCAGACAGATCACTATTCACTAGCATGCCTCCTGACAGATAAAGACAAATGTTACTATTCATCAGCATGCGCGGAAGAAGTTCAGAAGAAAACAAAATAGATTTTAAGTTACTGTTTAAGATCCTGCCGACAGATTACTACTGTTCAAGATTTACTTTTACTGTTCAAGATATTGCCGACAGATTAACTTGAGGTTACTTTATCTAACTCAGGTTAATTTTGAAGACTTACCATGGTTTACTTCACTTATAAAGAGACAGACTCCGAAGACAGAAGACAGGTTCCAATTCTCAAGTTCAAATTTCAGATTCAAGTTTTAGAAAGCCTTTGTAATAGCCTTCCCTCTCTCAGAAAGACTTTTGTACTCTATCCTTTTGTAACCTTTCCCTTTCAGATAGAACCTTGTAACCTTTTAGTTTCAAAGACAGTTTTACTTTGTAATCTTGTAACTCTTCAAACAGTGTTTATTTTCAAAGTTTGTATCAAAGTAGCAGTTTTCAGTTTAATCAAAGACAGAAGTATTTTCAAGTAAGATTTTATCAGTTTCAGTTTTCATATTCCATACTCTGTTTTAATCTTATTTTGAATATATATGTTTTGCTATTTTCTTCTTTATCAACTATTTTATCATTGTTTATGCTTCTATATTACTGCTGTGCTCTCTCCTGGGTAGTTAATGGTATCTAGATGTATGAGTTTTATTTCTTTGCAATTAAGAAGTTACTAGGAACTCATATTACTGTATAGCCACTACTTGCTCCTTGATAGCGTTGGTTAGCCTCACACTCGTTGGCAAATCATAGTTTCGCGTTGGTCAGCCCGTTTTGTTAGCCGACGGACAGGCGTTGTTTGGGTGGTCCCGCAATGGAGTTTCCCGAGGAGGTGGTCCCGATAGCAAGGATACCAGTGTTTAGTAATAGTTCTGCCAGTAATTATTAATTGCTTGGAAGTAGAATGATTATATTTAGTCGCTCATCATCTGTTGCTAAGACACATTTAGGTCAGGCACACACTAATTTGAACATGGAAAATGATAAGATAGTCAATTCAGAGGAATATAGCATTCAAGATATAGATAGAAATTTGTTAGAATGGAATAAATGGAATATACCAACAGAAAGAGTTGATAAAATCTACAGACAGACTTCTTTTTCTAAATTATCCTTTTTGACAGATTACACTATAAAAACTGTAGAAAGAACTTACTCTTTATTCAATGAATATGAAACAATTCAGCTATTTTCAACAGACTCAATCGACAAACATAAAGAAAAATATGCATTTTTACATGTTGGTTTAGTACAGGTAGCTGTAAAACCATTAACAAGAGAAGCTTTAAACACAAGTATTTTACTTTGTTTAAGAGATGACAGACACTTAAAATTTGATGATTCACTCCTAGGAATGATGGAAACAAGTTTACATAAAGGACCAGTATATTTTAATTGTTATCCTAATTTTTCTTTAAGCTTAACTGACAGAAATATTATGGATGCTTTAACTTTGAATATAAAGACAAATGGTTATTATATGAAAGAAGGCTCAGAACCTTTAGCTATTATTTACAGGATTTATTATAAACTCATGAAAACCACTCTAAATCCTGAATCTATGGTGGAACCCTCTCCGAAAGGTCATACTCTCCTTCTCCAAGCCTCAACATCAAATAGCAGACTTCGTGTACCCCAACAGATAAAATGGAAAGATATAACCCTTCCTGAAAAATGGCAACTAGAGGCCATTGTACCCACACCAAAGATAGAAAACACTGAACCAGATTTTATAGCCCAAAAGACAGATGGTACAGTTATCATTTCCTTCAATAGTAATGATAGACACACTGACAGCCTTATAAGACCTAGAAGTTCTACAGGCAGAAAGACTCCTATGATGTTTACCCCTAGAAGCTCCTTTTCCCCTAGAACACCTTTCTCTGATTCTAGGCCTTTACCTCCCCAGAATCTTTCCCCAGTTATACACCTTCCACCTATAAACACCAATAGAACCCCAGTAAGGACTGGACCAGCCTATTATCCAACAGAAACCACACAACCAACTCCCAATGTTCACCAAGCCCTTTATGAGCCCCAGCCTCAACCGGATTCTCCTACCCATACAGATATATTAGGATTTACAGATGATAGAGATGATAGACAGATTAATGTTTTGGCTAAAGAATTTGTTTTAGATAAGGAATTATTAAAATATGACTACCTAAAACCTGAAAACAGTGACAGAAAAAACCAATTTTTTAAAGAATATAATGAACAAGAAAGAAATAATTTAAAAGCTAAATATTATGAAATGGTGACAGACTTACAGACACATTTTAGTTTCTTTGACTTTTTGGACTATTATAACAAAAAGATGGGTGTTATAGAAAAAACTTTGTCATGGACGAAGATAGAAAACCATGAGAAAGTTTACCAAACCTACCCACCCTTTGAATCAATCATACTGAACCAAAATAGTGGAGTCCAAGTGTTGGCTACTCCAATCAAAAGACCTAGTCTAAGTGATGACAATAAAAACCTAGATAGTATAATTCAACAGAATAACTATACTAATACTTATCTAAAAACAATTGGTCAAAAGCTACAAGATATAGAAGACAGAATAACAACCCCTTCCACTTCCATAAAGAAAGAAAATGCGTCCAATACTCCTTTATTTATCCCTCATGAGATACCTCCTCACCTTAGAGCACCTTTAAAGAAGCCCAAGACAGAAAAAACTGATAATCTGCTTAATGAAATAAATAAAAAGCTAGACTTAATGAAACTAGAATCATTAAAGGACATGGAGCCATTAAAAAATAAGAATATTATAACGTTAGGACGAACTGACCCTTCAGAGGATGAAGAATCAGAAGACAGTCAATTGACAAATTTGACAGACTTATCAGATGTAGATAATTTAGAATCACAATTTACAGATAAATTACAAATTAATAAATTAACTTTGGCATCTTCATCGCAAGATCGTAAAAAAGGAAGAATTGATGATCTATACCCCAGAAAGAATTGGTATCCTAAACCCACTCCTCCTGATTTACAATTTGAAGAAAGACATACTTATGTCAATTCATCTTACTCACCAGATTTAATTTATGAATGGAATATTGATGGAATGTCAGAATATGAGATAATAAACCTTTTACATGAAATGACTTTACTCACTAATGTTTATAAAAATCATGGAAAACAGGATCACCAGATAGCTCATTTAATTGTCACTGGTTTTACTGGCCAATTGAAAGGCTGGTGGGATCATTATTTAAATAATGATGACAGAAATGAAATATTATCAGCAGTTAAAAGAGAAACAGATGGAAGTGTTATAACAACAGATAGACAGCCTTCACAAGATGCAGTTAATACTTTAATTTTCACCATAACTAAACATTTTGTTGGAGATCCTAATCAGTATAAAGAAAGAGCTTCAGATGTTTTGATTAATTTAAGATGTCCACAACTTTCAGATTTCAGATGGTATAAAGATGTTTTCATTTCAAAAGTTTTAAGTAGGAATGATTGTCAACAATCTTATTGGAAAGAAAAATTTATTGCTGCCTTGCCTTATTTCTTTGCTCAAAAAGTTAGACTTGATATAGCCAATAATGAAGGAACTATAGACTATCCTAGCCTAACTTATGGAGACATAATATCTTCAATTAATAAAACAGGTCTATGGTTATGTAATGATCTAAGGCTAAAAAATCAAATAGAAAAAGAAAAAAGATATGCTAAAAAAGAATTAGGCACCTTTTGTGAGCAATATGGTTTTGAACCATTGATTGCTCCATCTAGGAAAAGAACAAAAGAAAAGAAAGATACGGATAGATACAAGAACAATAATAGAAGATATCATAAAGGTAGAACTAAAGAAAAGAAAGAAGAGTCCAAAAGAAAGAAAAGTGACAGATATAGAGATATTACTTGCTTCAAATGTGGGAAAAAAGGACACACTAGTAGATACTGTAACTTTCAAAGAAAGATAAATAAACTCGACCTATCAGGAAATATAAAAGATAAATTAATTAGTATATTAGAACAGACTGATAGCGAGCAAACAGATAATGAAATTCACCAGATAGATAATTGTGATATTACATCAACATCGACAGACACTTCTTCAGATAATGAGAAAATTAAATTATGTAATTGCAATAATCCTGATAACTGTTATTGTAAAAGAAAATTAAAAATGAGTGTTTTAACTAAACAAGAAGACATAATAATGTACTTAATAGATAAACTTTCGGATTCACAAACTAGGAAGGATTATCTATCTAAATTAAAAGAATCCCTAACTCAAATTGACAAATCTGAAATAGATTTGAAAGATTATAAGTCAACTTATAATTTTCAGAAATTACGGACAGATTTAAATTCAATAAACCTACAACTGTGACAGATTTACAAATAGAAATTAACGGCTTAAAAAATGAACTGAAGGAATTAAAATCAGAAAATTTCATCTTAAAAGGTATGGTTGACCAGATAGCTGCACAGGTAATTAGTATAAAAGATAAAATTAAATTTTATAATAAACCCTTGATAGATCCCTCTCCTTTTGACAGACATAAGGGTGAAAGTTCTCACAAAAATGATTATGAAGATGAATTTTTAAATATAATTGACAGAATGATATTTCAAAAATGGTACATTGAAATAACCCTGGTTGTTGATAAAGAATTCTCATTGACAGTTATTGCTCTTGTTGATTCAGGTGCTGATATGAATTGTATACAAGAAGGATTAATACCTTCTAAATATTATGAATCAACGACAGACAGATTAACTCAGGCCAATGGTGATAGACTTAAAATAAGTAATAAATTAACTAAGGTATGCATACATAATAAGGGTATCAATCTCAGAACACCTTTCTTCCTGACAGATAAGTTGTCCTCTAAAGTTATACTAGGAAATCCTTTTTTGGCTTTACTTTACCCATTTTTCACGACAGATAATGGAATATATACCAATATTTTAGAAACATAAGTATTTTTTAAGTTTCTCTTACCACTGATCCCCAAGGATATATATTTATTGAAAGAAATTTCCATCTCAAAAGACACAACTATTAATAAAATTGAACCAGTAATAGATGATGAGAGTCCTACAAATTCAATGATAGACGAAGCTATGCTACCCAGTAGTAGTAGTATCTGAGTGTATATATATATATAAAAGGGAGTTTTGAAAGTCTTCCACCCCTTGTTGACTAATCTTCTTTTCACTTTTGTATCTAGCTTCCTACTTCTTCTTTTATATCTAGTCTCTTACGTACCCCCCCCCCCCTTTTCACATCTCCTTGTCTTTATCATATTTGCCTTGTACCATATGATCATGACTTTTACTCTCAAATAATACTTCCTTACAAGATATTGTTGCACTGGCTTTAATTAGTTAATTTTAAAATTAACGGTCAATTGCCTGGCAAGCAAGACAGCCATTCTAAGGCTAAATTCACAGACCATATTTTGCCAAAATAGAAATCTTTAAACAGATTTCAGTCAAAGTATGAAGGCATCTTAATAGAGATAATATCCCTTCAAGAATATCAGGTGTTGTTTGGGTGGTCCCGCAATGGAGTTTCCCGAGGAGGTGGTCCCGATAGCAAGGATACCAGTGGTTAGTAATAGTTCCGCCAGTAATTATTAATTGCTTGGAAGTAGAATGAATATATTTAGTCGCTCATCATCTGTTGCTAAGACACATTTAGGTCAGGCACACACTAATTGGAACATGGAAAATGATAAGATAGTCAATTCAGAGGAATATAGCATTCAAGATATAGATAGAAATTTGTTAGAATGGAATAAATGGAATATACCAACAGAAAGAGTTGATAAAATCTACAGACATACTTCTTTTTCTAAATTATCCTTTTTGACAGATTACACTATAAAAACTGTAGAAAGAGCAGTAATATAGAAGCATAAACAATGATAAAATAGATGATAAAGAAGAAAATAGCAAAACAGATATATTCAAAATAAGATTAAAACAGAGTATGGGATATGAAAACTGAAACTGATAAAATCTTACTTGAAAATACTTTTGTCTTTGATTAAACTGAAAACTGCTACTTTGATACAAACTTTGAAAATAAACACTGTCTGAAGAGTTACAAGATTACAAAGTAAAACTGTCTGAGGAGAAATGTTACAAGATTACAAAAGGAGAGGGATAGAGTACAAAAGTCTTTCTGAGAGAGGGAAGGCTATTACAATTACAAAGGCTTTCTAAAACTTTCTCTAGAAAATTGAACTTGAGAATTGGACCTGAATTTGAACCTGAGAATTGGAACCTGTCTTCTGTCTTCGGAGTCTGTCCTTTTATAAATGAAGTAAACCATGGTAAAACTTTAAAAGTAACCTGAGTTAAATAAAGTGAACTCAAGTTAAACTGTCGGCATGATCTTGACCAGTAAAAGTAAATCTCGAACAGTAAAAGTCAAGTTAAACTGTCGGCATGATCTTGAACAGTAAAAGTAAATCTCAAACAGTAGTAATCTGTTGGGAATCTGTCAGTAAGCGCGTGCCAGTGATCTTAAAATATGTGTTATCTTTGTCTGAACGCTGATGCTGTCTTTTTCTGAGTTCTGATACTTTTACGCATGCTAATAAACAGTAGTGGGAACGTCTCTCTGTATCTATCTCTTGGACATCTGTCTGTATCTGCTCTGTCTGTATTGTCTGTATCTGCTCTGTCTGTATCTACTCTAGTACTATCCGGGACTGGTTTGGATCTGTCTGGATTTATTTGGAAATCATTCTTACGTGTTGGTCTGGCTTAAATGAGCTGTCTGTACTTTCTGTAGTTATCTATTATTTTGTCTGACAATGGCAAAGCTATCTTGTCATTTTGAGAAACCTTTTTGATCACAACCTGAATACACTTTCATGTATTCTTGAAGGGATATTATCTCTATTAAGATGCCTTCATGCTTTGACTGAAATCTGTTTAAAGATTTCTATTTTGGCAAAATATGGTCTGTGAATTTAGCCTTAGAATGGCTGTCTTGCTTGCCAGGCAATTGACCGTTAATTTTAAAATTAACTAATTAAAGCCAGTGCAACAATATCTTGTAAGGAAGTATTATTTGAGAGTAAAAGTCATGATCAGATGGTACAAGGCAAATATGATAAAGACAAGGAGATGTGAAAAGGGGGGGGGGGGGTACGTAAGAGACTAGATATAAAAGAAGAAGTAGGAAGCTAGATACAAAAGTGAAAAGAAGATTAGTCAACAAGGGGTGGAAGACTTTCAAAACTCCCTTTTATATATATATATATATATATACACTCAGATACTACTACTACTGGGTAGCATAGCTTCATCTATCATTGAATTTGTAGGACTCTCATCATCTATTACTAGTTCAATTTTATTAATAGTTGTGTCTTTTGAGATGGAAATTTCTTTCAATAAATATATATCCTTGGGGATCGGTGGTAAGAGAAACTTAAAAAATACTTCTGTTTCTAAAATATTGGTATATATTCCATTATCTGTCGTGAAAAATGGGTAAAGTAAAGCCAAAAAAGGATTTCCTAGTATAACTTTAGATGACAACTTATCTGTCAGGAAGAAAGGTGTTCTGAGATTGATACCCTTATTATGTATGCATACCTTAGTTAATTTATTACTTATTTTAAGTCTATCACCATTGGCCTGAGTTAATCTATCTGTTGTTGATTCATAATATTTAGAAGGTATTAATTCTTCTTGTATACAATTCATATCAGCACCTGAATCAACAAGAGCAATAACTGTCAATGAGAATTCTTTATCAACAACCAGGGTTATTTCAGTGTACCATTTTTGAAATATCATTCTGTCAATTATATTTAAAAATTCATCTTCATAATCATTTTTGTGAGAACTTTCACCCTTATGTCTGTCAAAAGGAGAGGGATCTATCAAGGGTTTAGTATAAAATTTAATTTTATCTTTTATACTAATTACCTGTGCAGCTATTTGGTCAACCATACCTTTTAAGATGAAATTTTTTGATTTTAATTCCTTCAGTTCATTTTTAAGCCGTTAATTTCTATTTGTAAATCTGTCACAGTTGTAGGTTTATTGAATTTAAATCTGTCCGTAATTTCTGAAAAATTATAAGTTGACTTATAATCTTTCAAATCTATTTCAGATTTGTCAATTTGAGTTAGGGATTCTTTTAATTTAGATAGATAATCCTTCCTAGTTTGTGAATCCGAAAGTTTATCTATTAAGTCCATTATTATGTCTTCTTGTTTAGTTAAAACACTCATTTTTAATTTTCTTTTACAATAACAGTTATCAGGATTATTGCAATTACATAATTTAATTTTCTCATTATCTGAAGAAGTGTCTGTCGATGTTGATGTAATATCACAATTATCTATCTGGTGAATTTCATTATCTTTTTGCTCGCTATCAGTTTGTTCTAATATACTAATTAATTTATCTTTTATATTTCCTGATAGGTCGAGTTTATTTATCTTTCTTTGAAAGTTACAGTATCTACTAGTGTGTCCTTTTTTCCCACATTTGAAGCAAGTAATATCTCTATATCTGTCACTTTTCTTTCTTTTGGACTCTTCTTTCTTTTCTTTAGTTCTACCTTTATGATATCTTCTATTATTGTTCTTGTATCTATCCGTATCTTTCTTTTCTTTTGTTCTTTTTCTAGATGGAGCAATCAATGGTTCAAAACCATATTGCTCACAAAAGGTGCCTAATTCTTTTTTAGCATATCTTTTTTCTTTTTCTATTTGATTTTTTAGCCTTAGATCATTACATAACCATAGACCTGTTTTATTAATTGAAGATATTATGTCTCCATAAGTTAGGCTAGGATAGTCTATAGTTCCTTCATTATTGGCTATATCAAGTCTAACTTTTTGAGCAAAGAAATAAGGCAAGGCAGCAATAAATTTTTCTTTCCAATAAGATTGTTGACAATCATTCCTACTTAAAACTTTTGAAATGAAAACATCTTTATACCATCTGAAATCTGAAAGTTGTGGACATCTTAAATTAATCAAAACATCTGAAGCTCTTTCTTTATACTGATTAGGATCTCCAACAAAATGTTTAGTTATGGTGAAAATTAAAGTATTAACTGCATCTTGTGAAGGCTGTCTATCTGTCATTATAACACTTCCATCTGTTTCTCTTTTAACTGTTGATAATATTTCATTTCTGTCATCATTATTTAAATAATGATCCCACCAGCCTTTCAATTGGCCAGTAAAACCAGTGACAATTAAATGAGCTATCTGGTGATCCTGTTTTCCATGATTTTTATAAACATTAGTGAGTAAAGTCATTTCATGTAAAAGGTTTATTATCTCATATTCTGACATTCCATCAATATTCCATTCATAAATTAAATCTGGTGAGTAAGATGAATTGACATAAGTAAATCTTTCTTCAAATTGTAAATCAGGAGGAGTGGGTTTAGGATACCAATTCTTTCTGGGGTATAGATCATCAATTCTTCCTTTTTTACGATCTTGCGATGAAGATGCCAAAGTTAATTTATTAATTTGTAATTTATCTGTAAATTGTGATTCTAAATTATCTACATCTGATAAGTCTGTCAAATTTGTCAATTGACTGTCTTCTGATTCTTCATCCTCTGAAGGGTCAGTTCGTCCTAACGTTATAATATTCTTATTTTTTAATGGCTCCATTCCTTTAATGATTCTAGTTTCATTAAGTCTAGCTTTTTATTTATTTCATTAAGCAGATTATCAGTTTTTTCTGTCTTGGGCTTCTTTAAAGGTGCTCTAAGGTGAGGAGGTATCTCATGAGGGATAAATAAAGGAGTATTGGACGCATTTTCTTTCTTTATGGAAGTGGAAGGGGTTGTTATTCTGTCTTCTATATCTTGTAGCTTTTGACCAATTGTTTTTAGATAAGTATTAGTATAGTTATTCTGTTGAATTATACTATCTAGGTTTTTATTGTCATCACTTAGACTAGGTCTTTTGATTAGAGTAGCCAACACTTGGACTCCACTGTTTTGGTTCAGTATGATTGATTCAAAGGGTGGGTAGGTTTGGTAAACTTTCTCATGGTTTTCTGTCTTCGTCCATGACAAAGTTTTTTCTATAACACCCATCTTTTTGTTATAATAGTCCAAAAAGTCAAAGAAACTAAAATGTGTCTGTAAGTCTGTCACCATTTCATAATATTTAGCTTTTAAATTATTTCTTTCTTGTTCATTATATTCTTTAAAAAATTGGTTTTTTCTGTCACTGTTTTCAGGTTTTAGGTAGTCATATTTTAATAATTCCTTATCTAAAACAAATTCTTTAGCCAAAACATTAATCTGTCTATCATCTCTATCATCTGTAAATCCTAATATATCTGTATGGGTAGGAGAATCCGGTTGAGGCTGGGGCTCATAAAGGGCTTGGTGAACATTGGGAGTTGGTTGTGTGGTTTCTGTTGGATAATAGGCTGGTCCAGTCCTTACTGGGGTTCTATTGGTGTTTATAGGTGGAAGGTGTATAACTGGGGAAAGATTCTGGGGAGGTAAAGGCCTAGAATCAGAGAAAGGTGTTCTAGGGGAAAAGGAGCTTCTAGGGGTAAACATCATAGGAGTCTTTCTGCCTGTAGAACTTCTAGGTCTTATAAGGCTGTCAGTGTGTCTATCATTACTATTGAAGGAAATGATAACTGTACCATCTGTCTTTTGGGCTATAAAATCTGGTTCAGTGTTTTCTATCTTTGGTGTGGGTACAATGGCCTCTAGTTGCCATTTTTCAGGAAGGGTTATATCTTTCCATTTTATCTGTTGGGGTACACGAAGTCTGCTATTTGATGTTGAGGCTTGGAGAAGGAGAGTATGACCTTTCGGAGAGGGTTCCACCATAGATTCAGGATTTAGAGTGGTTTTCATGAGTTTATAATAAATCCTGTAAATAATAGCTAAAGGTTCTGAGCCTTCTTTCATATAATAACCATTTGTCTTTATATTCAAAGTTAAAGCATCCATAATATTTCTGTCAGTTAAGCTTAAAGAAAAATTAGGATAACAATTAAAATATACTGGTCCTTTATGTAAACTTGTTTCCATCATTCCTAGGAGTGAATCATCAAATTTTAAGTGTCTGTCATCTCTTAAACAAAGTAAAATACTTGTGTTTAAAGCTTCTCTTGTTAATGGTTTTACAGCTACCTGTACTAAACCAACATGTAAAAATGCATATTTTTCTTTATGTTTGTCGATTGAGTCTATTGAAAATAGTTGAATTGTTTCATATTCATTGAATAAAGAGTAAGTTCTTTCTACAGTTTTTATAGTGTAATCTGTCAAAAAGGATAATTTAGAAAAAGAAGTCTGTCTGTAGATTTTATCAACTCTTTCTGTTGGTATATTCCATTTATTCCATTCTAACAAATTTCTATCTATATCTTGAATGCTATATTCCTCTGAATTGACTATCTTATCATTTTCCATGTTCAAATTAGTGTGTGCCTGACCTAAATGTGTCTTAGCAACAGATGATGAGCGACTAAATATATTCATTCTACTTCCAAGCAATTAATAATTACTGGCGGAACTATTACTAACCACTGGTATCCTTGCTATCGGGACCACCTCCTCGGGAAACTCCATTGCGGGACCACCCAAACAACGCCTGTCCGTCGGCTAACAAAACGGGTAATAACCTACCACTTAAGATTTATTATGAAAATATTGTGATAAAAATTGATACTAATTTTAATTTTAACATACTATTAAAATTATTTTTTTATCTTTCTAAAAACATTATTTTTTTCTCACCAATATTAGCTAATAATAACCTACCCCTTAAGATTTATTGTGAAATTATTGTGAAAATATTGTGATAAAAATTTATACTAATTTTAATTTTAACGTACTACTAAAATTATTTTTTTCTCTTTCTAAAAAATTAATTTTTTTATCACCAATATTAGCTAATAATAACCTACCCCTTAAAATTTATTGTAAAAGTATTGTGAAAATATTATGATAACATTTCCTTTTTTTTCCCCCCTCTTTTTTTCTCCTCCACACACTACCCTTCTCTTTTTTCTTTTTTCTTTTTCTTTTTTTTTTCCTATCACAATAATTTCACAATACTTTCACAATAAATCTTAAGTGATAGGTTATTATTAGCTAATATTGATGAGAAAAAAATAATTTTTTTAGAAAGAAAAAAATTGATTTAAGTATATGAAGTAGTTGATTTAAGTATGAAATAAACTCACATCCAAAAAAAAAAAAAGTATGAAATAAACTCCCTTATATATACATTGTCCTTTTTAGTAATTTACTTCTCAAACTGTCACTTTTATAAGTGTTAGCCAAACACTCAGTTTTTTCAAAATGTACTTTTTGAAAACTCATCTTTTTCATTATGCACTTTTACAAAAAGCTGAACCAAACTCACCCTTAGCTTATCCATGCAAAAAATAAAATAAAAGTAGTTTGCTTTTATAATGTTCACCATTATATGTTAAAATGAAAATGCACAATCCCATTAAAGTTGATGCGGGGGCATCCTTATGTTAAATTTAAACTCTCTTTTGTATCCATTATTATTATTATTATTTAATTCGATGGTTATAATGGGGAGAGAATTTGAAAATGCTAATTGAATTGTTGGTGTGTTTGGATGACTTGATTTGGATATTTGGATTTGGATTTGGATTTGGGTGATTAAAATTCAAATAACTTGTTTGGGAAGTGTAAAAAAGGTTAAAGATTTGGATTTGACAAATCCACTAAGGATTTTAAACTTTTAAAATGCTTGGATTTGAAATCCCTTAATTTCAAATCTTTTAATTTAAAGTCCAAATCCATCCAAATTCTAATCCAAGTGTGAGAGAAGCAAGGACGCCGGTCAGTGGCTGTCGCCAGTGGCGGCTAGGGCTTGGGCTGCTGACGATAGCTAGGACTTGGGTCTTCACCGGTGGTGGGTCAGTCCCTTTCTCTCTCTCATGGGTGGGTTTGTGATTTTCTTTTTAAGAAGTGTGGGTTTGTGAATCAGTTGCAATACTGGTTTTAATTTGGTATTAATTTGTTAATTTCTTACGTGTAAATTTATTTTGTAATTTTTTAATAAAAAAATGTCATATCATTAAAAAAAATGCCAAGTCACTGTTTCGTTAGTCATGTAAGTAACACGACTAACAGTAATTAGTAAAAGTACTATTACACATTAGTTTTAAAACTTGAGGGACTAATTGTGCCCCCTTTAAACTTTAGGGACCAACTGTGCATACATGATAAACTTGAGAGATCAACATTGTAGTTTTGCCTAAATAAAGCTCTTTAGTCCGTTAATTCTGACTTACCTTATTACCCTACGGTTAGATTCTTCCTCTAATGAAAATCTTCAACAAAAAAAAAAAGGTCCTTATTTGTCATAAAGATAAAATTATATAAGTATTTTTAAGACTTTCCTCTTAATATTTTTTTAAAAAAAAGTTCTTAATTAACAAAACGTTATTTTAAATGACTATCTTTTTTTTTTTGGATTAAAAAATATCTATATATATATATATATATATATATATTTTTGGCACCGACTGCGTGTCTGTCTATTTTTATGAGTATTACATGGTGGAGGACTACATATTACGATCAATTTTAAAGAGGACTTCCAAGTTCCAAGGCGGGAGTCAACTAGGCCCAATTAAATTCTAGAGATTTTGGAACTTTTTGAAGAGGGATTTTACTCTTAGAGCAAACATTAATAAATTATTTTAAAAAATTTTATATCAAAAAAAAATTATCTTTTACAATTTTTTAATTTTTCATAAAATATTTTTAAAAATATATTGTTTAACTGTGCCGGACCCTTTGAAGAGTAGGACAAGTTTTTGCTGTATTGTTTTTGATTGCCGTGTCCAAGAGTAGGATAAAAGTCATAGAAGCAAACATCAATTCTTGACTTTAGGACCCAGGCTCAGAGAGTTGTCAACTCTTGACTTTAGGATCCAGGCCCAGAGAGTAGGTTTCATCCCGACATATACGCATTGAATTTGAAATTGTTGTGGGGGCCCTCATATCATATGACTTTGCCGGGTCATTGGGGTTAGAAGTTTGAAGTTTGAAGTTCGACGTTGAGTAGGGACTACAAATGAGAAGGACAGGAGATAGTAGGAGAACGATTTTTCTTTTTAATTGAAATTTTTAAAAATTTAAGTAAGGATCAAATGTGAATAGATATATGCTTATTAATATCTTTTAAAATTTTTAGGGAACTCTGCTGCTACAACATTATGAAAATTTTAAATTTTAATATTTTTTTTATAATAAAAAGGATAAAATTATGCCACATCATCAATCCGGTTACAAAACTCAGAATTATAATTAAAAAAAAAAAAAAAAACTCATATTTTGTAAATATTATTGAATCAAATAAGGACTCTGACTCGCAAAGAGTCTCAATTTTTTTTTGTGTGCATATTATATTATATTATATTATTTCGTAAAAATAAGTATTAGCTTGTTCAACATGCAAATGAAGTCTTTTATAAACAGATAATTGTATAATATAAAGCCTATATCAAGCTTAATAAATATGTGCTAATAGTAACAAAAATATTACATTTTTTACCTATCAAAATTAAAAGCAAAATCATAGAGTAAAAAAATGTGAATTTGTTTGACATTTTGGATAAGTCATGAGAGAACCACGTCATTTTATTTTATTTTTTATAAATATTTTAATTGTTTGGAGTTGAGAGTCAAAACAAGATTGTGAAACATGTAATTAATGTCAACATCATAGGGTATTTTGTTGTAGGATATTTAAACGCTGACGTTTTAGCATAAAAGTAGCAAACTGACTTAAAGGAGGAAACGATGACATTTTAATCTTTCCCTAATGCACTGGATTAATTATAGGATCCCACATTATAAGTGATAGTTACTTAGATGATTAAGTTCGTTAGGGACTGTTGTAAGAAACTTATTTTCCCACATTTTCTCTCTCTGTTTTGCTAAGCTATAATGTAAAAGAGAAAGCAACTGTAGAGATTTAGCTTAGCGGATTCCCAGAAAAAAGAAAAAGGAAAAAAGAAAAAAAAAAAAAAAAAAAGAGAAGAAGAAGAATAGATTAGCCATTTGGAATAATAGAATTTCCATTTTTTTTTTATAGAAAATTTGTCGATCATTAATAGTAAGACAATTACCAATGCACACTCTTGGTGTGATGGTCACTTTATAAGTACAAGTGTTTGTCGAGTGTAGGAGGGAGGAACACTAGGGTTTAAGTCTCTAGAAAAAAACTTAATACACATATACACATAGATTAGATTAGAGTAGAATTCTATATTATTAAAAAAAAAAAAGAAAAAAAAAAAAGACAACTCATGGAATTTCTATTATTTGATTTCCCTGCAACACATAGGAACCTCTCTAAAATAATATAATCTTTTGCATCATTTCAATTGTTTTTTCATGGGCCTTGTGCTCGTCAAAAAGGTGACATTTTTAGTTGAGGGAGTGGTGGTGTCGCCAACCCATATAAGCTGTACAATGCTATGCCACTGGCACACCGTAGCCTCGACCTTGGCTGGATTTTTGAGTTTTTGGGCTCTTTTCCACTTGGAGATTTCATTTGATTTATATTGAAATCACGTTAGCTCAAAGAAGTTCATGTTTTTTTTCGACCATTATTCTAGAGTTATGCTACTGGACTGACGATGTGACATGCTCTTAACATTTTATTATTAAAAAATGTTATGAGAGAGAGAGAGAGAGAGAGTTGGAGTGCTCCAAATATTGCTCTAAGGATTTTATTTCAATGGTAGCAATCAATTTTTCATGCCTTTAATTGTAATATAGTACCTGTTTGGTTTCAGCGTCTGCGTTTACAAAACTTGCGTTTTCAAGTTTTTTTTTTCCCCCTGCGCGTGAACAGTAACATCACATGAGTTCACTGAGCAAGGGACAAAAATTACTGTTCATGCACTATTTATCACTGTTCACAACATTGTTCACGCACTAAAAAATATTAAAAATGAGTCTCACGGTACTATTTACATATTTAAAAATTATTTTATTACAATATTTTCAGTTTTTAGTTTTCAATTTCAGTAACAATAAATTTAATCCAAACAGATCGATAGAGATGGGGAGACTTGGCCCATTGGACGTTGTAATAGAGAAGGCCTATTTCACGCTATTTTGAACGCAGTTCAACTAGCAGACAGGAGAGAGAGATGCCTGACACAAATTTTCATAAAATTTTTTGCAATAGTTAGAACATTTTCAGTACTCTCTAAATTTTTTTCCTATTATGAGAATTAACAGATATTTTAATTTTTACTTACTTATTTTTTTAAATACATTTTCTAACCGACTATTTTTACTCTATTCAATTTAAATATTATTTTTTTATTTATTTTTTAATCTCTTTTATTTAATACCTACTTTTTTCCATACACGTTTCTTTGTACTACTAAATCCTCCACCATTAATTTTTCACAGAGAAAATATCTCCTTCCTTTTGCCTTTCTTCTCCGGTAGATTCTTCTTCTTCAGCCAAGCATATTCTCATGTGTAGGTTGTAAAAATTCTTCTATCTGCCAATTGCTAAAATCATTTAGATCATCAACAACCATTCACCCAAAGTCTCTCAAATCGATCTGGTAGTTTTGAAGTTTCAGTTTTGCCGGTTTTTCTGGGTTCCAACGGTAGATCAAGAAGGTTTTCAAAGACATAGGTGCATGCTTTTGGTTTGACTTGCTAAGACTCTGTGCATGCGGCCAGATTGGGTTAGATCGGCTTCTATATATATATATATATATTTTTTTTTTTTTTTTTTTTTTCTTTGTTGTTCTAATTTTTGTTTAGGGTTGAAGGATTTGCTGGATCGTTTTTGTGAGAGAAAGTTGTGTTGATTTTGTGAGAGAGAGTCGCTTCCCCTTTGTTTTTTGACGAGAAGAGAGACTGAAGAATGAAAGAGAAAGGGAGGAAAGAGGAAAAATAACAACTGGTGATTATTTTAATTGAGAAAAATGTTTGGAACTGTTAGAGCATTCCCATCAGCTCTCTCATAAAAAATGCCATTTTGACACATCAAAAAGCTACTTTATCATTTTAGCACATCATTTTACAATTCACCATTTATCACATCTTCTATTTTTCAATTCTATATATTAAAATAATATATTCCAATATTAAAATAACATAAAAAAAATCAACAACATATAAAAATACAAAATAAAAAAACCAACCACCCCCGCCACAACCCACAGGCCACCCCCGCTGCCAGCAACCATCAACGCCCCAACCACATCCTACCCACCACCATCTCACACCAGAAATAACACAGCAGAGCACCGAAACCACCACCATAGAAAAACAAAAACAACAAAAAACACAATCCAACCGCATCCCACACACCCACCCACTGCCGCCGCTAACCCATCCACTGCCGACCCACCCACCCATCAACACCCCACCACCGTCTCACACTAGAACCACCACAGCAGGACACCAAAACCACTACCACAGAAAAACAAAAACAACAACAAAAAACACAAAGATCGGCATCAGGTGGCGCGGCAAGGCTGAACGGAAGAGAGAAAATCTACCCATTGCCGAACCCACTCATCAAATCACTGCAAAAAAAAAAAAAAAAAAAAAAAAAAAAAAAAAAAAAAACCCACAGCAACAGAGATCGGCATCAGGTGGCGCGGCAAGGCTGAACGGAAGAGAGGTCGCCACCCACTGCCGAACCCACCCATCAAATCGCTGCAAAAAAAATAAAACCCACAGCAACAGAGATCGGCTCAGGTGGCGCGGCGAGGCTGAACGGAAGAGAGAAGCCACCCACTTCTGAACCCACGAATCAAATCACCGTAAAAAAAAAAAAAAAAAAAAAGCCATAGCAGTAAAGATCGGCGAGGCTGAACAGAAAGAGAGAAAAGCCACAACAATGAGAACGAAAAAGAGTGAAAGAAGAGAGGGGTTGTCTGAGGAAGAATGAGAGAGGAGAGGAAAAAAGAAAAAAAAAGGAATAAAGTCATGAGAGAGGAGAGAGAAAGATGAATATAAAAACAATATATAGAAATGGCATTCGGATCCGTACGCTCTCAAAAATGAGAGCGTACTGTAGCGTGTTGTATAATTTTAGCATATTTAACATACCTGATGAGAGTTTATTTTTGTGTTTGGTGTGTCAAATGTGCCAAATATTTAGCATTTGGCACATTTGAGACACCTGATGAGAGTGCTCTTACAGTAATGCTACAGTGCTCTTTTCTTCAGAGAGCTATTGTAACAACTCTAAATAAAAAAATAAAAAAATAAAAAATTAGAGATGGAGAGGCCATTGGAGGGGATTTTTTTATGTGTTTACTTTCCATAATTAGCTTTAGAGAGCCTATTGGAGATACTCTTAAGGGGTCGAGTTTTGAATGATAGATAATAAAATAATATTAGTAATAGGAATAAATAAGGACTAATAAAAACTTGCAAATTTAACTGCTGTGAAATTTTTTATTTTATTTTTTGATGGGAAGATTGAAAAAGTTTTATTAAGGGTACGTTTGGTACGTTGTAATAGTTCCTGTAATGGAATAGTTATTCATGTGTAATGTCAATTCGGTCATTTGGTTGCATCTTTATTACATGAATTATTTATTACATTAGAATAACCATTTTTTAAATTGAAGAATAGCTATTCTTTTTTAAAATGGATGTAATAACTATTTCTTAGTGCATATAATAGGTTTTAAGATTAATATATTTCCAAAAATATAAAGTTTTCTTATACATTATCTTTTACAAGTTTTCCATATGTAACAACCATACTTATGAATAATAATAGTTATTCCATTACAATGTCTTCTATTCCTAGTAATAAAGATTACTATTCCTAATATAATCTATATTTAGTGTACCAAACGTACTCTAAGTTACTGAAAGAGAAGACACATCATGGATAAGAGCTTGTTTTATAAAACAATGATTCTCTTCGATCCAAGCACAGAATTCATCAATGCCCTTAGCAAATTTTGTTAAAAGGTGAGCTGGCCTATTTCGGCATCTTACATGGGAGAATCCAACGTGGCAAAAATCTAAGCAAGCTTTTTACTCTAAGTTACTGAAAGAGAAGACACATCATGGATAAGAGCTTGTTCTATAAAAAAAATGATTCTTTTTGATCCAAGCATAGAATTCATCAATGCCCTTAGCAAATTTTGTTAAAAGGTGAACTGGCCTATTTTGGCATCTTACGTGGGAGAATCCAATGTGGCAAAAATTTGAGCAAGCTTTTTACTCTAAGTTACTGAAAGAGAAGACACATCATGGATAAGAGCTTGTTCTATAAAACAATGATTCTTTTTGATCCAAGCACAGAATTCATCAATGCCTTTAGCAAATTTTGTTAAAAGGTGAGTTGGCCTATTTCGGCATCTTACGTGGGAGAATCCAACATGGTGAAAATCTGAGTAGGCTTTTTGCATACCTATATCCATTGAGGAGGCGAGGCCAAGTCAAGTAAAGCACAACACACAATGAGGGAATCACCTTCAAGTGTCAGGTCACGAATGTCTACATCCTTGGAAAAATTCTGGTGCTACAAACTAGTGCACAACTCGCCCATGTGGCGAGTTGTGGTTGGTGGAGGGGTGATCACCATCACCCCTCCACCAACCACAACTCACCACATGCAGTGGCGACTCCAGGAATTTTGTCCAGGGTGTTTCTAGACAAATCAGAACAGTAACCTACCCTATTCTACTTTGAAAAAATTTCGAGTCATTTCGGTCTATTTCGGGTGTTTCGAGACATTTCGGTAAATACCGGCTGAAATTCAAGATTTGGCCAGCATGAAGTTTGTGCTTAAAATATATATATATATATATATATATATATAGTTTTTAAAACCAAAACAAATTTGCATTCTGTACATTGAAAAATCTCAAAAGGAAAAAAAAAAAATGAAAAGAAAATAAATGAACAAAGGTAGCTGTACAATAAACTATAAGATCATTTGAAATATTAATAAAATTATTAATTATTGTTGTTTAGTTGTTTCATTAATTTGTTTGTCTTTTATAAGCTATAATTTATTGTATTGTTGTTTCATTAATTATAAAATTATTAATTGTTGTTTAGCTTAACATAATTTAGTTTGTTTGTCTTTTATAATGTATTATTTAATTAAATTATTAATTATTGGTGTTTAGTTGCTTCATTAATTTTTTTTTACTAACTACTAGCAGTCTAGCACATACTTTACAATGCATTAGCGCACACCCCTGCCTCTATGCCTTTACTCCCCCAATTCAAACATCTCACCCCACACCACATGGCCCCATGGCCCCATCTATCCCCACTCAACAGACAAGATTCACACAAGAAGAGCCAATTAGATAAATTCACAAATCACAATACACTAAAAGACAAACTCACCAACACCAACTGACCAACACAGTGACACACCAACGGATAAAGTAAAAAAAAAAAAATAGGGGCAAATAAATTGAATAATTATAAAGACTTAAAGACTAAAGAGAGAGAATCAGACTTAAAGACTAAAGACTTGAATAATTATAAGAGCTCTCTTTGAGACCACAGTGGCCCAGTCCAAACTCCATAGCAAAACCCAAAGATTAATAGAGAAAAAGAGAGAGAAGTAAAGTGTAAAATACCTTGAGGGAAGCCTGAGGGGCGGCACTGCGGGCCGCGGCAGCACGTTGAGGCATCGGAGGCGAGGAAGGATTCGAGGACAAGCATCAGCGTCGCAAGCTCTAATTCGATTGGACCGATCTCCGATCTCCGATGCTTGATTCAAGCTCAGTTGCTTGAGTTTCATGCGGAGGCGCCGTTGCCGCATCACGCCTATGTGTTTGATGATGAGGTTTCAGGCGAAGGCGTAAGGCATTGTCGTTGATGAGGTTTTCTTCTTTAGGTGGTTTTTGATGTTAGGTTAGGTAAGTTTCTGATTTTAATCAGCAGACGCGTATTCGTATTGGGTTTTGGTTGGTTGGTTGGTTTTTTTGTTTTTTTTGTTTTTTTTTTTGTTTTTTGTTTTTTTGTTTTTTTTGAGAATACGTTTGGGTTGGGCCTGTTGGGTATTTAGTTAATAATGTATTTTGATTTAAAAATCTGGTTGGGGTTGGTTTTGTTTAGGATTGATGTTGGGCTTTTATTTTTTGGACTTGCTCTGTAACAATTTTTTTTTTTTTTTTTTAAGATTTTAGTTCAAAATTTGTTTGGCATAAAAATTTTGAGGGTGTTCCTATTTTTTTTTTATGGGTAAACAAATAAAAAAATTTAAATTATTATATATAATTCTTTTTTTTTTTGGTCAGGGTGTTCCTAGGAACACGCTGAACCCAACGTGACGTTGCCACTGGCCACATGGGCGAGTTGTGCACAAAGTTGTGCACTAATTTGTGGCACCAAAACTTCTCACATCCTTGGCAAATTGCAACCCCATCTCAAAGGCCTTTTCCTCAGCTTCAACCACTCCCAAAGGTGCATGAATCTTCTTGCTTAAAGCTACCATGACCCTGCCCTTATCATCTCTAGTAATAGCACCTATACCTACTGCCTTCAGGTGTGAAAAGATTGCCCCATCCACATTAACCTTGTACATTGAACCCGTGGAGGGGTCCAAAAGCTCCCTTGAACACTCGGCTAGCTGGTGTCAGTGGTAGTGTCCGTTGCAGAATGCTAGTTGGGTTGTCTTTAAATCTCAAAAGCTTACTATTTTTTGTTATAGATGTGGTATTCTTGGTCATCAAGACAGAGAATGTCCTCAATTGAAGACGGGTTGTTTTTCCTCTGAAGATGATTCCATGGCTCCGTTCTTTGGCTCCGAAGGGTAGCAGAAAAAAAAGATTCAGGGAACTCTCAATCAGACGCATGGGATAAAAGTGAGGATGATATTCAGTCAGTGGCAGAAGATTTTGATGATTCGTTACATCGTTGCCAAATTCAAACTGAGCTTCCCACGATGGCCGTGATGATTAATCCAAGGCAATCTGTGCCATTTGGCACTTTGCTAGGAAGAGACACAACTATTCTGGTGCCAGAAAATAAGTTGGTTCCTGTTTCCAAGGGAGTTTCGAATTTTCAAATGGATAAGGTAGTCAAGATTACGGATATTGCATCCAATTCAAAGAGTGATGATGTTATCCTTGATCAAAATCATGATAAGCCTAGCTGTTTTATTCCATCTGACATAGTGGCTTCCCATTTGGATACAAATCTGAATTGTGATGGTAAGACTACAATCCCTCGTGAATTGGAACATTGTGATAATGCCGAAATTCATAATATAGACTTCTTTGAGTCCTCCTCAAGCACTAAGTCTACTCACCACAGTTGTCCTGTTTATGAGATAGAGGTAAGGAATTTTGAAAATTCAATTGAGAAGCTTCCTGAGAATTCTCTTCTGAGGTACTACCGAGAATCTAGAACTGAAGACATCATCCTTACATAGCTGGAAGTGGTTTATCAAGAATAAGGCAAAATTGAATTCTTATGACTCCCTCATGTCCACGCCATTACCTTCTAAACGGTTTGCTGGAGTCTCTCTTTCTATCCAGGATCTTGATTTGAATCATAAATAGAAAAAGTAGACGATTAAGAAAGGCAGCATCCATTCAGTTGTTCCCACCATTAGGGTTGGTACTCAACCCCAATCCAATCCATGAAATTTCTCAGCCTCAACTTCCATTGGCTTGGGATCCCAGAGGTGGTTCTAAAATTTTTGTTGTTTATCAGCTAAAGAAAGTCACCAAGTTTTTTTTTAATTTATTATTTTTTTTTTTATAATGTGAAAATTAGATTTGTTCATAAAAAAAAAAAAAGTGAAAATTATACTTGACAACCATTGATGATGCTTCCAAAGACAACACGGCTTCAACCTCAAATTCAACTTAATCATGTATACATCTGCTATGAGAATGTTCCTTTGCACAAGTCGTTTGGCTTCATGCTCCTTATTGGAACTCATATAGGCCGGTCATGCATGTTTAATTTTTTAGAAGTTAAATGAATTGATCTTTGAAGTCTTACACTATGGAGTTCATGGAGTTCAATACAATCAAGATTAGGTTGTGTTCTTTGGAAGTGGCTAGCTGGATCTTGAAGGATATTAAGCTGATTTGTAAAGAATTTGTTAGTGTGTGTGTGTATATATATATATAGGTTTCTTTTAAGATGTAATTGTGTTGCTCTAACTCTTGCTAGTGTTGCAAAAGAGAATGAGAAGGCCTTTGACCCTCTTTTCTCTTTCCCATTGTATAGCATGATATTGAATGAATAAAGTCTACTATCGATTCCTCTAAAAAAAAAATGTTTCATAAATTTTAATTGGATCAAAACACATTTAAAAAGTGCAAAAAGCCTTCTAAAGTATAAGCCCTAAATCCACCTAACAAAATGATTTTAACATCGAACCCGAAAACTTTACCTATTGCTTGGTTGGTTTGTTGATGCATGTAGACTTGATTTGCATGTTATTGCCTAGGTTTTTGTCTCCAAAAATTATCTTATGTACTTGTCTTATGGAGAGGCATGCACTTTATAGGATGGGGGCATAAGATATTTTCTCCTCTATTTCATAGTTGTAGCTTCTTTTATTATTATTATTATTATTATCTATACTATATTTAAGGGGCTTCCCCTATTTGAATGTCTACTTTTTGATGTCCAAAATATCTTTAAATTCATTTGTTTAGAAAATTTAAACAATAGGGTTGGACACATAAAATTACAAAATTTAAAACTCCTAAATTTTAGATAAATTAAAAAAAAAAATTTCTTTAAAAAAAAAAAATTTATGGACATATCTACTCCCACGTTCCTACTAACTTTATACTCCAATAACAAGTAGTTACTTTGTTCTACATATCTCTCAATCTTTATCACATTTTCTGTTTCTTTTTCAAGTTCTAAAAAACAAATCCAATCCTACACATCTATTCTCACGTTCCCACTAATTTCAAAGGAAGGCAATCACTTGAAACTCAATAAAGAAGGTATGAACGTACCATTTGTTTTTAATAAAACCTTGTTTGGATTACTAATTTTTGATGCCTAAAATACCCTCAATTCATCTATTGAAACTTTAAGGGCCTATTTGGTAAGATTTTTAAATACAATTTTTTGTTTTGGAAACCATAAAATGGTGGGTCCCACTCTTGAATCTATTATTTGGCTGATGTTCTCTAAATAGAATTTTTAGAAAATTGTTTCCTATTTTACTCGTTTTAAACAAAATTTTGAAAACAGCTGATAGGATTTTTCAAGATACAAAAAATGTTTATAATGACATAGATGTAAATAAATTGAAAACAATTGACTCATAGATTTGTCCAAACCCTTTTATTTCTTAAATTAAGGAGCATATCATTATCACAAAAAGTCTCACATTATCCAAAAAAAAAGGGTAAATAAACATTGTAAAGTTGTGATTTACAACTATGTTTTTGTTGGCTTAAATTCCATATCAAATTTGATTGTATTTTCTTCAATCATTTCCCTGTATTTTTTTGGGGATTTAATGTAAGGGTTGAGTGTGAGAGTTTGGTGAAGACTTGTGAAGAAAGTGAAATTCGCGACTAGCTCCCAAGTGGACAACCCGTGAAAGGCCACATGAGAAGCACATGCTAGAATTTGTACAGTCTCAGCTAGGCTGGATTTCGTGAGTTACTTCATGACTCAGGCCAAGTTGTGAGTGACCCGCGAAACTCTTTGCTTGGAACTTTTTAAAGTGTGCTTTTCTTATTCCTTTACCAATACTATATAAGCCCACATTACCTACGAAATTGTAAGGAGTTTTTCCAAGAAGCTTTTGAGAGAGAAAACCCTAGCAATATACTTGAGAGTTAGAGATTGTAAACACATAATCATCTACACAATTTCTCTTATTTTTCCTCTACTCCTACCTCTCCAATTATAAATCCTTTGAGAGGTTCTTAGCCCAAATACTTACCTCTCCGAATCTAAGTGCTAAATGAGGTTTTGGTTTATGTGGGAAGTATTGGAAAAAGCCATTGATTAGCGGATGCAATTTGGAGCTAATTGCGGGATCTGGATAACTAGTGAAGACATGGCTCGGTGAAGCCTGTTGGTAGTTGGAACTTGGAGGGTTCAAGTACATTGGGTAGATTAAGCTTGGAAGGTATTTTTGATATTCGTGTACTCCAACTTTATTCACTAGTGGATTGATTTTGGCTTAGAGGCCCGCGGAGAGGTTTGTTGCCGAGTACTTCGGTTTCCTGTTCGATAACACATCTTGATGTTATTTTGTATTTGAATCTCTCTTCTCTTACTCTTTAAGCTTTATATTTTTTATTGCTTGTTTGTGGTTATGGCTTAGAGAGTAGTTTTGGTTATTGCGTATCATTTACTCTTGTTTTGCACTTAGCCGTGTTTTTAAAATTGGGTGTGGGCACAACACGCGGTCGCCCTATGGGGATGTATGCCTCGGTCGAGTGGACCGGGGCAGAGAAAACAAGGAGTCGCCGCCTAGTTTTATGGTCTAGGAACCATGAAGATAGCACCCTTACATGGAAGGACTAGTCTTACTGCTAGAGTATGAGTTTGGAGTTTAAGTACGATCTTGGGAAGGTGTTAAGCACCCAAAAACGCCTGACTCGTGGGTCAGCTTCCACTCATTGTGTCCTACGTCTTAATCCTATTAAAGGCACATTCAACATTGAATCTAACTCACATGCACACTAGCATACATCTAAACATACAACATGACATCAATCATCCCAAGACCTAACATTCATCTATCACGCTCATCAACCAACCATGGTCTTCATCTATCATGACATCTCATATTATCTCATCCAAGACAGCATAACAAATCATGGCAACAAAGTATTAATCATCAAATATATATACCAAACTTTTAAACATGAAAACAAATATCAAACAAACATATCCATCACTCAAATGCATGTTCATACCAATGCATGTCTTACCTTGCTTACCTCACTGCATCACACCACCAATGACATCAATGAATGAACATGTGAATGCATGTTCATGGCATTAAGCGAGAAACATAAGAGAAAACCCTAATCTAGCATGTTAAAGAAAGTAAACAAGTAAACAAAGGAACAGAGGTTTAAAAACATACAAGAAGATAAATACAGAGACATTTGATGTGAAAAAAGCAAAGAAACAGAAGCACAATGACTTAAATTAGGGTTTTTGGGTATAAGTATGCATGCGCATTCATAGGCTTGCGTATGCAGGCCAGTTGTATGCGTATTTATACTTCGAGCTTGCATACGCATGTTGATGCATAAGCACGTAGACATGCCCAAACCTTAACCCAGAAACATAGAAACGAAGAAAAATGAAAAAAAAAACTTAAATCTAACAACCTAACATGCAAAAGATCATAAAGCAAAGAAAACCTAGGCTAAACAAACATGTTATAATATAAAGAACAAAGGAAGCAAGGAAAACAGAAGAATTAAAGCAAGAAAAGTAAAGAAATAAAAAAGAAAAGTTTAGAACTCAATACCTTAAACAAGAAGTTTTTCAAGCTTGATTTTGACCGTTCCCCTTAGTCAATCTATTCACAATCAAATATAAAAGTGATTAGTAATCTTAAACTCAAAAGATCAAGACCAAAAAAAGATCCCAATCAAATAAAATTGACTTGAGGATGTTTTGTGAAAAACTCCCTCTTTGATTCCCTATTTCTAGTAAATCCTAGGTTTTCCCTTAGAATTTTCTATGTGTTTTGAAAAGGTTCCATGTATAGCTTTATATAGTGAGAAAATAGGTGCTTGGAATGGCTCCCAGATGATATGGGATTCATTCCAAACCTTGAAATTAATGCAGAAAACTTGCCTTTCATAGGTTTCTGATACTCTAGCTGTGTGCACTAGTTTGTGCCTACGTATGCATGCATTAGACCTACGTATGCAGGTTCTGGCTTGCATATGAAGGCCGAAGGTTTCCTTGGCCATTTATTTTCCAAAAAAAAATTTATTTGCTCATAAAAAGTTATATTTTTCATTTTAAACCTCTCAAGTCAATTCGTAATCTAATTAGGTTCTAAAGCAACCTTTGGCCTTAGAATTTCGACATCAATGGGGAACAGGGGCCTGAGTCGAAAGGGTACAAAATACAGTGTTTACAGATGCCCTTTTTTTGATTCATGAGCTTTGCTAATAGAATCAAAAGAATAAGAGAGAAAACATTTTGTTTCGACGTACGGCTTAGGCCCAACCCATGCACGCAACATATAACACACATACATGGGGCGAGGTGCAACTTTGCAGAGTCACTATCTTAGAACCTGTTTTGCCAATTGCAAGCAAAAGGCGAGCGACTCACTATCCTAGAGTCACTTAAAAAGAAAAACAAACAAGGCCAACGGCTGCAACCATCAACCAAACAAACAAGGTGCTCTTACGAGCTTAAAAGGATATATATCTGTGGTGTCCATTTGGGGCTCTTGCCTTAAACTTCTCTGGGTGGCACCTCTGGGTAATGCTTGACTTCTCCATCTCTATCTCTACTTGTTCTAGTGAGGCTCTTGCCTCAGGGTGACCTTGGTCTCTTTCTTTACCTCTACATCTTCCACTGTGCCTACATATTCAATTCCATAGGGATATGTGCATAAGTTCTGTATGATGTGCCTGCATGTTCAATTCCCAGGGGATTTGTGCACAAGTTCTATATGATATGCTTGCATGTTCAATTCCTGGGGGATATGTACACAAATTCTGTATTCTGACTTGCTTGATTGGTGTGTGGCTTGTGCCTACATATTCAATTCTCATAAGATATGTGCATAAGTAGCCTCAGTGTTCTAACCTATGAGGGAGTCTCAGGTGTAGAACCCACTGGGGATGATGTAAGACTCACTTGGGAGTATGATCTGGTGAGAAGTTTTGGTGACTCGCGGGGGAGCCTCCTTGGTATGTAACTTACTAGATATGGTAGCTTGCTGAGAAGTGTGCTGACGATTGTGACTGACGATTGTGACCTGCGAGGAAGTCTTTGGTAGTGTGTGGTCCACTGGGGAAAATTCTTCTTTTTCTTCAGGGCTTACTGGGAAACTTGTTTTGATTCTACCCATGAGGGGGTCCTGTTCGCTCCATGGGGAAATAAAAAATCAGGCTATCACCGGCAATAAATTGTTTTTTAGGAGTAGGAGACTCTATCAGAGAAGCAACTGTGAGGTGGCGTTTGTTTGGAAGCAGAGAAATATTTTGGGCTTCAAGAGATGAGATACTATTGGAATTATGTAAGATACGTTTCCATGACAGAAGGGATGGTTTTTTGCAGCCCGATAAATCCTCAAAAAGATTTGGGGTTATCTCCATTTCAATATTAGTGTTTGAAGGCTCCACATTTAAATTTTCATTCTTCAGTCCCTAGTTTCCTTCAAAAACCAACAACTTATCCGTTATCCTCAGCCACTTATTTCCTAGGTAACGTAGCCTTCTTGGTATTTGTTGTAGGATCTGTTTTTGAAAAACTGTCCTCAGAGATATGTGTGGATTTATCCGGAGGAGGTATCACAGTAGAATAAGGAGTTTCTTGACACTTTGTTGTGGACTCTCTAAAGTCTTGGAAATTGTTTTTTGAATAAATGATTAAGATCTTCGGGATGTTTGGGATTAGGGAGGATTTTATCGCACTCTAACTTGGAAATTTAATTGAGATTCAAAAATTCCGAATTATTAGGACCATCCTACCATTTAGCAGACTCACCCAGCTGTTGACAGGTTGTTTTCGTAGAAAAACTTCCGGTCAACAGTTGAGTAAGCTGCTGATGGCGGCTTAGGGAAGGCTCACCGTCCACTTCTTCTCCTTCAGAGGCCTGTGTTTCTTCATTGTCATTCTCAGATGATTTGGGTTGACTAACATTCGTTTCCCCGTCTAATTTTTGGGGCCATAGCACGGAGCCATGGGCCATATAGGAAATCATCCTCCTCTAAGGAAAGGCAGTCTCTTCAAAACGTATAACATTCACGATCTTGATGCCCAAGGATACCACAGTGGTAACAGAAAGTAGGCAATCTTTCATATTTAAAATAGACCCATCCTTCTTCCACATCTTCAATATGAATCATCTTTCCCCTCGTCAAAGGATTTGTGATGTCAATGTCTGCCAGATACGAAGAAAAGGGCCCCAAGCAAGGCCACTCTTCGGAGCATCAACCAAATGAGGAATGCCAATAGTACCAACAACTCTATTCATGCTTTTAATAGGAATGTTTGATCCCCATCAAAAAAAAAAAAAAAAAGTCTCTTATCAAAAGACCATGGACTTCTATCCAAAACATCATTCATGTTCTCCTCCGTTACAAAGATAGACAAAAATAAATTAGCCCCCACATCTTTAATAGTTACACCATGTGAGCCTTGCCAAAGCTATTGAAGAGTAGACTTGAAAGCCTCCTTGTTAAAATCTTTATTGGTTTGCAATCTAAATAAGAGGCTAAACTGGGCATGTTGTTTAGAACCAGCTACATCCTGAGAATTTACTGCTAAAACTCCTTTCTCCTCTTCAGAAAGCTTAAACTACTTCCACAGTTCCTCCATAGCTGCATCCATGTTGAAACAAAACTAGATAATTCAATAGGAGCACGCTCAAAAGAAGAATAGAAATAGATGGAAAAAGATGAAAGGCAAATGAAAATTATAAAAAGAAAAATCTCCTTCTACGATCGAAAAAACTGATCGGAAATGTTTGTATCTTACGTGATAAAACGCAAGTTAGGAGCTTTTACTTTCCAAGACTACTAAGAGCCAGAGAGTGAAAAGTTCTTTTGCTTTGGATTTTAATTCTTCTTCTTTTTTCAGCTTCTCAGTCTCATGTAAATCAATTACATAAGTAAGATTAGTTCTTTTATGATACATGTTGCAACTATATGCAGATTTATCCTCTCTCTCTTTTTTCCTTGTAATGGCACTAAGTTTAAACCAATTTTTAATAATAATAAAATATAAAATTCTATGAAATTAAAATATCTAAATAATTGTACTTCTCATCCAAACTAAAATTAAATTCATGATATTTACTTCAACTAAAGCATAAAGTTATTATTGACTTTATTTTAGAATAAGATCTTTAGATTTTCTAGGATAACTTTATTGTAAAGTTCTTAAAATTTTTCTTATTCATTTTGAAACAAGTGAATTAGATTTCGTTAAATTTTGATTGTGATAAAATCTACTTTATCCTTTTATAATCTTTGAATAATCACAACTCTATGGTGAAACTATGTGATCCTAATCAAATTATATATATATATATATATATATAGGTCTTAAATTTTTGCATATGTGAGTCTAATGTTTTAAATTATGGTTTTTACATTCTTGAACATTTTTTTTTTGAGAATACTAAGTATTTTTAACACACACACATGGGGAGAAGGGAGAAGGTTATGTGGTATAGTTTGTGCAAATGGAAAAAAAGAAAAAAAAGAAAAAAAAAAGAGTAAAGTATATTTTTTGCCTTTAAAATTTGTGATTTTTATTTTTATTTTAGCCCTTCATATTTGATATTACTTTTATATTGGTTATGTTGTCCACTACTATTTTTAATTTCACCGTTTAGTGCCCTTTATGTTTAACTATTTCATGATAACTCTAAAATATTATGGAATACAGGAATTTTATTGTTGTATGAAGAAAATCCTATCATGGGTTAGTCGTATTTCAAACGGAAATAGACAACATTAACAATATCAAAACGGAATCAAACAGAAAGTGTTAGAGTACAAATGGAGTTTGTATTTCTCACCTTCTATTTGCCGATGATAGCTTTATTTTTTGTCAAGCTACTGTGGTGGAATGTCAGTGCCTTCTTCATCTATTGGGTTGGGATGAGGCGGCTTCGGGTCAAGCAATAAATAGACAAAAAAGGTCCATTTTCTTTAGTAGAAACACAAGATCAGAGGTCAAAGTAGATATCCAAGCATTGATGGGGGCGAGAGTTATGGAGAATTGTGAGAAATACCTTGGCCTCCCTATGATGGGTGGGAAATCAAAGGTGAATACCTTTAAAGACCTGCAAGAGAAAATTACCAAGCGAGTGATGGGGTGGAAAGAAAAATTCATCTCCAAAGCAAGAAGGGAGATCCTTATCAAAATAGTTGCTCAAGCCATTCATACTTACTCTATGGGTATTTTTTGAATCCCAAAGGCTTTATGTGATACAATTAACTCTACTTTGGCCAAGTATTGGTGGGGGCAGACAAAAGATGAGAAAAAAAAAAAAATTCACTGGATTAATTGGAAGAAATTATGTACTTCAAAGAGGAGTAATGGGATGAGTTTTCGGGATATTCAAGCTTTTAATTTAGCACTACTAGCTAAACAAGCATGGAGGTTGATTCACAATACACACTCTTTGTTCTATAGGGTCTACAAATCAAGGTATTTTCCCAATTGCTTTTTTATGGATGCAGAGATTGGTAATAACCCATCGCATGTGTGGAGGAGTCTGTTGGCAGAAAGAGATATCATCACTGAAGAGTTAGTGTGGAAGGTGGGGGATGGTCGGTATATTGAAGTATCAACCCATAAGTGGCTGCCACATAAACCTGTTTTGTTGGGGGAGAATCGACCTAGCCTACATGTGAGTGATCTGATTGATACTACTACAATGTAGTGGGATAGAGAGAAGGTTTTTGACCTCTTTGCTCATCAAACTAGAATGGAAATATTGGCAATTCCACTGTCCAAGACTAATTCACGAGACACTATAGTATGGAAGGAGAATTCTGCAAACATTTTTATAGTAAAGACTGCATACCAGGTGGCTTTAAGCTTAAAGGAGAGGTCCCAAATCGAGCGCTCAAGAACATACTCTGATCGGGCCATCCGGAAAAAGATTTGGGCACTAAATGTTCCACCCAAGGTTCGTATGTTTGTGTGGCATGCTTGCCCCAATATTCTGCCAACGAGAGAAAATTTGCATCGGGGGAAGGTTAACTTCAAAGTCTTTGATGAGATGGATCTGTGAATACAAGAGCAATAGCAGGGCCTTTGGTTCATTTGGAATCAAAGAAGGAACACAATTTACTTTTTCAATGGAAGTTGTTTGTACATTGACACAATTGGGTTTCATTTATCAAGAGTCCAAACAACTAAACTATTCCAATTGGGTTCAAAAGAGTCCTAAACCTGCCATACAAAGGTGCGAAGTGACTTCATGTCCTCTCATACAAAGGTGGAGTTAGGGACTTATGGGTTCAAAGGAGGACAATTGCCCTTAACCCTGCCAAAATTGCCCCCTAATATATATAGATGGGTTCAAGTTACATATGGTATAACTATTTAAAGTTACACTTTTTATAAATCATTATTTATTTATTTATTTATTTATTTTTATACAAGATAGAAATTCTACTCTAGCCCAGAGAAGAAGACGAATTTGTAAGGTCTTTCTAAAATATGTTGAAATGGACCACCATTATTGGCCTCTTTCTTTCTTATTGAACTCGATCCCAGAGGAGAAGACGAATTTGTAAGGTCTTTTTTGCATATAATTCATAGGACCAACATGTGGTAATTTCCAAAATATGTTGCTAAAGTAATATTAAGTGTGAACCTGGGAGTGGGAGTATTTGTAATGGAGAATGTGAGCCCACGATTTCGTCTCTTTGCCATTCATTTTTCAATAAACCTAGGGGCTATTTGGTAACATTATTCTAGTAACATTGTTTGTATTTTTTGGAAATACGTATGGGTGAAAAAGTGTGTAAAAATGCGTGTAATGTTGTTTAAAAATTAAAAACATATGTTTAAACACATGTACCAAATAACTCCTTAGTATCAAAATATTTCATTCTAATTTATTTGATCCCCAATAACAAAGAAAAAACACTCCCGTACACATAATATAAACATTAAAACTCAGTACTATATTAGTTTCCACAATACAAACCCACACTTTTCAATGAAGAAATAATCAACCTCCAACTGCAACGGTCAGATGATTTGATTGGTGGCTGGGAAAGAACTTAGAGAGAAGTGGATAAAGATGGGAAAAGAGTAAGAGGAGAGAGAGGGGTAGCAGATGTAGCATAGGACACATTAAATGGAGAGAGAGAGAGAGAGAGGGAGAGAGAAGAAAAAGAAAAGAAAAGTGGAACAATAAATATTAATTGATGACATGGACAATGATATTTTTCAACTATTAGATCTTTTAGAAATTTAAGGTGTAAAAAAGGTGTAACTTTGCAAGAGTTACACCAGGTGTAACTTGAACCCATCTCATATATATATATATTTGCTTACTTTTTTTTTTTCTATTTTTGTTGATATATCTCTTTATATTTCAAATTTCATGGAAAAATTAGAAAGAAAATATTTCTTATGATGTCTATGTTTTTTAAGGTTTAAAAAGATAATTGGAAAAAAAGAAAGATAGAAAAAAAGAAAAATTAGAAAGTAAATTAAAAAACAAAATTGTTTCATTTCAAAGTTTGTAATAAAAATTGAAAATAGTATAATATCCATAATATGAGATTATTTTAAAGGATTTTTTTTAGGGGAAATATTATTTTCAAGTTAATAAAACCTCTCCAAAAAGGCCATGTAAGAAGCACATGCTGGAAGTTGAAGAGTTAAGTGCTAGACTTTATTTCACGAGTACTTTGCGAGACAGGCCATCTCGCGAGGCACTCGTGAAACATTCTGCCTAGAGGATTTTGAGTGTGAGTTTCTTACCCTTCACCCATGCTATATATATCCTCATTGCCCACAAAAGTAAAAGAGGCTATCCAGAGAGAAAAACTTTAGATAGGTTTTCTACAACACAACACACTCATCTTTTAGAGAGAGAGCTACTCATCCTTAGTGAGAAATCATTGTAGCCTCTTCTCCTTTCCTCTCATATTGTCATACCTTGAGAGGAGATTTGTACCCAAACATAACCCACAGCTATTCAAAGTGTAGAGAGTGATCTTGGTAAGTTTTGGGAATTTGCCAAAAGAAGCTAGTGAGGCTTGGTGGATGCAATCGGGCGTATTGCGGGATCCGGAAAGCTAGTGAAGACAAGACTCCGAGAAGTTCGTTGGTAGCAGGAGCTTAGAAGGCTCAAGTACATTGGGCAGACTAGGCTTGGAGGGTCTTTTGTTATTCATGTATTCCAACTTATTCACTAGTGGATCGATTTCGACTTGGAGGGTTACGGAGAGGTTTTTCGCCGAGTTATTTGGTTTCCTTTTTGATAACACGTCTTGGTGTTATCTTGTGTTTGCATCTCTCTTCCCTTACTCTTGTGCTTTACTTTTATTGTTTATTGTTCATATGTATGCACTAGAGTAGATACGGTGATTGCATTTCATTTACTTTTGTTTTGCACTTAGATAAGTTAGAGTAAAAGCAATCTAGCTGTAATTTTTATTTTGGGGTCTAAACAAGCTCTTGTGTTTTAGCACAAATCCGAGCTTTCAAAAGAAATACATAAATCTCACACAACCAAATCAACACCAAAAAGCCCATATGAAAAATGATAAGAAATAAAAAATGTGTAAAATTTATGATTCATCAAGAATAAAACTTGAAACTTTGCTGTGTTTTTCTAGCAAGGAGTAGAAATTGAACCTAAGAAAAACCAGAGAAAGGTTAGAGATGAAGAAAAATGAAAAGAAAATGAGAAATCTAATCTAAAAAGACAAAAAAGTACCTGGGTTTTTCCGGCGATGGGTGGCGCTGGTGGAGGGTGGAGCTTGCTAGTGGTGCTTCAAACCTTAGAGTTAGTGGTGGGTGGGAGAGAGGGACCTAAGGTGGCTGGGTTTTTTGGAGAGAAATCTGAGAGGGAGAGTTTAAGCGTGAAAGTGACTATTGGAGTGAGAAAGTGATAAGTAACAAGGTGTGAGGGATAGAGCAAATGTAAAATGTTTTACCAAAATTTCAAGTGTAAAAAATTTTACGTAAATTTTCTTAGGTTGATTTGGTTGACTGAAAATATTTTACTTTTGACCAAATATTTTACTGCAAAAACAACACCATATTGGAAAATATTTTCTTGAAAATTTTTTATATCGAAACAAACAGAGCATAAGGCTTCTATCTAATTCTGCTAGCAAAGTATTACGTTCACAATATTTTCACAACAAATCATAGGTGGTAAGTTGTTATTGATTCTAATTTGAATTTATGACTGAAATTACCTTTTTACCTGTCCGCAACAAACAATAACAACCTACCATTTAAGATTTGTTGTGAAAGTATTGTGAAAATGTTGTAAACATAGCATTTAAGTGCTTGCCATTAAAGTGTGTAATTTTGTTTGCTTTCATTTTATTTTATTTTAAGATTTATTTTATTTTTTCAAATCTGTATAATGAAGAAACACGATTGGTAACCCAAACCAAGAAATGCCATTCTTCTTTACCTTCACCATCATTCTCTTCTATCTCCACCTTTTCCTCAACCCCACTTCATACTCAAACCTTAGTCCTCAACCCCCTCACTGACCTATAAACCAGACCAAGGAGTTGGCGACCAACACTTTGAATTCCTCATACTCATAAGCTACCTTCCCTCCCTCCCTCTCTTTACTTTTGATTTTTGCAACTGGAATTTGATCAATTTGGTGGTTTTTTTGTGTGGAAGTTTTGACCAACGAACATATTTAAGATTAGTATTTTGTTGTATGTGTTTTTCTTATTTTGAAGTTTCAGTCATTGGAATAAGCTTGTTGTTCTAGTTATTAGTCAATGAATGTAAGATTCTATTATTACTCCCATGGAGGAATGACCTGCTATTGATTTTTTTAAGGATGCTATCAAGGCTATAGGATCTATATGAATCTAAAATGTGCTTTGATAGAAAGCCTGAGTAATTGATTATTTTTTTTCATTGGGAAATCATTGATTGAAAGTTGCAGATGTCGAGTAAAATAGATTCTTCGAATTCATGCCATGAGAGGTTTGTGGGGGCAATGAGGGAGTTGATGAATAAAATTTGTGTTTGAAGTGGAGCAAAAGGAATAAGATCAACCAGATATATTCTTCTTGTTCTTGTTCTTCTTCCTTTTAAAAAATAATTTAAATTATTTTAATTTTTGTTTTGGTTTTTAAAATGTCAAAATTAGACACTTAACAGTTAACAGCAAGTAGTTAACGGAAATGGATGGGAAGCCTTAATTGAACAAATTTGAAACGTAGAGGACTCAATTGAACTAAAGTAAAGTTAGAGGACTGAAATGAATTCAAGTGAAACTTAAAGGGTGGGTTTTGAATTTTTTTTCCTTAATCATTTATGGGTTTAACAAAAGCTAACATAAGTTATAATTGACATTTATTTAATTACTAAAAATTATTACATGGTGGGTTCTAGTTAGCTCAATTGGTAAAGTTTCTTATTGTTAAATAAAAAATTTGAGGTTCAAACCCTATCTATACCAAAAAACTGATTGATACATGTAAGTGCCAAGCAGGGACGAAGCCACTCTTGGACAATTGGGGGCAATGGTGCCCCCAATTTTTTCTTTTAAAAAAAATTATTAGTATATAGGTATTAATTTTAGCAATTTTATTCTAAAAAATTACATTTGCCCCTCCTAACAATATCTTTAATTCTTTTAAGAGTAATGCTACAATTACAAACTGAAAGTTCAAATAGCGTTGAAAACACTATGAACGTTTAGACCCCCAATTACAAAATTACCATTTCAACCTTTATATCAAACAATGTATGTGTGGAAAATGCTAACAAGTTTATAACAAAATTGATAAACAATCTAAACCATAAATAATCACAATCACAACAGCAATTAAATGGTAAAGATAAAGGGAAGAGAGATGCCAACACAAGGACAACATACGATGTGTTATCGAAGAGAAAATTGAAGCCCTCGGCGTAAAACCTCTCCGCCGCCCTCCAAGCGGTCAATAATCCACTAGAAAATGTACTTGGGATACATGAATTGCCATAGACCCTCCAAGCCTAATCTACCCAGGTACCTAAGCCCTCCAAGCTTCCTACTCCAACGAGGTTGCGTCGAATCTTTTTCTTTTCTAACTTACCGGATTCCGCTATAAACCATAGCATCAACCAATAACCATTGGTTCCTTCCAAATTGCTTCACTTAGCACCAAAAGACCTTCTCACAGACGTGGGTGTGATGAGAAAATGATTTGGTCAAGAACCTCTCAAGGATGTAACAATGGAGAGGAAGAGAGTAGAGGAATTTGAAGAGTCTCTTAGTGAAGATTCGGATGAGACAATCTTGTTTTTCTCTAGAGTTTCTCTCACAAAATTCTCTCTAGAAGTTCTCTACATTTTGTGGGTATAAGGGTCTATATATAGTGGTGTGTGTTGGGAATACGAAGAGACATTTTTTCTCAAACATGGCAAGTTGGCGACTTGCAAGTCGCGAGTCAGTCGCGAGTCCCTGCTTCTTTGCACATTGTTGAGCAATTCTTTACACTCTCTTCACACACTACCCTTACATGAATCCTACCTAAATACAGGGTTACTAAGTGCTAAATTACAAGTAAATTGGCACGGAATAAAGCCAACAAGATGGTTGATTAAATTCAACCTTACAATCTCCCATTTTGACTATTCCGTGACAAAACCCTAAAACAAACTCTAGACTTAACGCGTGAGTTGGGAACAGTTGGAAAACTCACTCACACCTAACTCTAGAACCTGTGTAGCTCTTGAACCATAAGAACAAGTAACTCCTGAAACACAACAACACAATGAGTTCATTGTATGCAGAAAACTTGAAATGCATATGGAACAAGCACAAAGCGATCAAGCAAAATGGAATATAGCAATAGACCATGGCAAGACCTAAACAGGTAATCACTACAAACAAGTGATCACAATGCTGATTCACACTTGGAATGAACATCCGGACATTCAAGCTGATAAACATAAAGCAAATCATTTAAATGACCAACACTCAACCAATGCACAATACATGAAGTATATGCATCTAGGAAAAATCCTATAAGGGCACAAGAGTGACAGTACTTAAAAGGAAATGCATGACATTTAGTTAGAAGTACTGATTTAATAAAGTAAAAAGGCTGCATGAAGCAAGGTACAAACCATAAAGCTTACAAATAGCATAGAAACAAACCCTAAAAACTTACAAAAGTAACATAGGTACAAATATAAACAAAAACCTTAAAAACCTACAAAGGTACCAGGTACAAACTATAAAGTACTTTCCTTATCATACCACTCCCCCAATTATGAATCATAGGAGTTATAATGAACTTGGAACATATATACTTGTAACTTGAAACACTTGCACAAAACACATTAAACCCTCAAGGTAAAGCAAGTAATAAAAGGACAAGTATAATGTAACAAGTAAATTGCGATCAAGTAAACATGATGTGAAACATGTGAGCAACTTAATCATACACCATACACCAAAACAAAGTTTTCTTATTAACACAATGTCTTCTCCCCCTTGGTATTTGCATCTCCCCTGTGGAATATCTCTCCCTTTACAAATGTGCATGAGAAATAGAATTTCTCCCCCTAAGAATGTGCACAAGGGTCATATAGAAATGACAAAACTCTTCGGTATACTACTCTAGAGTATACTCTCCCCTTTTTTGTCAGGAATAGACAAAGTGTTAAGGAGAAACGAAGGCAAGATAGGAAGGTATGAACAAGGAGAATGATGCATGAGGGGTGCGAGATGAATGAGAAAATGAAACTCAAACCTAAGATGAAACAAAATGCTATAAAGTATAAGATAAACATGACATGCTATGATGAAGAAACAAGATATGAACCAATGCATGACAAGGGTAGTAAAGGTGTGTGCAAGAGGTGGCTATGTGCAATGCATGACCAAAGCATGGAGAATGCACATGTGGGGCAAGGTGTGTTAAATACACGACCAATGAACCAAACATGTTCCTAATGAGGAAACATGAGAAACCCCAAAGTTTGATACTCATTGGAGTCCAAACAAGTGAGAAAATTTCTAAGAGGCATTTTATCAAACACCTAGCATGCACACTATGAACAACAATGTGAAACAATGCATGAACATCATGAAAACCACCCTTAATACGTGTTCTTTTTTCCATAAGGGGCCAACATCCAAAGCAAATCATTAAAAGAAACCAATCCCATACAAAATTTTGATAAAAATTAAGTTTTCCCAATCCCTGAAAATCCCAACCAAGAACACAAAACTCACCAAAACATAATCCAAGGATTCAAATCAATGAAAAGAGTTTAAAATTACCTTAGAGATGTTAATGGAATGAAAAACCATTCAAATTGGTTGGGTTTTGATGTAAAAATATTGAAAGAAGGATTTTAGAGAGGATGGGAGAGGTTTAAAACTAGTTTCCCACGAAAAAGCTCTTTAAAAACTGATTCTAGGCGTTTCGCGACTGGCGAGTCGCAAGCTGAGTCGTGAGTCGTGAAACCATTCTGTGTGAATTGGTAGCTTGGACTCACAGCTTGCAAGTCACCAAAATGAGTTGCCAAAAATTCTGACACTTGTTTTTCAACCTAGAGCATGTTTAAACTATGAAAAACAAAGTATACACTAAACGTGAACACAAAGAGTGATAAAAATCACTTCCAAAAATATATAAAATGATCAAAAATCTTTTTGGATTGATTCATTTAAAGTTGAGCACACACACATCACATTTAAACAAGTACAATCGAACAAATGAATAAGGCATTCATCGAACATTAGACATGTGTGTTGTGTGTGGGTATCAAGTGTGGAATAGTCTTTAGTCTAGAATGAAGCTTCAATAATCAATTCAATCAAGTCATACATAACTAGTGCTAAGACAAGAGGTCTATCTCAATTATAGAAATGAACATATATGACATCCCACAAGAAAATGATTACAAAATTTAGAAGCTTTTCATTTGGCTTCTGAATAAATCATAACATTTGATCCATTTTGAATCAATACATCTCATTTTGAGATCGATGCCTGAAATTTTTGATATTTCAATTTGATGAACAAGTCTTTGGCTTTTTGGGCATCATACATTTTATTTTGGTTGTTTTCCCTTTTCCCTAGTCAAATACTAGTATATTCGACAGGCTTTTGCAGCTCAATTTCTCTTTTCATTTGGAGATTTACATTTGGTGAGCTCTTTAAGCAAAAACAACAAAATAAAGAGTGGGAAGATATATAGGCACAAGTCTATGCATGTCTCAAAACCAACAAGACTATTGACTAATCATTCATGACAAGCTTGAAGATCGATTTACAACAATCACACAAAGATATCAAGATTTTTCCTACAAAGATATAAGTACATAAAGAACAAGCTAAGCTCGTAAATGCATAAAACCATTTGTACGAAGTTACAAGACAAAACTCACATGTGATATGTGCTCAAACATATAAGATCAAACTTTTTGAATTTTTCACTTTTTATTTTACCCTTTCTTTTTTATTTGAATTGTAATTTTGTTGAATTTTATTAATTTTTTTGATACGTTTCTCGATATTATGATTGTAAGGTAGAAAAAATTGGATTTGAAAAAGTTTGTTTAAAACTAAAAGAATAATTTCTAAAATTTATATTCGTTTTAATGATACACAAAATGTTATAAATAATTTTAATTAAAAAATTTATATATTTGCTAAATTTTGAATTCTTGAGAAAGATTGTATTGTTTACATTTTGGTACAACAAAAACTATATATATTACATTTGTGATTGTGCCTATAATAAATAAAAATATGATTATGAAATAAATTAATATTTATTAAATTAATCCAAATTGCAAAAAATAAATTTAATGAAATCATCTTAAAAATATTATCACGCACGATGCGCAGGTCTATGACTAGAGTAATTTAAAATTCAGTGTCTTAAGTATGCCAAGATGTGCCTGCTATTGCTCAAGAAGAATTGCAAGTACAGGATTCTTGACACATCTTCAACACTTAGTTGGCCGATCGAGACTTTTCACTTTTGTTGATTTGTTGAGAACTAGTATTGATCGATCGAAAATAGTTTTGACAGAATCCTATATAAACTCAATCGATCTTCATGCATCGACGGATTCATGGATTCCTAGCCAAGGTATAAAAGGAGACATAGAACACGATATTTCAAACTTTTGGAGACCCATTCGCTATACTGTATACATAAGGTTCGAGTTAATTAACTAAGCTCTCTTAAAGCGTTAACCATAGTTCAAGATGAAGAATTCAAAAGATCCAATGATCAAGTAGAAGTTACTTCATCCAGTACACAATCTAGCTGTTGGAAGAAATCTTCAAGAAGGTTCTTGAAGTCGTGAGAAGGTGTTCACATTCAATACACTCTAGATTTAGAGGAGTCCAAGGATTTGGAGTTAGGCGGGGTCAAGTTAGTCAGTATTACATGAGATAGAAGTAAATTTTGTGTTAATTCTATTGTAACACTTCATTTCTATATTAGTGGATCTATTTTCCTCCGAGGTTGGTGGTTAAGCCCTCGAAGAGTTTTTCTAGGTTTGAGTTTTCTCATCCTCACCATATCTCATGTTACTTTATCTTCGTTGTTCTTTATTCTAGTGTGCATGTGTTAATTAGGAGCATATTCACAAAGAATAATTGTTTAATTAATTTAACTTGGCTTAAAATTTGATATTTGGCTCAAGGGAGGTCTGAATCATCCAAGCAATTGGTATCAGAGCAGGTTAGCTCTTGGTATTTTTATATTGAGTTGATCCTTGACCCTGTTGTAATCTATCATGGTCACTCCCTTATGATTCCTTCATACTTATGGATATAACTTACTGGAAAGTTAAAAATGAGACCCTTTGTAAAATATTAAGATGAGAGTCTGGTGCCCATGAGGGTACGAAAGGGGTCAAATCTTTTAAACTTCAAATGATTACTTTTAGGTTTGAAGAGATCAATATGTCTAGTGTTGAGAACTTTGATGAGTTTTATGCAAAACTCAACGTTGTTAATTTGAACTACAACCTAGGTGAGATCATTAAGGAACCCAAGATAGTTAGGAAGATCTTAAGGGACCTGTCAGAGCAGTTCCATCAGGTTACTTCTATTAAGGAGGGTAAGGATGTAGACTCCATCAAGATAGAAGAACTAGTATGATCCTTACAAACATATGACCTCACCTTACCTAAATCTAACAGGAGCAAGTCTATGGCTTTTAAGCCCATTGATGAAAAATATTTTAGCCTTACTTAAATGATCAGTCTCATTATAGAGCTGCATTCCTAGCTAAGCAATTTAAGAAATCCAAAAGAAATTCTAGGAGAAGAATACAATAAATAAATTAAAAACACCCTGGGAAAACTGAACCATCTAAGAAGGATTCAAATGATAAATCGAAAACAATTAAAGAGAAGGCAGGTCAATCATTGAGTCATCTCTTAGCCCAACAATACTTTGGGTGTAAAGGGTGTCGTCACATTGATTCAGAATGTCGTCACATGAGTTTGAAAAGAGTGACTAGATAGTGATCAAGAAGGTAAGTTTATAGCATTTACAACCATAGTTGACAGTGAAGGGAATGTAGAGGATGAGAATGTAATTGGCTGATAATGTCAATCTGTAAGATATTACAATAAGCTCTACAAGACGGCTTCCAGGTCTACTAAAAGTCGAAAACAGCAAAATTGGCTATGATTATGCTCTATTTGGTTGAGCATGAGAATGAGGATCTCTAGGTGAAACTGAATGAGTCCACCAAGTTGGTCGAAGCAATGAAAACAGTAAGGGTGGCAAAATAAGCCCAAACCCATTTGACCGTTCAAACCCACCCACTCTAATTGAACCTAAACCCACCTAATTATTAGTTGGGTTAAATGGGCATCAACCTAATTAGACCCAATAATTATTGGGTTTTAACTAAAAACCTATTGAACCCCATTTAACCCAAAAATAATATACCCAAATTCAACCCAGCCCTTTCCATATATTAATTTAAAAAAAAAAAAAAAAAAAACCCAACCCTTAGACGAAATTAGACTCTAATTTTCTTATTTATGTTTTTTTAACTTTCTCTGCAACCAAACACATTCAAATTTTGTTAATATCTTTAACAAAAGCATTAAAAGAGAGCTCACCAGAGTCCATTTCTAGCGGCTTCGAATCATCGAAGGAAGCATTTTCCAAACCTTGAGAGAAATTCAAGACCCAGACAACCCAGATACGAAACGTTGTGTTCGGTTCAAGCCCGAGGAAATGCGAGGGATAGTCTGGCTAGACCAAACAGTGAAGAAGAATAAGACGAAAGATAACAAGGGAGATCAGGTAGAGGAGGAAGAGGCAGAGGAAGAGGAGGATCTAATTCTTCCTTCGATGATGATCTCCGACGACACCTCGAAGTTCTCGTACATGAACCGGCAGAGCCACTGGTTCGTGATTCGGATCTCACAGATCGTGTCGGAGACAATCCGTCTCGGACTTGAAGGCGTGCACTGGTTCATGATGGGTGATGACGACGAACATGGACTCGTCGAGGCATCCCCAAATGTTCTCTGACGAGTCAACAAGGTACTTGACCCAACACGCAATGCTGTAGATTCAGGTCCGAGTTGGGTTAGGGTGGATGATGAGCTTGGGGGTTTTAGCAGAGGAGGAGGAGAAAGTTTTTTTTTTTTTTTTTTTTGGTTTTCGGTTCATAAGTAATTGGAATTCAATTTTCAAGATTCATTTCCTTATTTTTCTAAATTTTCTCGGCAACCAAACTGTGGATATTCCTCTATTTTCCTGTTGCTGTGCTGTTATTGTGTTTATGGGCATTTTGGTAATTTTGATAATTGGGTAATTGGATGGGTTGGGGTTTACCCATTATAATTGGGTTGGGTTGGGTTTGGGTTAGTAATAATTAGTTAAATGAGTTTAATGGGTAAATGAGTTTTATGTACCCAAACCCAATTATGTCCACCCCAAACCCGCCCATTTGACACCCCTAGAAAATAGAGAATGTCTCTTTGTTTGAAAGGGTTAAGGTCCTTGAGTGTAGTAGAGTCAAGCTAGGACACAGTTAGAGAGTATGCCTGCCTGACTCTATATAAGCTGGGCTGTGTGTGTATTTTATTGATATTTTTTTATATTTAAATAACTGATTCTTTAATTAAAAAAGAAATCCCATTCCCATTTTTACTTACAAGTACTGCAGTGCTGTGAGGTTGGAGAGCGAAGTTGCTATCTCCCCTGTCAATTTGCTTGAGCTCAAGTTCCTACTTGTATGTTATCAAAGAAAAAAGAGTTGGAACTGTTGCCAAAAAAGATAATTTTCAAATTTAAACACACACATATATACAACAAAACGAATGTATGATGAAATAATATTTTTTAGCATTCCATCAAAATGATAAATTTTCAGTGAAATTTCAGAAAGCAAGCGAGTCGTTCATTCATTTTTTTGTTTAAATTGCATATGAAAAAGGGGAACCTATTTTATCCTAAACATTTCCTTAAAGAGCTTGTTCTCAATTAATTTCAGCGAAAGCAACTTCAAATAAATCGGATTTCCTACCCTAATCTCTATCACAATCACAGTGCTCAATAACTTGCAGGACTATAAAGTCCAAATACTGCAATCTATAGAAAGATATGTAAGTTAAAATGGGCATGTGTTGCAGCATTCATCCCTTAGATATATATTAAGATTAAAACCAACCCTTCAGAATTCACATATTTTTTTGCTAATCAACATTTAATTTGAAATGTTATAAACTTCATCGTGTCTTTTTGAATGATGCATCTATAGCTAGTTTTTGTGAATATCTAGTTATCGTAATGGGAAAATTATTGAATACTCTAAGAGTACCATAAATGCGTACTCCCTCCTCACATGAATTGTGGGTTTCACCATTTATTTAATTAGTGAGACTCATAGTTAAGTGAGAAGAAGGAATACACATTTATAGTGTTCTGGGAGTACTCAATAATTACCCGTCGTAATGGAGTTGTAATCAATTTCTTTAATAGAAAAGTATACTCACAGTGACATGATCCTTGGAGTGTCATCCGAACTGCAAGTTAAACCACTCCATAAATATTTATGTGGGGCGCATGGGTCTCCTTGCCAGTCGTTTCTAGAGACTTTGAACGTTTGTTTGATGTCCATAATAGCAGCAACTGTTTACAAACAATAAATCATAAATCATATATAATATATATTTTTTGAAATAGTTACAATATAGTGCTAATCTTACAGCTCAAATTCTTTTCTCTTAGACCTTCAAGCACTTTATGCATGGAACATTATTTTTAGACTCAGACCGTTTAAAGAACCAAAAAAAGGAAAGGTTCAAGATTTAAAGCTCGAATCAAGGTTTAATCAAGGTAGAACAATGATGGTGTTACAATTAATTTAGTAATTAATTAAAATATAAATAAAGGTATATTAAATTTTAAATATTAGCAAAATTGATTAAAAATATCTAAAAATAATTGAAATAGATTTTTTTTTATATAAAATTTCATGATATTATAAGGTTAATAGAAAAATAGTACAACATATATAAGCATGAAAAAAGTATTGTATAATAATCTTTAAGTCTAAAACATTCTGATTAAATAAATAAAAAATTACTTTAATTATTTTAGTAAATTCTCATGCAAGGGCATTATTCATGAATCACAAGTAAATTTATCAAAGAAAGCAAATTTAGTATTATTAAATAAATTGAGAGGAAAGTTATAGAATAAGTTGAGAAATTATAAATCATGTAAATCTAAAATAAATATAATAATGCTTCATATTTGTACACAAGGAACCTAAGTGGTGTGTTAGTTATGATACTAGCTTAGATTCTTAAATGGGGCCCGAGGTCTTAGGTTTCACACTCCACAGCTCTCTTTTTTTAATTTTTAAACCCAATTCAAATGGTGTTAATTAAGCTACAAAACTTTTGACATCATATATAATATCTCAAAATGGAAGTTCAATCCCTCCAATCTATCAATGAAAGAAACTATATACCATTTGATCCCTTTATTACTACTGGGCGAAAAATTGTATAATTGCATTTAAATTTTAAGTTAGGTGTTCTTTTAATTGTCCATTTATTTAATGCAAAGTGTCATTAGATTTTAAACGAGTTTCACTTTTATGCCTTGTCATTTCATTTTTAATTTCATGTGAAGTATCTTTATATGTTGATTCATGAATCTAAACTTAAAAACATAAAATGACTCAATTATAATTTTATTATTTTTCTATATAAAACTTCGAATGTGTACTACTTTGAAAAACTATTTAAAACTAATTCAAACTTTTGTTAAAAAAATAAAACTAACTGTTATTAGTTCAAATATAAATTTCAATGCAAAAGTATTTAATATATTATTTAAAAAAATTTATACATTAAATGAATTATATGATTTTATTCTTCATTTTTTTTGTTAATTTGAGTGGATATATATATATATATTTTTTTTCATACTTCTCTATTACAATGCGGTCTGTTTTCTTTTATGGATGGAATGCGGCTAGTTTTTGTTTTTGTTCTTTTGCTTTTTCTAGTTTCAGGATTTGGATCTAGTAATTATTATGAAAAACGGCAAACTTGATTAGTAATTATTCAGAATAACTATATTTCTTGATAGATATCAAATATCGATTGAGCCCTAGATATCTTATTTAACTTTCTGCATCATATTAAAACACATAGGGGTGTGCACATACATGCACATATGATAATAATTTTTTATTTGAGAGAGAGTTTTAACCTATGGCATTGTCCGTTCTTAATAATAGTTTTTTATCATCAGACCAAGACACTAACTAGTTTTTTATTATAGGCGAAGATTGAACCTCAGATCTCTTATTCAACCATCAGAGACTTTACTAGTTGAACTAACTGGAACCCACCCCATATGATAATAATAATTTGTCAATAAGTTATTCTTTTGACATAAAATTTTTGGTTATATTTTGGCTCGCCTCCAAAGAAAAACATATGGCTTGCCAATTTCTATATATATCATGTGCATTCTATAAATATTAGTCAATGCAAAGATTTCCTTAAAAAATGTTCAATGCAAAGACACCATACAGGTTAATATATATTATGAATTTTTTCTTTTACTTCATTTTTGTTATATTTTATTTACCTTGGTCTTTGCAGAATTTTTTTTTTGGTTCCGCTAGTGACGATATAGTTTCCCAATGAAAATTTTCTATATTAATAAATTAATAAGTCTTTGACTTATAAACATTTTTCGTTTTATTTATCTTAGTTTCTAAGTTGTATACCAGCTCATTCTCAAAAAAAAAAAAAAAAAAAAAAAATTTGTATACCAGCTGAGCAAAGTATTAAAAATTGTTAATTTATATTTACTTCAAACACAGGAGTCGAGCTCAAACTCATTACTAAATTATATTATATTTTTAAGTTTATTTTATTTTCGTGTTAAAGAAGCTCGAGCTTCTTTATGAGTTACTTAATTATCTTAATATTTTTTGCATCTATAGTAAATACCGTGACTAAATCTTTTTTTCCATACACAAATCTATTCTAATAATTAATAACTTAATTATAATTGAAATTGTATCATTTGAATTAATTAGATTCATCAATCTTTTGTTGTTTTAAATTGTATATAATTTTACTAAAAAATGGGTTATTTATATAATCAATAAATTACAAGTAATGTTTTAATATCAACTGAACTTATTAACAAATTTATATAATCTAATTTTAAGTTTATATAAGTATATTTTTAACATTTATACCTATTAACATATTGATAATAGTATATTTTTAACAAACTAACTTTTATGAGTCGAACTAGAATTGTTCATAAACAGTTTGGTTGATGAATAGAATACTGTATATATATAGTTGGTTTCAAGTTACACTTAGTTTAAATAATGTTACACAGTTTAATAACTTATAATTGAATTATATATTCTTATCATGCATATCAAGTTTTGTGTTAATCAGATGTTATTTATTATTCGATTTAGAAGCTCATCTTTTATGCACAATTTTAAGTACAAAAACTTGAAATTTAATCCATCTTGAAAATTTACAAGCATTTAGAGTATAACAAGAAAATCTAATCTAACGGTGGATTTGTTAAAATTCGTATCTAATAAAAAAATATTGAGTAGTATAATATTATTAGTGTAATTTAAACCCAACGCGTGTGTATATGTTAATTATGTGCATTACATAAATATCATTAACTGAAGAGATGCTATCAGACACCCCTCCCAAAATATAATGAATAGATAGACAAAAGAACATACCATCTCCTGAGTCGGTTGGTTTGAATTGGAGAGAATATACCGTGTATTGCTCAAACGCGTTAAGGATGGGGGGAAGGTCGGACTCTGCTGTTGCATTAATTGAAAAGTAAAAATTTCCCTCGAATGTTTGATTGAGACATGGACAGTGGCTTCAAGTGGTCAAGAGTTATAAGTTCTGAGGTATAGTTTCCCCCGTTCACATGAATAATGAATTTTCTTTTCTTGCCTTGCGTAAGTTTAGCAATTTCAGCAAAGTGAAAGCAAACATATGATTTCAAGGAGTCCCTAGTCAGATTCAGGTCATAAAAACTTAAGGCATGGTAACCACTAGATGGCTGGACGGCAGTTCTCAACACTTCTGTCGGTGGTTTATAACTATCGTTGCTGCCTTGCATGTAGTCAATAGCTGATGAGGAGATACTGGTTGGAACCCAATTCGAGAACGTACGAACAGTATACCAGAATCGATCATAAACATCGTCCTTGTACCTAAGACAGGAAATGGTGATTGTCAGGTTAAAATTTTCATGGATGAAAATCCAACTCTACCTACTATTGAGATGGAATCAGGATTTTTATATTTGGTGGGTCCAAATATGAACCCAAAGTATGTTAGACTTGGAATATCATCTTTTATATTTAATTATGAAACCTAGTTTTGATAATATTTGTGATTGAAAATGCTTGTTTATAATAGCATTATAAATTGAAAAATAATAGTACAAGTGCTCTATAAACAATTAATAAGTTTTTGAACTCTACATGTTAATTTACATTATATTCACAATGGTACGTGAAGTTCCATTTTCAACACTAATTTTTCAAGATTTATGAGTTCTTGTGGATAGCGAATGTTTATGTACAAAAAAATATCATCATTCTAAAACTAGATTTATGTGTCTATTAAAGATCCATAGTTATAATGCATAAGTTAAGTGTGTTTTTGTAGAGATTTTTTTTTATTTTTTTATTTTTTTATTATAAGGGATTTGTTTTTATGCTATTAGTAAAAATAGATTTTGTTTTTGTTTTCGAATGGACCACTCACCACAAATTTGGACTAAATGATCACATTATTAAATTTTGGGGTTCTTGAGGTCAAATTTTGAAACAAAAACCTCAAATATTGGACTAAAGTTTTTTTAAAATTCCTGGGGAGGCATGCCCCTCCTCCACCCTTTTTTAGTTTCGCTGCTATGAACAAAAAAATATACTTTTTTTAATAAAAAGAAAAACAAAGGAAAATTTTAAAAAATATATATAATAAAATAAAGAAAAAAATATAGATGATTCACTTGACAAACAGCTTATCAGTTGTGGTTCCCATGTCGTATTGTGATACGACCCCCGCCTTGGCCGCATGTAGCACCTCTTTTCCTGCGTGGGGCTATGGTTAGATCGAGGAAATTCTAGAAATTAACAGGAAAGAAGAAGGATAAATTTCTGGTTATGCTTCGAGGGATAACCGGGACCTCCTTAACAAGCAAAAGCTTGATTGTTTTATTGGAATATTTAGATGACTTCTTATTAATAAACGTAGACTATAAATAGCCTTCAACTAAGCATAAAATGCATTCCTAGTGATAAGGATAACATCAAGTCCTATCCTATTTCCAACTCGCATCTCTGTTGGACACACCCAAGCAGAGTCATTATTTGAAAAGCAACCCTATAAACATAAATAAGATAACCATTAATAACTCCTAAACAAATCCTAAACAATCAGATAACTTCAACAAGCTAGAACCAATCTTGTGCAGCAGATCATCCAGAGCAGCCAAGAGATAGTAACAACTGTGCTGCATAATCTGATCTGAACTGCAGTCCAAATCCACTTCAACAAGTTGGTTCATAACACTCCCTTCCCCTTAAAATCATCCCTTGTCCTCAAGGTACCCTTCTTCAAGCTCATCCGGCCAACCCACCTCAATAAAAAATAGCTTCTTACATTGATGACCTGGTGCAAATTTCTCATCACACAATTAAAGCACAAGCCCTTGTCTCGCCTCTCTTTGAGTTCAGTAGGTGTAAGTTTCTTGATAGTCTTAGTGGTAGGACTCACTTTGCTAAGAGATGGATGCAAAGGCTCTTTATTTTGTTCAGATGGAAGTTGATGTTGAAACTAGGACTTGGCTTCATAGAGGCGAGCTAAGCCCACTGCAGCAGATAAGGAAGCCGGTTTGAGGGCTTGAACATCAATTCGTAGATGTTCTTTAAGGCCACTAACGAAGCAACCCACTTGTTGTGTCGGTGGTAATTTTCCTACTCTGCTAAGCAATCTTTCAAATTGGCTTTGATACTCTCTCACAGATCCCATTTGCTTAAGCTTCGTTAGATCACCAAAGAAGTCATCAAACTCTGTTGGGCCATAACATGTGTACAAGCCTTCTTTGAGGAGAGGCCAAGTGATCACTCTGTCTTCTTCCTTTAGTGATTGATACCATAATTGTGCTTCCCCCTCCAAATGGTAGGCAGCCAATGAAATTTTTTTCTTCCTCAGCAATATTTTGGAATTCAAAAAATTGCTCTGCACGGCAGATCCAACTAGTTAGATCTTCATTTCTGTTGAAGCGTGGGAAATCTAGTTTTGTCACCCTTGGAATGACAGCACTATGTGAGCCGGATGGTCCAGAGTTGAATCTACCTGAAGACCCTTCCCCCTCACCATGCTTGTGAGAATTCTCACTGCTATGATTACTCAAAAGGTTGTCAAAATGAGTATGCATTGCAGCAAGCATTCCCTGTATCTCCTTCATCATCTTCTGTTGTTCTGAAACCATGGAAGTCAGGTTGTTAACCGCACCTTCCCATTTGTCCACACGACCCTCTGCCATAACCTTCTTTGGTACCAAACTGATACGACCCCCGCCTCGGCCGCGTGTAGCACCTCTTTTCCCGCGTGGGGCTATGGTTAGATCGAGGAAATTCTGGAAGCATACAATGCATTCCTAGTGATAAGGATAACATCAAGTCCTATCCTATTTCCAACTCCTATCTCTGTTGGACACACCCAAGCAGAGTCATTATTTGAAAAGCAACCCTATAAACATAAATAAGATAACCATTAATAACTCCTAAACAAATCCTAAACAATCAGATAACTTCAACAAGCTAGAACCAATCTTGTGCAGCAGATAACACTCATCCAGAGCAGCCAAGAGATAGTAACAACTGTGCTGCATAATCTGATCTGAACTGCAATCCAAATCCACTTCAACAAGCTGGTTCGTAACATATCGCCAGCCAAATTTTAGAGCTCCGGAGTCAAATGGATAAAGGCCCTTGTCCAAAGGACGTAACTCCAGGGCAGAAATGAAAGGTATTCCAGACCCAGTGTTTATCGAACAGACAGATATGATGTCAGATGAGGGAACATGAATCATATCTGGATAAAGTATATATGATACACTGCTAAATTCCACCGTGGTCCAGTAATTAACCCTCACATATACATCGAACTTTGGAATTTCATTCTTGTTGTCATAATTTCCATAATAAAAGAAAGCTCTGATGGGATAATTACTGTTTTTGCCTTGTTCAGGTTTCAGGGTGTAACAATTCTTTGTTCCTTCCGGAAAGCTTCTCAGATTATTTATTTGCCGCCCATAATCAGAGTTTAAAGAGTAGTACTCGGGGGATACGTCGTTAATTGTCCCAGTATCTATAAAACCTGTATCCGACTTGTAGAATATACCAGTGCCTTCATCCATGAAATCTCTGGTTTCCCCACAATCAACGCTTATGAATTCTACAAATTTTATGCCGAGGGAGAAAGAGATATAAAAATTTATAGATACCAATCAATAGGATAAAGACATAAAGTCAAGTAGAATTCATAAACGCTATACATATATACATACATGCATATAGAGAGATGGGTTCAAGTTACACCTAGTGTAACTTCATAAGAGTTACACATTTTTTGGACCATTGATTTGTATTAGATTTAAGGATGAAAAAAACACCCATAGTCATGTATTTATTGTCCCTAGAAATTAGTAACTAAGTCATTAATTCTTCTTATTAAAATAGAAAAATAAAAAACAACATTAAGAGTTCGTTTGGTTGGAGAAGTGGAAAAGTGGGAGGACAGAAAAGTGGGAGGGTGGAAAACTCTTTTGTTTGGTTGAAAAGAAAAGTGGAATGATAGAAAATGTAGTTTATATAAATTAATTATTATACCCTTTTTACATAATAGGTAAGAAATTGATTTCTTTTTACTCATTAAATAATATAAAATTTACCACATCATACATATAAATTTATATTATTATAATGTAAAAATTACAATAGTGTACTTGCATTAAAAAACTCATTAAAAATTATAATGTAAAAAAAAAAAAAAACGTGGTCAGCAACTGGGAAATTTTACAATATTGTATAACATATTATAATGTAAAAATTACAATAGTGTATTACATATTCTCAGCAATGTGGTAGCAACTGAGTATTTATGTAAAAGTGCTTTCACAGCATTTTTCTCTCAACATTTTCCTCCCGATTTGGGAGGATAAAAAAAGTGGGCCCAGGAGAGAAGACTTTCTCCCCTGTTTTCTGTCTCCCATATTTTCCTTTTCCAACCAAACAGTGAAAAACAACATTTTCTACCCTATTTTCCTCTTCCTATTTTCCATCCTCTCTGTTTTCACTCCAACTAAACACACCCTAACTCTCTGCTCTCCATCATCATCTTCATCTTCTCACCCTCTCTCACATGATCTTGTGTTCTATCTTCTATGTACTTTCACCCTCTCTCAGTAAGCTATGCACCAGCACAACCTTTTACTCCCACAACATTTCAAAGCTTCCTTATTACCCAACCTATAGCATGCCTCCTAAATGCACATAGATTTGTATGATTTGCATGGATGCTAAAATGTCAACACATGCATGCAGCCACAACTCTTGCTTATCAGTGGCTAACAACAAGTGAGAGCCACAACTATCTTATCAATTGTTTACTACTGAGATCGGGAAGCTTTCAAAGTAACTCAACCTCTCACTGAACTCAATTTCTGCTCAATGAAACACAGACAATCACAAAATTTAGTCAAGAGTGCTTTCTTTGTCCTCTTCTTCACGTGGTTACTTAAGATGTAAATTGCAACTAGCTTTCTGATCAGAAAGCTGACCAGTTTGGTTGGGTAATAAGGAAGCTTTGAAATGTTGTGGGAGTAAAAGGTTGTGCTGGTGTATAGCTTACCGAGAGAGGGTGAAAGTACATAGAAGATAGAACACATGACCATGTGAGAGAGGGAGAGAAGATGAAGATGATGATGGAGAACAGAGAGTTAATGCTTTTTTTTTTTTTTTTCTATTTTTAATAAGAAGAATTAATGACTTAGTTACTAATTTCTAGGGAACAATAAATACATGACTATGAGTGTTTTTTTCACCCTTAGATATAATACAAATCAATGGTCCAAAAAATATGTGTAACTTTTATGAAGTTACACCAGGTGCAACTTGAACCTATTTCATACATATATATATATATATATATATATACCTTTTTATTAACTTAATTTGAAATATTATAATAGTTTTAAAACTATCAAGAATTTTGTGGTAGTTTAAATGAAATCCTGCTTTAAACGCTTGGCCGTAGCTAATGGTCTTTCTTTTAAAACCAAACATGAATTTGTGAGTGTTAAAATTTGGTTGTTCAAATTCTCTTGTTGTCGGTCAAGAATCTTGTATCTCAATTGACACCTCTCCTTGCATGAAGTGTTTGGAGATTCCAAGAAAAGATGCCAATTATTAATTAGAGTGATGTTAGAGATTTTACAAAATTTTCAAAGCGTCACAAGAATAAATAAAATTTCGAGGAAGGGATAGGAGAGGCAATAAGGATGGGCTTATAAACCCCCCTCCTTGGGGAACGAGAAAGCAAACCATATATCTATTATAGGGAGCCTTCCTCTCATAGCATATGGGTCCCATATGTTGTGAGACCCATACAATGTGAAAGGAAGGCTACATGTAGTGAATACATGGTATAATTTTCCCTCCCCAAGGGATATGGGATCTAAGGTAAAGAATTACGAAAAATGCTTATAGATCTTCATTCTAGCTTAACTATTAGAGTGACTTCGATCATCTCCACTTGTTTAACCCTTGACATTCTTTGAGTTGTTTCTTCAACTTTGGACAATATAGTTAGAGCTTAGACTGGAACAGTGAAAAGTTCGGATTTGTGCAAAAACACGAGAGCTTGTTTAGACCCTCAATTAAAAATTACAGCTAGATAGCTTTTACTCTTACTTATATGAAGTGCGGAACAAGAGTAAATGAGCTCAATGAACCAATAAAACTACCCTAAGCTATATTCATCCATTATTAACAATAAAAGGAAAGCTTAAGAGTAGGGAAAAGAGATGCAAATACAAGATAACACTGAGACATATTATTGAAGAGGAAATCGAAGAACTCGGCAAAAAACCTCTCTGTGACCCTCCAAGTCGAAATCGATCCACTAGAGAATAAAGTTGGAGTACACGAATAACAAAAGACCCTCCAAGCCTAGTTTACCCCATGTACTTGAGCCCTCCAAGCTCTTGCTACCAACTGACTTCTCGGAGCCTTGTCTTCTCTAGCTTTTCGGATCCCGCAATTCAGCCTGATTGCATCTACCAATAAATGGCTTCTTCTAATGCTTCCCAATACCACCAAAATCTCACTTTACACTCAAAATGGGTGTAGTAAGTGTTTGGGTTAGCAACCTCTCAAGGTAGAGATAGAGAGGTAGGAGTTGAGGAAAACCATAAGGAAATGTGTAGATGATTATAGGTATGACAATCTCTAACTCTCAAGTGTATTTTACAGGGATTTCTCTCTAAAAAAAACTCCTTACAATTTGTGGGTAATTATGGTATATATAGTGTGAGTAAAGACATGGTAAAGCAAAACATAACTTTTTGCCAAACAGAGAGTTTCGTGAGTCCTTCACGGGTTGGCCTTACTTGAGAGATACTCACGAAAACCTACAGCCTAGCACAACTCTTCATCTTCTAGTCATGTACTCTACGCATGGCTCTTTATGAAGGTAAGCTACTCGCGAGACAATTGCGAGCTAGTTGCGAAATCCACTTATTCATCATTTGAAGCTTGAGTTTTCACAATTGCCCTAGTTCATCTTTTTCTTCAAAAAGCTGCTGCGTTTGTACGTCGTAGGGTTTTATAACCAAGGAGTTTCATGATTTTCATCGTGTTGATGAGCTGAAGAACTTTGCAGCTAACATCCTTCTCAAGTTGGTGGTTAGTCATGTACTTGGATCCGTGCATCGAATTGGTTAGTCACGTACTAGGAGCCGCGCATTGAAAGGAGAGATTGTCACTACAGAACAAGTTCAATTGGGTATTGGGGTAAGGGTTCAACTGTAGGTTGGAATAAGATACTGGGATTCCTTTACTTGTAACCGCTTGTTGTGATCATAGTGGATTCTCGAGAGTGGTGACCTTAAATTCACCTGATGGGATTTTGCCTTGGTGGTTTTCCTCATTCGTAAAAAAATCACCCGTATCAAATTTATTTTCCGTTGCATTTAGTTATTTGGTGACTTGTTTGTGCTGTCACGCTTATTGCATGCTAATTGGATTAATCAATTAACATGGCTAATTAACTGGTTAATTAATCACAAGGGGTCAATACATTCTCGGCCTATCATTAAACCCATATACATACAAGAAAAAATGATTGAAGAAATTACAATCAAATTTGGTACGGAATTAAAGCCAACACAACATAGTTGGAAATCACAACTTTACAAATGGTGATTGGAGCATTCCCTAGTATCCATCTTGAATATTCTTGATGTGATTTCCACTTATCTTGAGTCACCCACCTATATATAAGAGGGGATGGAGATTTTCAAAATCCACAGGGTCACTTTCCTCCTGCCAATGATTTATTTTTGAAGAGAGAGAGAGAGATTATTGGTTGTATACATCTCAATCATTAAGATGGTAAGATTCTAAAATACACTTATGGGTATATACAAGAGTATATGTACCACTAACTTCGCTAGGGTTGTCCACCACCAGCCTGTACCGAACAAATCCGATCAATTCAATGTCATTCGACTTGAAATTTTTTTGATCAGAGTTGTGGTTCAGTTGATGGCAAGTCATCAGTGCCAGGAACCAAAGAGATCAGTTCGAGTTATGGTTTGGTTGTTTGAGAACGACGAACTTGACCTACCCGACAATTGGTTATTTCCATCACAAATCATAGATTTTGGTTGAAAATTTCAATAAGATTTAACTCTCACCCTCTTCGCAAATATAAGATCTTGTTAGATCTTAACAAATCCAACCTAATCTTGACAGGACCAACCAAATCCGGTGAAATCTCATCCAAATCTGGCAAAATATACTCTCCTGCCACAAACTTGACTTCGACTAATACTTGATGCTTGATGAGACCCAATCCAGCCAATCCAATGATCCTTCATAGTCGGTAGCAGGTTTTGAACTTCCCCACCCAAAGTGGTTAGGTCAAGTCCAGGTTGGACACAAATATGATCCTAACTAACTTGTGGACACCCCTTGCCTTTGCATCTATCGCTAGAGAAAGAGGAACTTAAGGGGAAAATGGGCAAATGCCCTTTTTAAGCAAAAAAAGTATCATTCTGCCCTCATTCCCAAACTAAATAAGGAAATGTCACTCTTTTATAACTCGACAATAAGAAGAGCAAGTTATATGAAGAACTCGATCATACCATAGTCGAGTTACCTTCAGCTGTGTGCCATGCTGGTTGTCCAGCGTGGTATTTCCTTTCTCTAATCCCTAAATAACTCGATTATACAAAAAACGAGTTATGTAACCGACTATGCAGATATCGAGTTATACTCTTGTTAAAGCTGTTTTCAAACTATCTTGGTGTTAGGCATACGAGTTTATGTCTTTTAACATAACTCGATATAAAATTAATCGAGTTATAAAGCATACTCGAACTCCGTAGTATTGAGTTATTCTCGTATATTACCAACACATCTCCTCCCATTCGGAGTGTCTTCTTTCCGTCTAAACTGAATTCCACTCTGTTCCACAGTTACTTCTGGACTCAACTAAAATTTGTGTCAGGTAAAAAATTCACACCATAATTTTATGGCAATGGAATTTTCATTTGATATTGTACTAAAATTTTTATTTTTTTTGGTGAATGAGTGTGAAGTAAGTACATTGGTGTGATTTTGGTTGTTTGTTGTAGTAAATGTTGGTCACAAGAGAATGAAATCTTTACTATAGCAACATTTTGTATTGCACACAATCATCATTGGTCATAATCATATAGAGGCATGTACACAATCATCATTGGTCAGACATTAACAACAACATTTTGTATTGCACACAACGTAGACATTAACAACAACGTCTAATGTATATGGTCAAATGTTAGTGTTAGTGTTAGTATTTCATTTTTAGCATGTAATAGTACACAAATTTATGAATGTCTTTGTCGTGTACCATTTTATGCAGCATTACATTACTTACTAACAATTGATGCACACTGTTAACTCGATCACTTGCTGTTATTGTATTCAGCGTCAATGTCTGGTTCTGGCAACCCACAACTCTATAGGCCTCACGATGTGTTCACTGCTATGGGTCATTGCTGGGTATTGGAAGATGAGTTCAGCTATCCAATCAATCCAAATCTGCAAAATAGTGCTTACGTTCACAATACCATGAGATAGGAGCGGGCTTGGTTATTTCATGAACAAAAAATGTTTTATGATGAGTTGGTTGGTTTTAAGTTGCCAGTGCCTCGGCGACTAGCATCGCAAATGCCCAGAGAGAAGATTGATGAACTTCGTAAAGCATTGAACCGCATAAGAGAAGAAAATAATCGAATGAAGATACGTCTTAATCGATATCGTACCCAAGTCGAGATTCGAGAGTCAGTAGAGGGAGGGTGGTACGAGCACGCACAATTCATGCAATCACTTCTTGCTGATCCCATTTATCAGTCAGATGTGGAGATGTTAGATGAAGAGTAATTGTGTCGTGGTGTAATTAGACTTTGTTGGAGAACTATTTTGGTTAACTATGTTTTAAATGTATGTGTGTCACTGTTGTTGCATTTGTACTATGTAAACCTTATTATTGATTGTGAGGAGCATGCACGTTATTCGTAATCTAGATTATTACCAAATAACGCATAGAAGTTAAATATTCTCACACATGATGTTTTCCAATAAGCACCTACAACATAACACAGAAAACTGAAAATAACTTACACGACGTCACCAATATGCATGCATTGCATATTGAACAGTAACGATACTAACATTATTAACTTAACCCTAGACACAACACACATACCACATAGGCATTCACTCTGACAGGTAGTCCTCATAGTTGAGGACATTGTTACGTTCCACTGGAGTGAGTTGCTTGTTCGTTGTGGCGGCTAGCTCTTCTGCTAGTTGTAGCATGTGACACCTGGACGTCATGCAGAGCGTTGGACTCGTTCACGCAAAAGTCCCACTCCCGCCGTAGTCCAGCATAGTACTCCCTCTCGTCGGAATCTCTCTCCTGCCTATAGTTATCTAGAAAATGAGGTAGCATCCAATTGCGCATTGACATTGGAAAATGTGACTTCTGATAAGTATGTGTAGATGTTTTGCAAGGGTAGATGTAAATGGGACTTTATATAGGAGTTTTGCAATGGCAAGTATTCACGTGGATGTGACTATATGTAAGGGTAAGTATTCATGTGAATAAAAATGATATGACTCAAAAGTGTATTGTTCAGTGAGGTGTTGAGGAGCACATGCAAAACTACGAACATGACTTGGCTATACAGTGGCACCTGTTGGTGCTTGTGGTTCACTGAGGCAGCTATTTGATATGGCTATAAGTATTGCAAAGGAGGTTGTGTATTTATTCACGTGAAGACTATTTAGCGTTCTTGTGCTTCATTTAACATGACTTGACGAGACAGTGCCAAGCTGTGTTAAATGTATTATAAACTTTTCAGGGATGCTCTGCATCCTTGAAAGTGGTGCATAGCAAAAGGATGCATATCTGTGTATTGATGTGTGTGTAGGTGATATGACTGGACAGGGTTCAACAGTGCGAAACTATTGAGCAGCACATGCAGCATTGCGAACATTAGTATAGCAATGGTGGACATCTCACTCCCAAAATTGATGCATGAACTTTTTAGGGATGCTCTGTGTATTCACGTGAGTGTGGATGGATACTTATGGTCAGGGTTCAACAGTGCTGAGCTATCCACCGTAGCTACACTCATTGCTCCCTATGGTGGTATTTGGCAAGTGGGATTGAAGAAAGCTGATAACAACATTTTGTCTAGAAACTTGGTTGGTAGGATTTCATTGACTACCATCCTATCTGTTATGGTTATTTTTTAGTCTTCAAATATGAAGGAAATTCAAGCTTCCATGTTCTTATATTTGATAAGACTACCACTGGGATTCAATATCCACCTAGCAAGAACTGTAAATCGGAAGATCATCAGGTAGAAATAATAGACTTAGATGAAGATCATACAAACATATCTTCCTTAGATGATTTGCCCACAACAGATGAAGTCAGAGACAAGTTTGTTATGAAAATATTTTCTAGCATGTCCAGAGGAAGAGAGAGAGAGAGAGCAATCCAAGTAGCCGAAATGTTCAAGCCTAACAATCTTTCTTTCATGGGTATCTCGCGGCCACATAATATGCTGGTGAGCCTTTATACATAATGTGATCATCACCGTCTTGTTAAAAATGGCCTTGAAACATACATGATTTAATGCTTAGTTGTTTCTCCTTCTTGTGCAGTATGTACCTGTTGAATTTTCTACCAAGTATATTATTGGGAAGCAATTTGTCACACTTCAATGTCTTGTGCTATTACCTTATTACCCCCTATCAAAACTTATTTAGCAATGAGATTTGGGAAGGGATGGGTTGCATTTTCGAAAGACAATAATTTAGAACAAGGAGATCAAGAGGAAGCCTGTTGTGCTTAGTGTCTCAATGTTCCACGTGGTTGACCATTAGAGTTCGTACTAGGATAACCTATTTAAATTTTAAACTAGTGATGTTTATGCTTATATTTAATGGTATGGTTTATATCTAATGGATGTGGTTTTAAGACTTTTCTCTGACCAGTTTGGTATGTCTTGTTGAAGACTATTTAGCATTCCTGTGCTTCATCTGACATGACTTGATGAGATAGTGCCGAGTTTTGTTAAAACGTATCATAAACTTTTCAGGGATGCTCCGCATCCTTGAAAACGGTGCATTGCAAAAGTATGCATATCTGTGTATTGACGTGTGTGTAGGTGATATGACTGGATAGGGTTCAACAGTGCGAAGTTGTTGAGCAACACATGTAGCACTGCGAACATCAGTGTAGCAATGGTGGACAGCTCACCCCCAAAATTATAATGAACCAATTCAGGGATGCTCTGGCTCCTCGAAAACGGTGCATTGCAAAGGGTTGAACGTTTGTGTATTCACGTGAGTGGGGATGGGTACTTGTGGTCAGGGTTCAACAGTGCCGAGATGTTGAGCATCGCATGCAGAACTGCAAACATTAGTATAGCAATGGTGGATAGCTCACCCCCAAGATTTTCCTTACACTTTTGAGGGATCCTCTGCATCATTGAAAACAGTGCATTGCAAAAGGTTGCATATCTGTGTATTCACGTGAGCATGGATGATATGACTGAACAGGGATCAACAGTGGCGATCTGTTGAGCAGCACATGCAAAACTGCAAACATGACTTGGCTTAACAGTGCCGAGCTATGTTAGCCTTCTCCAACCTCACTTGCCAAATGCTACTATTACGAGCAGTGAGTGTTGCAACACTAGAGAGTTTTATCCCCATATTCCCTTACAAACTTTTCAACGAGTCTTTGCGGGTACAGGATGTAGTTACATTTTCTCAACATCAATGTAAAATTACATGAGTGCAACTATGCTTCCAAGGTTTACATCAATGGCTTCCGATCATCATAATTGCAACATTAAGGAGCTTTGGAGCAATGCTACAACAAACCAATAA